>OW240915.1:2779085-2840780 GCA_933207985.1 Pelobates cultripes
CGGCTCTAACATGAAACGGCCGGCCCCCTCACAGTGTGCCACCCGGTGGCACCTTCTGCTGAAGTCCCCAACCCAGCCCTGCCGCCGGGCCCCCTGAAGGCGGCCCTGGCGGCGGGCCCCCCTCCCGGCCGGGCCCTCGGACCGTGTCCGAAGTGCCCGACCGGTCAGTCCGCCCCTGGATGGAAGTAGATTTAAAGGTGCTGCACACAGAGCGTGCATTCCAGAGGGCAGCTTTAAAGGAGGAATTATAGTGAGAATTACATGGAATGGGTATTAGGTTGTTGTGGTTTCTGGTGTTTGTACCAGGTGGCTGAGTAGTGGAGGGACCAGGATTTGGAGAGACATCACCCGCTGCTAGGAGTAGTAGGATGGAAAGGAAGAGAAGGTGGGAGTAAGATTTAAATGTTGGGGATGAGAGTTTGTATTTTGGGTATTTAGGAGGGGTTTGTGGAGAAAGGCTGGATAAATATGAATAAAGTGCATGTGATGAATACTGAGATGAGGGGAGCAGAGAGGGAGCAATGAAGATGGTGTCAGCAGGAACAGGTAAGTAAAGGGATAGAGAGATTTTAATGATGAGGGAAGTGAGAGAGAAAGTGAAAAATAGAAGTGAGAACATTAGCAGGAGAATAGGTGCTGTGTTTTTAAGAGCTGTGGTTAGGAGGGTTAAGGGTTAAAGAGGTATTGTGTGAGTATAGCTATTTTTGGGTGTGGGGGGCTTGGTGGACAGAGGCTAACATAATTGGTTTAACAGGTAAGGTAGGTAATTTGAACTATCTATAAATGTAGTGATAACCATGGGGAGGGTGGGAAGCGATCATCCAGAAATGCTACCTCTGCTTATGGCAAGTCCTGCAGGGTTGTGTGCTGGGAGTCCTGGGTGTAGCTGATTCAATATTGTATGGGGCCCAGGCTCTGCTTATGGCAAGTCAAGGGCTTTGTGTGCTGGGAGTCCTGGGTGTAGCTGATTCAATATTGTATGGGGCCCAGAGCTCTGCTTATAGCAGAATCCTGCAGGGTTGTGTGCTGGGAGTCCTGGGTGTGGCCCCTGTTCAATGTTGTATGGGGCCCAAGGCTCTTAGCATGGCAAGTCCTGCAGGGTTGTGTGTGCTGGGAGTCCTGGGTGTAGCTGATTCAATATGTGTATGGGGCCCAGGCTCTGCTTATGGCAAGTCCTGCAGGGTGTGTGCTGGGAGTCCTGGGTGTAGCTGATTCAATGACATGGGGCCCAGGCTCTGCTTATGGCAAGTCCTGCAGGGTTGTGTGTTGGGAGTCCTGGGTGTAGCTGTTCCAATATTGTATGGGGCCCAGGCTCTGCTTATGGCAAGTCCTGCAGGGTTGTGTGCTGTGAGTCCTGGGTGTAGCTGTTTCAATATTGTATGGGGCCCAGGCTCTGCTTATGGCAAGTTCTGCAGGGTTGTGTGCTGGGGAATCCTGGGTGTAGCTGATTCAATGTTGTATGGGGCCCAGGCTCTGCTTATGGCAAATCCTGCAGGTTTTTGCTGGGAGTCCTACAGGTGTAGCTGATTCAATGTGTATGGGAATTCAGGCTCTGCTTATGTTGAAGTCCTGCAGGGGTTGTGTGCTGGAGTCCTGGGTGTAGCTGATTCAATATTGTATGGGGCCCAGGCTCTGCTTGTGAATCCTGCAGGGTTGTGTGCTTTCAGGTCTGGGTGTGGCTGATTCAATGGGGCCCAGGCTCTGTATGGCAGAATCCTGCAGGGTTGTGTGCTGGGGTCCTGGGTGTGGCTGATTCAATATTGTATGGGGCCCAGGCTCTGCTTATGATCCTGCAGGGGTTGTGTGCTAGAGTCCTGGGTGTAGCTGATTCAATATTGTATGGGGCCCAGGCTCTGCTTATGGCAAGTCCTGCAGGGTTGTGTGCTGGGAGTCCTGGGTGTGGCTGATTCAATATTGTATGGGGCCCAGGCTCTGCTTATGGCAAGTCCTGCAGGGTTGTGTGCTGGGAGTCCTGGGTGTAGCTGATTCAATATTGTATGGAGCCCAGGCTCTGCTTATGGTAAGTCCTGCAGGGTTGTGTGCTGGGAGTCCTGGGTGTAGCTGATTCAATATTGTATGGGGCCCAAGCTCTGCTTATGGCAAGTCCTGCAGGGTTGTGTGTAGAACAGGTGTAACTGATTCAATATTGTATGGGGCCCAGGCTCTGCTTGTAGCAAGTCCTGCAGGGTTGGGTGCCTGGGAGTCCTGGGTGTAGCTGATTCAATATTGTATGGGGCCCAGGCTCTGCTATGTAAGAATCCTGCAGGTTGTGTGCTGGGAGTCCTGGGTGTAGTTGATTCAATGTGTATGGGGCCCAGGCTCTGCTTATAGCCAGAATCCTGCAGGGTTGGGTGCTAAGGAGTCCTGGGTGTAGTTGATTCAGCTATTGTAGCCTGGGGCCCAGGCTCTGCTTATAGCAAGTCCTGCAGGGTTGGTGCTCAGGTCCTGGGTCAGCAACTGATTCAATATTGCTTATGGGGCCCAGGCTCTATGTAGAATCCTGCAGGGTTGGGTGCTGGGGTCCTGGGTGTAGCTGATTCCAATATTGCTTGGGGCCAGGCTCTGCTTGCCGTCCTGCAGGGTTGTGTGCTGGGAGTCCTGGGTGTAGTTGATTCAATATTGTATGGGGCCCAGGCTCTGCTTATGGCAAGTCCTGCAGGGTTGTGTGCTGGGAGTCCTGGGTGTAGCTGATTCAATATTGTATGGGGCCCAGGCTCTGCTTATGGTAAGTCCTGCAGGGTTGTGTGCTGGGAGTCCTGGGTGTAGCTGATTCAATATTGTATGGGGCCCAAGCTCTGCTTATGGCAAGTCCTGCAGGGTTGTGTGCTGGGAGTCCTGGGTGTAGTTGATTCAATATTGTATGGGGCCCAGGCTCTGCTTATGGCAAGTCCTGCAGGGTTGTGTGCTGGGAGTCCTGGGTGTAGTTGATTCAATATTGTATGGGGCCCAGGCTCTGCTTATGGCAAGTCCTGCAGGGTTGTGTGCTGGGAGTCCTGGGTGTAGCTGATTCAATATTGTATGGGGCCCAGGCTCTGCTTATGGCAAGTCCTGCAGTTTATCAAATCAGTATTAAGTCACAGTTAATGGTGTGACTCGCTGCCTATGAAAGAGCATTGCGTACATTGAGAAGTGGACCTTGTGTTAACCCAACCTTTGGAAGAACCATCTATGTTTGGAGTTCAATCTCCTCAGCTGTCTGTTATACCAATAGGCAACAAATGTTTCCTTTTGTTATAAGCATCATAGGTTATCAAATGACTTTCATTAATAAAATGGTAATTAGCAAAAATTATGGATTTATTTATTGATATTTTAAATTAAACAAAATACAATTTTTACTGTGCGGATATCGTCTTTCTAAACATTGATCGGCTGACAACTTCTCTCGGTTAAACTGAATTACATTGTAAGAGGGTGACCTTTGAGCTAAAATCTCTGATTTCTTTTATAAAGGGCTAGAAAACACCTTTGAAACATTGACTTTGAGATATGAAAATATATCCAACCCATGGAGTCCAGGTGACTACATTGTCCAGTCGAAGTTGGTCCATACTCAGAGAAACACAGAGAAGCAAGCTGCCTTCAGATTTGGGTTGCCATTACCAAGACACCTAAACTTCCAAAATCCAAACAAGAAGAACAAATGGGGACACGCAAGGAGTTACCGAATCCAGTACAACTCACACGCAGACAGCGTACTACCCCGAAACTGGAAAGAGGAAAAGGGCGTGTCCTGGTCAAGGTATATACCCAGTCAAGGACAATTATTACTGGTTAGAACGTCATGGAAGTGAGCAAACAGATCAAAGATGTAATACACACACTCATAAGGTGGAGCTATAGAAATACTTCCCTTTCTTCTTAATACAATCAAAAATGCTGAAACAGAAACAAAGGGAGCAAGTGTGTGACAGTGAGCTTGTCTCTAGCACGCATTTGTTTGTCATTGAGCTTGTCTGTAGTGAGCATGTGTGTGACAGTGAGCTTGTCTCTAGCACGCATTTGTTTGTCATTGAGCTTGTCTGTAGTGAGCATGTGTGTGTCAGTGAGCTTGTCTGTACTGAGTATGTATATGACAGTGAGCTTGTCTGTTGTGAGCTTGTGTGTGTCAGTGAGCTTGTCTGTAGTGAGCATGTGTGTGTCAGTGAGCTTGTCTGTACTGAGTATGTATATGACAGTGAGCTTGTCTGTTGTGAGCTTGTGTGTGTCAGTGAGCTTGTCTGTAGTGAGCATGTGTGTCAGCAGGTTTGTCTGTAGTGAGCATGTATGTGTGTCAGTGAGCATGTCTATAGTGAGCATGTGTGTGAAAGTGGAGTTGCCTGTAGTGAGTATATGTGTAACAGTAAGCTTGTCATTAGTAAGCATGAGTGTGTGTCAGTGAGTTTGTCTGTAATGAGCATGTGTGTGTCAGAGAGTTTGTCTGTAGTGAGCATGTGTGTGACAGCTTGTCTTTCCTGAGGATGTGTGTGTCAGTGAGCTAGTGCTGGTCTGTAGTGCGTATGTGTATGTGAGTTTGTTTGTAGTGAGCATGCATGTTTGTACTATTGAGCTTTTCTGTACTAAGTTTGTGCATTTGTATCAGTAAGCTTTTGTGTGTCAGTGAGCCTACTTGTTAGTATCAGTAAGCTTATGTATATCAATAAGATTGTCTTCCTGTGAACCTGTGTATCAATGAGCTTGTGTCAGTGAGGTTGTCTGTGTCTGCATGTGAGTATGCTTACTGTATAATTGAAATTTCTACTCTGAAAGGACCAATATTTTGAATTAGAAAAAGAAGCATAACAATAATATATATAATAAAGCATTCTTTTTTTAATTGGATGACCCAGAGTGCTGTTATGGTTTGGAAAGAATTGTACGTGTCTGTGTGTACACATATACACACACCCTTTTTTAATACATACCGGCACCCTGGGTCAGAAAAAAGTTCAAGTTTCAGTTCGTTACTGGACCATTCACCAGCATAATAAAAAGACAACAAAGACTATTTGAGGTACCAATAATGGATATAAAGGGCTAATTTAGAGGAATATGTAAAGTAGACAATGACTATAATGACATTTAGTATCTGACATGCACTGTATTGTCCACTAGATACAGTTTGGCGGTCACACGTTACAGCGACATGGAGATGAGAAGCAGTGATATTTTCCTTCAATGTGAGCCGTGGGACCCCTACGTGTACTTTGAGAGCTTTGTAAGGAATAATGAAGATATCGTTAACAAGGTAAATAATAGTGTATCTGATATTACACTATACAAGAGTTTCACCTTACTATATTATCCCTAGTGGTGATTATCTCCATGTTTGAGATCATGACCAGTAGCCCCTGTTCCCCCAGATATCACCACACTGCCCCTGCCCCCCCACCTACCACCACACTTCCCCTGCTCCCTCAGCTACCACCACACTACCCCTACCTACTACCACACTTCCCCTGCTCCCCTAGATACCACCACACTGCCCCTGCCCCCCCACCTACCACCACATACCTTTTCTTCGCTACAACCACACTGCCCCTACCCCCACCTACCACCACATTGCCTCTGCCCCACTGCCCCCTGCCCCCAGCAACAACCACACTGCCCCCACCTACTCCACCACACTGCCCCTGCCCCAGCTTCTGCCCTGACCCCCGGCTACCATCACACTGCCACTGCCCCTGCCCCCCCACTGCCCCTGCCCCCAGCCACCACTGCCCCCACCTGCACCACCTGCCTTACAGCTACCACCACCTGCCCCCACCTACCACCACACTGCTCCTGCCCCCACCACCACACTGCCCTGCTCCCCCAGCTATCACCTGTACCCCTGCTCCCCCACCTACCACCACACACTGCCCCTGCTCCCCACCTACCACCACACTTCCCCTGCTCCCTAGCTTCCACCACACTGCCCCTGCCCCCCACCTACCACCACTGCCCTGCCCCTTTCCTGTGTCCCCAGCTACCACCACACTGCCCCTGCTCCCCACCTACCACCACACTGCCCCTGCTCCCCAAGCTCCCCCACCTACCACCACACTGCCCCTGTACCCTGCTCAGCCACCTACCACCACACTCCTGCTCCCCCACCTACCACCACACTGCCCCTGCTCCCCACCACCACTGCCCTGCCCCCCCTGCCCCGCACCTACCACTGTTCCCCAGCTACCACCACACTGCCTGCTCCCCACCTACCACCACACTGCCCCTGCTCCCAAGCTCCCCCCACCTACCACCACACTGCCCCTGCCACAATACCCCTGCTCAGCCACCTACCACCACACCTCCCTGCTCCCCCACCTACCACCACACTGCCCTGCTCTCCCACCTACCACCACAATACCCCTGCTCCCTACCACCACAATACCCCTGCTCCCCCACCTACCACCAATACCTGCTCCAGCCACCTACCACAACACACTGCCCCTGCTCCTCCACCTACCACCACAATACCCCTGCTCCCCCACCTACCACAACACTGCCCCTGCTCCCCCACCTACCACCACACTGCCCCTGCTCCCCTACCTACCCCTTGTGTCCCCCCTCCAAGCAAAACCTCTGAACTGCTCACTGAGAACATTTGTTCCCTTTTGAGAAAGATGCAAACCATCTTTTTTGTACATTATTTCCATGACATGCGCACAGTCCTTTTTTGCATATGTCCTTAACCATAACCTTAGAACCCCCCAATAAGACACTGACCCCAATTTAAAGTGGATAAAATGTCATGGCTTTAATAAATTATGTATATAAATAACAAAAATGGGCCATTTGCAGACATTCCCAATTTTCACATAGACACATAATTCACCCCAACTTTAACAGTACTATACCCACTGACAACAACCCATAACATAATCTAACAATAATCCAAATAACCAGATAATAACATAACACAAAGCACGGCCACAACTGGCCTTACACTCCAAGTGTTTTAACATTATAGGGGCATACCAAGATACCCCTACAACCACCGACTTAACATTGTTGGGGCATACCAAGATACCCCTACAGCCACCGGTTTAACATTGTAAGGGCATACCGAGATACCCCTACACCCACCGACTTAACATTGTTGGGGCATACCAAGATACCCCTACAGCCACCGGTTTAACATTGTAAGGGCATACTGAGACACCACTACACCCACCGACTTAACATTGTTGGGGCATATCGAGATACCCCTACACCCAGCGACTTAACATTGTAAGGGCATACCGAGATACCCCTACACCCAGCGATTTAACATTATAGGGGCATACCAAGATACCCCTACAGCCACCGGTTTAACATTGTAAGGGCATACCGAGACACCCCTACAGCCACTGGTTTAACATTGTAAGGGCTTCAAAAGAAAGATTCTGTCCCTTTGATAAAAATCTCGTGGAAATTGATAATGTGTCTTGCAACAGGGGTAGGGGAAATCATGTTGTTAACAGAGTTGATGTGCTGTAAGATCCTTCGTCTGAATTGTTGAAAAGTTTTGCCTATATATTGGACACCGCAGCTGCACATGATTAAATAGATAAGTCGTGTGGTACTACAGTCCAGAGCATTAGTATCAACTTTGATTTGGGTCTGTGTAGATACGACCGTTTTTGAAGGTAAAACATATTGGCATGCCTTGCAATGGCCGCATTTGGCCGTTCCTTTCACAGAAGATAGCCAATTGGTTGGTGGTGAAGGGAATGTCAAATGGCTATGAACTAATTGATCATAAAGATTGGTCGGCGTGCTGTTAGCGATGGATGGTTTGGTAAGATTTTGTTTAGCACTGGGTTATGTAGGAGAATTGGCCAGTTCCTATGTAGGATAGTGGTCATATTGTCCCAGCCTTGGTCAAAGGTGGCGATACAGCGAGGTGCCTTAAGTTCTTGTGCTGGTCTCGAGGATTGGAGACTGGAGTGTCTAGCTATACCACACACTCGGTGAAAGGCCTGTTTTAGGACCCGGTTGGGGTATCCCAATTCCTTGAACCGTGACCTCAAAATCTTGCATTCGTTGTTAAAAGTTTGGTCATGTGAGCAATTGCGTCTCGCTCTAAGGTATTGGCTGTAGGGAATGGAAGCCTTTAAACGATATGGATGGTGGCTCGTCCAGTGCAACAGGCTATTGGTAGATGTCTCCTTCCTGAACAATTCAGTTTGGATGGTCCTGTCTTGCTCGAGTAGGATATTTAAATCCAGGAACACCAGTTCGTGTTCATCAATCACATATGTCAATTTAAGATTGATGTCATTGTCATTCAACATAGTGACAAAGTCTTCAAACACGGGGACAGAACCTGTCCACAGGAGCAGCATGTCGTCAATATATCTATGCCAGCTCAGAATGTATTGATGGAAACAGCTGAACTTTGTGGCAGTGACGACATGCTGCTCCCACCACCCTAGAAATAAATTGGCATAAGTGGGGGCACAAGCCGTCCCCATAGCGGTACCAGATATTTGGAGATAAAAGGCTCCGTTAAATACAAAATAGTTGTGTGTGTAAGGATAAATTCAAGGGCAGCTAGGATGAATTTCTTTTGTAGATCATTATATAAGGTATTATCAAGAAAAGAACTGCAAGCCCTTAGACCTAAGTGATGGGGTATGTTGGTATATAGAGAAACCACATCAAGGCTTGCTAGCTGAGTGTACGGTGGAACGGTCATATCCTGTAATGTAAGAAGGGTGGACTTTGTATCTTGAAGGTACGATGGTAATTTGAGTACTAGAGGATGTAGAATCTTTTCTACAAATTTACTCAGGGCTTCTGTAAGACAGTTATTGCCAGATACTATAGGTCTACCGGGGGGGGACGGGTACCCTTGTGTATTTTCGGGAGACAGTAAAAGGTGGCAATAGTTGGAGTTTTATTAGGTAATAGAAATTTGAGTTCGTCCTGGTTAATGATCTGTTGATTGAGAGCATCGTGCAATAAAGTTTCCAGTTCATTAACATAGGTACTTGTAGGGTCTGAGGAAAGAATTCTATAGTAGGAGATGTCATTAAGATGACACAGGCACATATCAACATATTCAGACCGTTTCATGAGGACAATGTTGCCACCTTTGTCAGCTGGTTTGACTATAAGATCAGTTTGCTGTTTGAAATCTTGAAGAGCCTTACGCTCGGCAAAGCTCAAGTTGTCTATGGTATGGCTAGGCTTGTTATTCATTTCAAATTCGTTCAGTGACATTTGAAGGAAAAGGTCAATATGAGGAGTGTCTGTGAAGTTGGGGGTGAAATAGCTTGGTGGCTTGAAATCTGTCAATGGTCTACTCGGATCGTTTTCCTGTGCAAGACTGTCCAGAATTTTAGACATTTCATATTCCTGTATAGTAAGGCCCAAATCATTTGCTGCAATTTGATCTTTTTTGGCGTGCAAAATGTTGAGGGCAAGTTTTCTGCCAAAGAGATTTAAATCTTTGGACCAATTGAATTTGTTACATTTGGGGGTAGGTACAAAGGATAGTCCCTTGTTGAGTAGACTGATATGATGTACTGAAAGCTGAAAGTCTGTGAGATTAATGATTTTATCTGGAATTAAGTTCTTGGGGTCCGGTTTTGGGTCTTGTACGACCATCGATCCCTGTCTCTTAAACGTCCCCGTTGTTGGTATGGTTGTTGCTGATCTAAAAAAGGATTTGAAGAGGGGACAGTTGAGGTAGAGTTGTTCGTGTCCCCTGAGATGGGTATATCCAGAAAGGAAACTACCTTTTCAGGGTTCTTAAGGATACTCTTATTGGAGTTTGACTGTAAACTGGTGTCTTTTGTATATGTTCTGTTCCGTCTGTAAGGGGATCTCCATCTGTTCTGTGATTGTTGGTCCTGGTCTGACCAGTCTGTTTCGGCAGAAGAGGAGCCCCTATAGCTGTTTTTGCGTCTCGTATTTTTGTTGGTTTGTCGGAAAATGGTTCCACTTTTAAAATCTTTGAAGTCTCTTTGAAATTTGTTGTGTTTTTTGATTTTTAGATGGTGTCTAAAGTTGGTAATGTTTTGTTGCAATTTGATTTCCATAGGGGTATACAGATCATCTGATTTATACTTTTTGATGAGGGCAATTGCTTTTAGTAGGGTTTTGGAGATAACCTCTCTCCTTTCTACTCCAAACCCTACCACTACTAGAGTGTATGCAGACTCTGGAACCTGTACATATATTCCTTTATCCTCACTCACTAGTATTACCAATTTTTGTTAAATGTTTCCTCACAATCCCCTTTTCTCCCTCTATATACGCCCTCAGCACCTACAGGTGGTCCTTTGGACATGTCTAATTTTGGACACCCACGAGAATCACATTAGATCAAGAGAGGCAGTCTATTTAGGAACGTCTTTTGTATAATACCAATAAAGTATCTTCTAGATTTTTATCAAAGGGACAGAATCTCTTTCTTTTGAATTTCTACTATTTAGGGTTACCCCCTTATTTTCTGTCTGTCATATGAAGATAATCTCGTTGCCATTTTCTTCTTCTTTCTTCTTAACATTATAGGGGCATACCGAGATACCCCTACACCCACCGACTTTACATTATAGGGGCATACCAAGATTTTGTACACCCAGTGACTTAACATTGTTGGGGCATACCAAGATACCCCTACAGCCACCGGTTTAACATTGTAAGGGCATACTGAGACACCACTACACCCACCGACTTAACATTGTTGGGGCATATCAGTAGACCGGGTGAGGGGGGAGCAATGAAGATTTTTTGCACAGGGCGCCTAAAGGTCTATGGCTGGCCCTGGCCAAACCAATTAGTAAATCAGACAGTAACACAACTAGAGCTCTGTGGGGTGGGGCAGCTTCTTTAATTTTGGACAATCTGACAAATGTTACCATTAGGAGAGCAACAGTTTTAAACCTACAATTTACACAACACTGGCGTGATGATACCATGCATTTAATGTTTTGGTTTTTTTAGGATCTGGTCGCTTGGGTAACGGTGGGATTCCTGCATATTCCCCACGCTGAGGACATTCCCAACACTGCCACACCAGGGAATTCTGTAGGTTTCTTACTCCGTCCATACAACTTCTTTGACGAAGATCCATCGGTGGCTTCCAGGAACACGATCATCGTTAAACCTGCAAAGGAAGACTTTAGTGAAGTGAAGATTCAGCGTTGGACTCCTGAAATCCTTGGCAATTGTGTTTCTCAAACACCGTTCCATTATAATGGTACATACTTTTCCGACTGAGGGGCGAATGCCGAGGTTGGGAGAAGACAACATCTGACCTTGAAATTCAGGAAGACCCTGAACTGTATAATCCCTGTTAGTTTTTTTTTTTATTTAATAAATTGGAAAACAGCATAGATATTTATTGAAGAAGAGTTTGCTGCACACAGGGATTCCGGATCACCATATTTCATGGTCAGGGAAGATGATTTTGGTATTCTGTGGACAATGGTTGTAAGTAGGTAGAAATCATGTGATCAATAATGAATGTACCACTGTAACTCCTTTGGGATTCAGGCTGTGATTAATTCACTGAATTCACTTGGGGCGACACTTTCATCCCCTGGCTTACATCTTGCAATACGCTAAACGTCACTCAGAATTATCGTGAAATGGCAGTTTGAGCTGTAAATGAGATTAAAAATTAAAAAATATTCCATATTCTCTCTTGCTGTCTGTGTTTCGGAAGATCTGGTTTTGGATCTCTAAACCTGAAAGGTGTGATAATAAAATATGAAGACAATAAGAGTTATGTAGTGTGTGGGTGGATGTTCACGAGGCGTGGATTGGAATGATCTGGGATGGACAATCTCTTCACATATTGATGTATCCAGACTTTTTTTTTTTGTGATTTAAAACAAGCCCAGATTAGTACCCAAAAGACGTAGTCAGGCTGTATACAAGTGGCAGTAATTTGGATTATTAACAAGAATCAGAATGGACAAACTGAAACAAATGTTATAGTGCAGAGTCACCTGTAAGCCGTTCCGATAAATCTGTTTAAACCAATAATGCAAACAGACTCATATTCTGCCCATTGCTGGCGGTGGATGACCCAGCCGGGAGACATGAGTGGGTTCCAAAAAAGCCCCAGTGGTAAATTGCCACAGTTGTGTTTTGCTAGCCACAGTCCGGTTGGCTAGAAACAGAAATATATGTGAAGATCCCGACCTCCGATGTGATGACAGCTAATTATACTGCAGCCGCTTAGCACATTCTGCTCTGACTACTCCTATGCGCTGCAGAGAATATGACATCATAGCTCCTCCTACTGCATCAGCTGGAGCATCCAGGTGTGAGGAAGCAGTGGATGCAGCTTGCACTGAAATAAGAACAGCTTAAAGTGACACTCTAGTCACCAAAACAACTTTAGCATAATGAAGTGGTTTTGGTGCATAGGCTATGTTCCTGCAGTCTCATTTGGGATTAATGCAATGTGGGATAGGGCACTGGAGGTAATGTGGGATAGAAAATGGGAGTTGAGGGGTTAATGTAATGTGGGATAGGAGATGGGAGGTAAGGGGTTAATGTAATGTGGGGACAGTAACGTAAAGGGGTTAATATAATGCGGGGATAGTAATGTAAGGGGTTAACGTAAAAGGAGGCGATTGCAGGAATTGGGGTTGGAGTTAGACATGTGCAATTCGTTTCATTTAGAATGTACATTCGGACAAATTTCGTGTAATTCGGACGTTCGGATGCTTACGAATGTCCGAAGTGCCAAACCGAATTGCTGAAGTTCCAAAGTGCTTCGGATTTCTGAAAAGTGGCAAAACAAGAGAGGGAGGGAAATTTACATGAATGATGACTGGAATATTGACCAATAAGCTAATTCCTGGCACTGGGAGCCCAAGAGATCTGTAAATGGTTGTGGTGACAGTCCGAGCACTGGGAGCGCTATAGATGTGTTTGTGGTGACAGCCCGGGCACTGGGAGCCCTATAGATGTGTAAGTGGTTGTGGTGACATTCCGGGCACTGGGAGCGCTATTGATGTGTAAGTGGTTGCAAAAAGTGGTTGCAACTGCTTAGCAAACAACCCCAAAACATTTACTACGTAATATATTTGCGGGGCGCAGAGACTCTGATATGGGTTTGCACTGGAGGTGCTTTCCCCTCTGTGTCTCTCCTATACTGCCTCCCCATTAGTGTCTCTCCTTCTACGCCAACCCCCATTTATTGCAGTTTAAAGACATTACTGGGAGTATTATTGCTGTGGAGCTCTGTTATACACTCAGACACATTACTGGGAGTATTACTGCTGTGGAGCTCTGTTATACACTCAGTCACATTACTGGGAGTATTACTGCTGTGGGGCTCAGTTATACACTCAGTCACATTACTGGGAGTATTATTGCTGTGGAGCTCTGTTATACACTCAGACACATTACTGGGAGTATTTTTACTGTGGAGCTCCGTTATACACTCAGACACATTATTGAGAGTATTATTGCTGTGGAGCTCTGTTATACACTCAGACACATTACTGGGAGTATTATTGCAGTGGAGCACTGTTATACACTCAGACACATTACTGGGAGTATTATTGCTGTGGAGCTCTGTTACACTCAGACTCGCCAACAATATGGAGCTCCTAGAAAAGAGGGACAGAGGGATTTGGAACAAAAATAGGGACAAAAGAGAAAAAAAGTTACCTGTGCTCTAACCCTAATCCCAATATATATTTAAATAAATGGAGGTGTTTAGTTACTCCAATGGCCATTAGATGTGAGCCTGTCTACCAAATCAAGGCAAACCTCTTAGGTGGGTCCTACACAAACAATTCACCTTGAGCGGCGTTCAATGAACATACCAGACGAAATAAAAAGTGAGATTAACCCCTTAAGAACGTCCTTGCCATCCAGGGGACTTACCGGGTCCCCCGCCAATCCCACGACGGCGGTTGTGATCCGGCCCTCCAAGTCCATGTGATCGCTGGATCCTTGCAATAACATGGCCGGAATACTCGGCTCATGCAGTGCCAGCAGGGGGACTGCCTGAGCTCTCAGGCTGTCCCCCTGCTGCCTGTTAAAAAGTTTTAAAAGTGAGTAAGGTTTTTGCAATGTGTATTTCGTAAAGCTGGTGTGTGCTATTCCTGCACAGAACCCCATATTGTGTTCAGCTACATCTGTTGAGTATAACGATACCCCCATTGTATGCCTTTGGCACTTTTCTGTAAAGCTACAATGCTATTTCAGTTTCTATAGTTAGAATTTTCGTGGATATGACAGATAAACCTCTACATACGTATTAACCCTTGGGGTGAGCGGCAGCATTGTAACATATCTATACCTTTATACTGATGGGGCTGGTCTGGTCAGTTTTGTGGCGATTCTGGGGTCTCAGTGATGCACTGATAGCTGGCATGCCCGGGGGCTTTTTTTTAGAATCTTGCTTTCCTTGAGCTCCTTCCCATATTGGTGTTAGAGCTGCAGAAGTCGCAGCTTCAGGACCGGCGGGTCATTTTTCACTGTGACAATTTGGGGGTAGTGCAGACCATTAATCAGCTTATGGCCTCCTGTTCCCAGTGATTTGTTTGCTTTGGTGCATGGTGCTGCGTTGCTTGTGCCTTAGTATGACTTGGAGGGCAATGCATATCCCTCTTTTGTAACCCTTCCCTCTCTCTTATAAACAGTAACTTAAATGGTAAATTAACCCCTTAACGCCGGATGACGGGCTGGGTCCGTCATGCGGTAAAGTTAACCCCAGATCACTGCGAGTGCGGCGATCACGGGTTTACAGCTCCTCCGATCTGCCTCTGTATTAGACGCAGACCGGGATCTCCCGATCGCGCTGTCCCTGCAGCAATGATCGCTCTGACAGGCTCACGATCCACCTCCCTGCACTTCCGCGTCCAGTGTGACGTGCAGGGAGACGGATCACTGCTGATCTTCTCCCTGTGTAAAAAAATAAATAAAGTAAAAGTAAAATCCCACCTCCCCATTTCCCCTGCTTTAATAAAATTAACCCCTTCCCTGCCAATTGAGCACTGACTACAGTGATCAATTGGCTGGGTATACATTTTACTGTGAACTGATTTTTTTTTTTAACTCCTGAGGGTCAACCTTATTTTTTTTGTAACCCTCAGGGGTTAATTTTATTTTGTTAATTCATTTAAATATATTAAAATGATATATTTAGCTAGCTGGGGTGGGTGGAAGTTAGTGGGGAATTTGGTGTTAGTCTAACTAGGGGTTAACGTTAAAAAAAGTTTTAAAAAGTTAAAAAAAATGTTGTAATAACATTTTTTTTTTAAAGTTAACAAAAATCTCACCCCCTTTACCTAGTCCTAATAAAAATTAACCCCTTCACTGCCAGTTGATCACTACCTACAGTAATCAAAATACAGATCACAGTATTATACTGTGGAATGATTTTATTTTTTAACGCCTTAGGGTTCACTTTTATTTTATTTTTAACCCTCAGGAGTTCAATTTATTTAATTAATTTAAATATTTTAAAATGATATATTTTGCTAGCTGGGGTGGGTTAGAGTAATGGGAAATTGGGGAATTAAAGGTTAGTGCTGCTTACTGTTAGTTAGGGGTTAACGGTAAAAAAAAAGTTTATAAAAATGTTAAATCTGTAAAAGAAAGTTTTATGAAGGTTTAGGAAAGTTAAAAAAATTAATAAGCAAAAAAAGTTCAAAAACAAGTTTTAAAAAGTAAAACAAGTTTTAAAAAAGTAAAAAAATACATTTAAAAATGCTCATTACCACTACACCTGGAACAAACTAGAGAAAAAAATGATCCCACGTTAAGGTTCAAAATATGCCTTTTTAAATACCCTGAGCATAAATAACTTAGCATAATTTGGGGATTTTTATGACCCCGGTACATATCAAGTGTAAGAAATACTCAGCAAAAAATGCAACATACATGTAAAAATTTAATTTTTCCCCCCTCATCACAAACATTGACATAAATTGGTGAAAAAATAGTGACAAGTTAAAGGGACACTCCAGGCACCCAGACCACTTCTGCCCATTGGAGTGGTCTGGGTGCCAACTCCCACTACCATTAACCATGCAAGTGTAATTATTGCAGTTTTTTTTATAAACTGCAATAATTACCTTGCAGTGTTAACTCCACCTCTAGTGGCTGTCTACTAGACTGTCTATTATCAATGTGTTCCTATGGAGAGCCCTAATGCGCATGCGCAGCATTGACGTGCATGCGCATTAGGTCTCCACAGCCGGCGGGCGGGATCAGTCTCGCCCACCGGCCGACGTAATGAAGAGGAGGAGCGGCGGCGGAAGAAGAAGCAGCAACGTGGGACATGTCGCTGCCTCTGGTAAGTCACTGAAGGGGTTTTTACCCCTTCAGCAACCGAGGATTGGGAGGTGGGAGGGAGAGGGGACCTGCAGACGGGGACCTACAAACGGATTGTTTTCCTGGCACTGGAGAGTCCCTTTAAGGCACAATATACATACCCTGGGGTGTCTGCTTTATCAAATCAAAGCCCATGGGGGGGTTATTTGAACAGTCACACTGCTATAATACCCTAAAATGAAACATAGGCCCGTCAAATCCATCCACGAAAATTCTAACTATAGAAACTGAAATAGCATTGTAGCTTTACAGAAAAGTGCCAAAGGCATACAATGGGGGTATCGTTATACTCAACAGATGTAGCTGAACACAATATGGGGTTCTGTGCAGGAATAGCACACACCAGCTTTACGAAATACACATTGCAAAAACCTTACTCACTTTTAAAACTTTTTAACAGGCAGCAGGGGGACAGCCTGAGAGCTCAGGCAGTCCCCCTGCTGGCACTGCATGAGCCGAGTATTCCGGCCATGTTATTGCAAGGATCCAGCGATCACATGGACTTGGAGGGCCGGATCACAACCGCCGTCGTGGGATTGGCGGGGGACCCGGTAAGTCCCCTGGATGGCAAGGACGTTCTTAAGGGGTTAATCTCACTTTTTATTTCGTCTGGTATGTTCATTGAACGCCGCTCAGTGTCTCCAGCTCCCATTACAGACTGCAGACATTTCACAGGTAAATCTACACATTTCTCAAGACTTAATCAAAACTTACAAGAAGCTTTGAAATTAGGCAAAACTCCGCCCATTACCTATGCTGCTGTTTTAGGAGTTAACCCCGAGGTTTTCAAACTTTTTTGGTTCAAGGCTCCCTTAATATTTCAATATTTTTCCAAGGCATATACTGGGCCCCTGTTCGGCAATGTTTCCCTGTCAGGGGTGGATCCAGAACCTAATCTCAGGAAGGGCACTGGTAGATTATTTAAAGAAATAATCCAGGCACAATAACTACTACAGGACGCTGTGGTGGTTATGGTGCCAGGAGTGCTGTGGTGCCCTCCCAGGGTAAGTAGTCAAACTGTTTAAGTTTGACAACTTACTTGGGGTCTGCCGGGATAGGGGCTGTAGTAGGGGACAGGGACAGTGGTGTGTGTGGGGGGGGAGCAATGTATATGGTGTGTGTGTGTGTGTGTGTATGTGAAGGGCGCAATGTATGTGTGTGTGAGGGGTGCAGTGTTTGTACGGGGTGTATTGTGTTTGTGAGGGATATAGTGTGTGTGTGAAGGATGTAGTGTGTGCATAGGGGGGCAGTGTGCGTATCGTGGACAGTGTGTGTGTGTGTGTATATGGTGGGTCTGTTGGGGTAAAGGGGTAGATTAATAAATAGAAAAAAATTTTTGATTACAAATATCATTTTGATATCCCCCTCTCTTACTGTGACAGAACCATCTGTCTGTCTATTGTGGTGGATTCGTCTATTTCTTCCCATTCGTGTAAAAGGTTGTTTCTATAGCCCAGCCATACGAATGACTCTTTTTTACCGAACAAATCTACCGAACGGATGGCCACCCAGGATAGAAGTGTGGTTAACCGCAGAGACTTCTCAATTAAACCGAATTCAGGGTGGCCGTCGTTCGTATGTCGACCACGAGGCAGTGGCCATTTTAAAACACACGAAAGACCTGCGGTGTTCGGCACTGATTTCATGGAACTAAAAACGGACACTTTTTCTGCCGAACACCGCTGAAACAACAGGTCGCCTGGCTGCCCCGACGAAAGCATACGAACACCAGCCGTTTGGGAGTTTTACATCACACGAAAAGACTTTACACAGATAGCCTTCCCATGGAGTCAATCGCATACCGAAAGACTGTAAGGACTTTGACTCCATGGCGATTGAACTATGTGTGTGGGATCTGAGCGCTATTCGCCAATAATATGCACTCAGATCCAGGCTATCTGGGGATATGTGATACGAATGTGAAATGTTCGGTAGTTGTGAAGTTATATGTTTTTATGTATTGTGACAGAGTCTATGGGAGGGTAATAGAGGGAAGGTATTTAAGACCCAGACACCTCCATAGCCTGTACTCATTCACCTTCCGAATTAGCAACTGCTGAGGCTTTAATTAGCAGGTCTCAGAGCAGAAAGGGGGAGATACAATTTGATCTGCAGAGAGAGCAGGTCTGTGCAGAGCAGCACCAAACAAAGTGCTAAAGGTTGGTGAAACCAATGTTTATTTTGTTGAATTGTGTAGTTTATTACCCCGGTTTAGTAAGGGACATTACTTTATGTTTAGTAAGTGCTCGAATTTGAGCTAGGATTTTGTTTGTAGACTTTCCTTTCTGTTTTGCTGAAGTTTTGAACAAATGGATTGCTGCATGGATTTTTGTGCAAGATGTAAATAAACCACACCATTTTTGCATAAGAGACTGTTGTTCTGTACCTGTTACCCTAGAGGACTGTGTTTCTTTGCCCTTAAAGGTCACAGTATTTTCTGGTATTTTATTTAAGATGGCGATTTGTCCTTGTCCTGGAGATAATTGAATTACTTCCCAATTATCTCCAGGGCAGAGGGGAGGAAACCATACTGCATTGTGGGGAAAAACTTGTGACTGCATGTCTGTTATGTCCCCATGTCCATCTGTAATTCCAGTCTCCCATTTGGTCCACTAGGGGAGTGTCCACCAAGTGGGAGACCTGCATAAATACGGGCAGGTAGCCCACAGTAAAGCCAGATCCTGTTTGACCTCAATGCGGAGCTTCTGGCTCGTTATTGGGGGGATTTAATATTGATGCCTAGAGACTGATTATTAGAACCGAAAGCCGCTTGGTGAATATCTTTGCTCGGCGGTTCGTGGATTTCTGTTCGGGAGTTTTGGAGCCTTTCACGGATCCCGGTCAGGAGATTACCGCTTCCCCTGATGGTTGTTCGTATACTGCAGTCTATTGCGAAAGGGGGAGGTTAACTAAACGGCGGTTTCCCTTAAAGACACCAGGGGTGTCTTAACACTTGCCTTTGCCTGTGAGGGGTGACAGTACTAATCCCTGGTGGTCCAAGTGGTGAGAGTGAACTCTAGCAGCTCCTGAGGCTAGAGTTCACACTTGTGAGATTTGGAGCGTTGCCATCCACGTGTCCTCCCTCCCTCCCCTGCCAGCATTATAGTGCTAGTGGACTGATCTCCCCTCTGGTCCTGGAAAGCTGGCAGAGGAGAGGGAGGCACGGTTCATGGGTGCTATGATTTTATGGGAACCACTGAGTTAACCCGTTCTACTTTACTTCATTAAACATTGCAGAACTGCAAACATATTTAACCCTGCCAGAGCTGAATGGTAACACATACGAATCGTAATACATAAACCATAAAATCAAAATTCAAAACTATATGTGCACCATGTCTAATATATAAAAAGTATACAGAGTCTCATACGTTTCTTAACCCCTTCCCGACGCTATACGAAAATTTCCATAATTTGCTAAAGCTAACCCCAGATTTCCGCGGCGATCGCGGGGTTAACGCTCCTCCAGTCTGCCTAGGTATTCAAGACAGACTGGGAGCACCTGATTGCGCTGTCCCTGCAGCTGTGATCACTCTGACAGGCTATCAGAGCGACTCCTGGTCCGCGTCCCTGCGCTTCCGCGGTCAGTGTGACGTGCAGGGAGACAGCAGTAATCTCCCTGTGTGTGTGTGTGTGTGTGTGTGTGTGTAAAAAAAAAAAAAAAAACACCTTAAGTCAAAGTAATATCCCACCTCCCTTTCCCCAGCTCTAATAAAATTAACCCCTTCACTGCTATTTGATCACGGACTACAGTGATCAAAATACAGATCACACTATTTTACTGTGATCTGATTTATTTATTTTTAATCCCTAATGGTCAAAGCAATGTAAAACCAACATGTTGTCCATTTTCAGCCAGACGCAATAATTTGAAGGGCACTGGCGGATTTGCAAAAGAAAAACTGACATCCGTACTTGACCCTTGATGTGGAAGGCTGTGTCTCCGATCGTCCAAGGGTCACCAGTCGATGTGGTCATGCAGCCAATCTCCAACCCCAAGATGCTCGTCTGAGTCCACAATAAAGATTGGGACAGGACCGAATGGAGCCTTTCCATTCCCCTAGATCTACGAAGCGAGTGGTCTCACCTGAGAAAAAATCTACCACGCGGGGTAGTGTGCAGAGGGGCACCTGGTCACACCCTAGATGTCTCTGGTACTCGAAGCGGATTGAAAAACCTGTGACTGTGGTAGACGAAAAATTCTTAAGGGCGCGTTAATCTAAAATCCCAAGAAAAGGGAGTTGAGGAGGGCCTGATAGAATACAAGTCACACGAAAGATGGGGCATAATTGAGTGAGGTGTATATAGGTCCATGTGTTTGTGAATTTCTGAAGAATGTTACTCTCAAGAATAGTCCCTAAGTCAAGGTCTGAAAGCTTGGCATCTATACGAAGGAATACTACCTATCTTCGTTCAAAGCACCACAACATTTTAGCCTTGCCTATTATGCCTATAGAACATGTGGTGAAAGTAACCTCGCAACTTGTACTTAGAGAGGCCTGCTTGCCAGCCTCTTGCTCTGTGACTATGGCCCCTGGGATATATTGCCCTTTAAAAACACTATTTAGGCATATTGGATTTTAAAGGCACTGTTTCTGCCCCTTGGACTTCTAACTGGACCAGATTCAAACATGTGGCGGCGACCATCTTAACTTTCCAGCAGGGTTTTGCCGTCGAGTGTACGCAACTGTTTTGGGCATGGGACCATGTGCACGGTGCAAAAATAAGACTTCCAGGAAATTCCTGAACCAATCTGGGTCATTTTTGGATATGTTTTGTGAGGATATGTTGCATTTTGGGGTACTTTTGGGGGTTTGTAAAAATGTATGTCACCCTCCAATACTGAGTTCAGTATATGCGTTGCAATAGTCTGTAAATTAATAAAACTAAACATGGCTACCAGGATCTCGCGCAAGTGTGTGGGAACCAAAATGGCCGCCGGTACCTTAGGAGGTGCTGGAGACGTTCTTCGTGATCCTCGAGAGCCCGGGAGTCGGAGGAGGCCTGAACAGGGCTGGTGCTGCTGCAAACGGTGGCCTCCTCCTTCCCCAGCAGCTTGGCAGTGAGGCCCCCCTCCCCAGCAGCCTGGCGGTGTGGTCCTCCTCCCCAGCAGTTTGGCTCCCTCTGTGTCTCCCCCCGTGGCACCCTCCATGGGCACCCACCCTCCGGCTCAGGCCCGGTACAGGAGCCACAGCCCGGGAGCCACATGGGCGCAGCCGCTCCGTTTCCCAGTCCTTCCGGCGCCCCTGTTGTCTGGGCGGCGGCAGCTGTTCTGGACCGTGTGCCTCCCGGATGCAGTGGGAGGGCGGCTGCATGGCAATCGTGGTAAGTGGGCCCCTGCGGGGCGCGTGGGGTGGCTCTGGGCCACTGCCGCAGGGTGGGGAGGGGGTTCTGGATCCTCCTCATGGTCTCCGGGGGGTCTCCTTCCCCTCCCTCTTATACCTGGGCAGGGTCTGCGTGCGATGTGGGCTCCCCTTCTCCCCCCTCTTTTGTCCCCCCTTTTCATTGTGGTGTTCCCCTCTTCTATTATTGTGTCCCTCCTCTTTTATTATTGGTTCTGCCCCATTGGTCTCGCAGCAACGACCAGGTTGTTGCTTGAAGTTTCATGTCAGCCGATGTAAGTGGGGCGGGTGGTGCTGCTTTAATCATGAATGCTCCCATCGTGGTGGGGCTCACTCTGCCTCCCGCTGTTTCAAGAGGAGTAAGTCCAGGGAGAAAGGGGACTTGGGGGCTCAGAGCGACGACGCCAGTGCTCGTAAGCACGATGCGCCCATGGCTCGACTGCTATTGGAATCGGCAGGCCGTGGGGCTCCTACTGGAGGGGGTCACCCAAGGCTTCTGGATCCCCTTCTCGGAATGCCGGGCTTCGGGGCGGTGCGCAACTTGAAGGAAAGGTTAAAGGAACTTAACATGTATAGCTTGGAGGTGTCATACCTCTCTGCGGCCCGCGCCGATCCAGTCCCGCCGTCCTTCCTGCTCCACCGGGCTGTGCGGACCTCTGGCTGGCATCACGCGTTCAGGTGCGCGGGGCGTGCACACGCGCACGCTGGTTCCAACAGGGGTGTGCGCGGCGTGTCCCGAAATGCTTAAAGGGACAGCACCCAGGTATTACTCTCTATTTATATTCTACACTATTCTATCCCTATCCTATCAGAGCCTACCTAGCCCTATTTATACCCCCTTCTTACATCACTTCCTTGCCCTGTCGTGGCTTATTGTAGCCCGAGAGTGCGTTCTGTTAAATTGTGTCTCTTTGGTATCTGACTTCGGCTTGTCTTGTGGTTATTATCTCTGGCTTCCTTGACCTTTGGCTTTGTTTTCTGATTACGCTTACTGCTCTAACCCTGACTTTGGCTCGTCTGACGTTCCTATTTTGTATTTCTTCTCCACATTAAGTCCGGCCACTTTAAGGACCAGTAATATGTTTACCTGGGGTTACATTTCTTGTCCTTTAGTTTGCGTGTTGGGGAGCTCAATGTAGCGGATGGCACTGGGCTGTCCTGCAAATTTCATGTGAATAACTGCATTTGTGTAAACTGCTAGTTTTATATGTGTTTTAAAAGAAATGTATTCCTCTGATTGTTCGGTAGAATCATTCGAATAAGCTAAGGGAATGAAACTACCGAACAATCAGACCTCCCCTGTGTGAAGTGTGCCTTCAATTACCCGTTGCAACAATGTTGCGAACGGGTAATTGACGAGCTATGCAGTAGGTCCTTTGTCTCGGGGTGACAGCCATTCGGGAAACGAACACGTGGTGGCGGCCATTTTACAAACTCCGTGTGACAGACCCATCTGTCTGGATTACAAATGCTTTGTTCGCCTGTTTTGCCGGTTGCATGAATTTCCCCATTCGTATGCTTTATTCAAGGGAATGTCGGTTTTTGTCGAACGAAACTACCGAACGAACGGCCACCCAGAAGAGAAGTGTGCTGCTGGTTAACCTATTGATCCCAATTAGAACGTTGCGGTTAACCACAGACACTTCTCAATTAAAACCGAATGCCGGGTGGTCGTCGTTCGTATGTCGACCACGAGGCGGCGGCCATTTTATCCATGCGAAAGACCAGCGGTGTTCGATTATTTCATGGATCTGAAAACGGACACTTTTTCAGCCGAACACCGCTGAAGCCGTCGACCTCCCCTTCTCAATCGACAAAAGTATACGAATGCCAGCCGTTCGGGAGATTCAACCACACGAATGGACTTAACCCAGATAGCCGCCCCATGGAGTCAATCGCATACCGAAGAACTGAAATAGACTTTGACTCCATGGCGATTGAACTGTGCGAATGGGATCTGAGCGCTATTCGCCAATAATATGCACTCAGATCCAGGCTATCTGGGGATATGTAATACGAATGCAATATGTTCGGCAGTTATGAAGTTATAGATTTTCATGTGTTTTGGTGACTTGTATTTAAAATGGCGATTGCCTCTGCTCGGGGAGATAATTGAATTACTTCACAATTATCCCCCGAGCAGAGGGGAGGGAACTGTACTGCATGCTGGGAATATTGTGGGGATGTGTGTCCAAAATGTCCCCATGTCTTTCTGTAATTTCAGTCTCCCATTTGGTCCCCTAGAGGAGTGTCCACCAGGTGGGAGACCTGCATAAATACCGGGCAGGTAGCCCACAGTAAATCAGTTCGTGTTTTACCCTCAAAGCGGAGCTTGGTCTCGTTATTGGGGGGATTTGGTTACCAGCGACTAGAGACTACTTATTTGGATTATTTGCCGCTTGGGATATATTGACGTTCGGTTACTATTTGCCGTTCGTGGATTTGAAGCTCGTGAAGGGAATTAGCCGTGCAGGTACCGTTCGGGAGTTTGGAGTGTTCCCTGGCTGGCGGTTCGCATGGTTTTATTATACCCGCTACCAGGCCACATTATTGCGAACGGGGAATACTCGCTAAACGGCGGTTTGTACATTTTATTACTGGAGGTACCGTAAGACTCCCGAACAGCGGTGTTTTGCCGTCGAGTGTCTGGAACCCAAATCGGACACTCGACTAGGCGAACACCGCTGAGACCTCCATAAGCCGGGTCCGTTCGGTTCCAAACTACCGAACGGCCCCTCGTTCGGTAGACAGAAACAACCGAACGAGGGGATTCATGTGAATCCTACCTAATCTCTGTAACCTTAGCCGTTCGTGTAAATTATTCCCTTATACTGTGACCGACCGCAGGGCCCCATCGCATGGAACCCAATTCGGCTGTTTTATCCAGCGGGGTCGGTCTTTTTAGTACCTCCATAAATTTCCCAAACCCCTGGTCTGATCTGGGTGATTTTTGGATATGTTGCTCACCCAGATCAGGGCTACCAGGGGATGTGCCATTTAAAGGGGTACCCCTAGGTTTAGGGCTACATCCAGAAACTGGGGGAATTTGGGTACAGTATAAGGGGATTATGATGCAGGCTGAGGGGAGGAGATGTGTGGGAGGTTACTAATACCGGATTGGGTAATGTACTAATTGTTGAAAATCCCTCCCTTGCATGGGAGCATGTTATATAAGGCACTGTGGAATAAAGGTTGTCAGTTCTGCTCCTGAAACTGTGTGTCATCCAGTTATTGGGATTGCTGTTGGGATACTGCTGTGTTATTTTGCCTGCTGGAAACCTTGCCTGTGGATTTACTATTTACTTGTTCCTGAGCCTCACTTGGATTATAAGCGGAGATAGCCTGGGGAATATTGAATCTCCGCTACACTCAACCTTGAAATTACGACAGGGCCTTGGACCCTGCAAACTTGGGGCAACAAATGTCAGCTTGCGAAAATAAAATGGGAGGGTTTCGATCATAGGATGGATCAGTTTGTCCAAGCTTTGCAAACCATCCTCACTAGAACTGCTTGCCTCCAGCAAGAGGCGTACAAGAACAATACTCAAGGTGCTGTTTCCTTACCATCCACGTCTTATGCTACACCATCGTTCGTCTCACCCCCTCCTCCTCGTTATTCCGGGGATCCGTCTTTATGCAGGGGCTTTTTGAACCAGATGGGGGTACATTTTGAAATGGCTCCCAATTCATTTCCCACTGACAGGTCTAAGATAACGTTTATCATGAACCTATTCGATGGTAAAGCTTTAGCCTGGATAAATCCTTTGTGGGAAAATTCTGAGTTAATTGTATTTGATCTTGAACTATTTCTCAGGACTTTCAGGAATGTGTTCAGTCCCCCAGGCAGAAAGAGACTAGCTAAAAGGAGAGTGCCTGTCATTAAAAGCCAGTTCTTCTTGACCCTTCAAAACATAGCCTTGTCTTGTTCTTGAAAGGGGATTCTGCAGCATAATCACTTAGCTCTTTTCAGAGCTCTACCTGACTTCTGCCTTGGATCCAGCGGATGGGAATAAGAGACTTCATCAATCTACAGCGACTGCCGGGAAGAAAAGGACGTCCCCGACGGCTGATACCCTCACTCTACCTGGGTAGCCGTTACACACCCAAAACAGGATAATCCCCCTCTTGGACCTGAGAGGGGACAAGTTACAAACTCCTCCTTTGTGCCTGAGAGATAATTGAGTCAGGAACTAAACTATCTCCAGGCACAGTACAACATACAATATTACAAAAAAAACCAAATACCTTTAAAACACATAAAAACCCTCATAGCCCCGATCTGGGTGACCAACATATCCAAAAATCAAACAGGGATCTAGATCTGTGGCCGACTATGCCATTGAATTCCGTACATTAGCCTCTGAGGTAACCTGGAATAATAGTGCCCTGATAGTGTTTTGTTTTTGTTTTGTTTTTAGGGACTCTCTGAATCCTTACAAGATGAGGTGGCAGCTAGAGATCTTCCAGAGCTCCTTGAGGATTTGATACAGTATATGTCAGACATAGATATAAGGGTCAGGCAGAAACATCTTCATCTAGATAGGCAAAGAAGGGCTTTAGGGCGAACTGCTTCTCGTCCTATGGTTTCCGGACTTCCATCCTTACCGGCACCTGAACCTGATCCCGAACCAATGCAATTAGGTACTACCAGATTTTCTGAGGCTGAAAAGTCTTACAGAAGGAGGGAAGGGTTGTGCCTATATTGTGGCAAAAAAGGGCATCTATGTAACAACTGCCCATCTCGCCCGGAAAACTCCACCGCCTAAGCTCGTTCAGGGGACTGGCCTTGGGTGTATGGTCTCTGTCCCCTAAAACAGCTCCACACAGGTGTCTTATACCTGTAACCCTTTCTTGGGGAAAGTTTTTTGTCACCAAACTATGGCCCTCATTGACTCTGGTTCAGCTGACAACTTTATTGACCAGGCTTTTTCATCATCCATTTCTCTTCCTCTGAGGCCATAGATGGTAGACCTTTAACAGTCCCGTATGTGACACACCAAACGGAAGCTGTTATCGTAGCGGTGGGCGCAAACCATCAAGAAAAATTGTCATTTCTTCTTCTTGCTCCCTAGTTCTTGGGTTTTCCCTGGTTACAAAAACATAACCCTATTCTTTATTGGAGAGAAAGATAGGTTTTGTCTTGGAGCCCCTCATGTGAACCTACTTGCATAAATCATGTTAGACCCCTCTGCTCTCTTAATGTTCCTACATCCCCTCCACTATCCACTATTGTGCCACCTCAATACCAGGATCTTAAGAGTGTTTGTTTGTTTGATAAAGTGGAGGCGGTCCGTCTTCCTCCTCACAGACCCTACGATTGTGCCATCAAGCTTATTCCTGGCACTATGCCACCCAAGGGAAGAGTATACCCCCTATCTCAAATAGAGAATAAGGTTATGGAGGAGTACATCCAAGAATCCCTAAAAAAGGGATTTATTAGACGTTCTTCTCCAGTAGGGGCAGGTTTCTTTTTTTGTTTCTAAAAAAGAGGGGGATCTTCGCCCATGTATAGATTAGAGGCCTAAATAAGATTACTCTTGAGAATGCTTACCCCATACCCTTGATAACAGATCTCTTTGACAAGCTTCGTGGTTCTAAAATATTTACCAAACTAGATCTTAGAGGAGCATACAATCTTGTTCGCATCAAAGAGGGAGATGAGTGGATGACGGCATTCAACACCCAAAGTGGCCATTATGAATACACCGTTATGCCCTTCGGTCTGTGTAACGCTCCTGCCGTCTTCCAAGATCTCATCAATGATGTTTTAAGGAACTATTTACACACTTGTGCTATTGTATATCTCGACGATATACTCATTCACTCTCCTGATATACCAACTCATCACAGACAGGTCAGAAGCATATTACGGACACTTCTTGCCAACGGCTTGTATTGTAAACTCGAGAAATGTTTATTTGATCAAACTTCCATTCACTTTTTGGGTTACATAATATCTGCTAAAGGGTTTCAAATGGACCCTAAAAAACATCTTCCATTCTCGAATGGCCTTTACCCATTGGACTAAAGTCCATACAGAGATTCATTGGGTTCGCCAATTATTATAGACGGTTCATCAAAAACTTTTCTCAGATAATAGCTCCAGTTACTGCTATGACTAAAAAGGGAGCGGATCACGTCTATTGGTCAATAGACGCTAAGGCCTCCTACTCGCGCTTAAAGAAAGCTTTTGCATCTGCTCCTGTCCTGGTACACCCAAATCCTTCTAGACCCTTCATCCTTGAAGTAGATGCCTCTGAATCCGGTGTGGGAGCTATCCTTTCCCAGAGGGAGTCTCCAACCGCTCTGTTGCATCCTTGTGGGTTCTTTTCTCATAAATTGACACTTGTAGAAAATAATTACAATATAGTTAATAAAGAACTATTAGCTATAATCTTAGCTCTTAAAGAATGGCGTCACTTACTTGAAGGTTCTTTCATACCTCTCATGGTTCTTACTGATCATAAGATTTTATCATATTTGAGTGACGCCAAAAGACTTTCTTCCAGACAGGCATGCTGGGCTCTTTTTCTTTCCCGTTTTAACTATCTATCTAATCTCATATCGACCAGGGCATCATAATATCAAAGCCGATTCACTGTCCAGACAATTTGCTACTCTCGATGAGGAGGAAATAACTGAACCCATTATACCCCCTGAGAATTATTGCAGTAACTAGAACCAGAGTTTCATCTCCCCTTCTGCACAAAATTCAAAAGGCTCAAGATAGGGCGCCGGTTGACAAACCTGCTGAGAAATATTTTGTTCCTCTTAATTTAAGAGGAGAATTTTTTTTGCCACTACCATGACAGCAAAATGGCAGGACATATGGGGTTGTCCAAGACTATTGATTTAATCGCCCGGCAGTATTGGTGGCCGTCCCTCAGGAAGGACGTACAAGCCTATGTATCGTCCTGTGATGTATGTTCTCAGTCCAAACCTTCTCATCAAGTACCATGTGGTCTTCTGCATCCTCTTCCTCTACCGTCTGTTCCATGGTCACAATTATCTATGGATTTTATCGTAGAACTACCACCATCAAAAGGTTTTACAGTTATTTTGGTTGTAGTAGACCATTTTTCTAAGATGGCACACTTCATTCCATTAAAGAAGTTACCGTCTTCTGCTGAATTAGCCAACATATTCTCTAAGGAAATAATACATCTACACGGTATGCCTGACCTAATCGTGTCTGATAGGGGCTCACAATTTATCTCGAAGTTTTGGAGGGGCTTTTGCAAAGACATGGGTATTGAGCTCACTTTCTCCTCTGCTTATCATCCACAGACCAATGGTGCTGCTGAACGGACTAATCAAAGCCTTGAGCAATACCTCCGCTGCTTTACGTCTCATCTCCAAGACAACTGGGCTGACCTTCTTGCCTGGGCTGAATTTGCCAGAAATAATGCCAAACATTCTGCCTCTGGCCACAGTCCCTTCTTCGTCACGTATGGTCGTCATCTGAATTTGCTCCCGGCTTCGTTCTCATACAAAGGGATGCCAGTTATGGACGAGCACTTGTCTACCATACAGGAAACTTGGAGAAGGGTTCATGCCATCTTGGAAAAGACTACTCTTTCTCAGAAATCCTTTGCCGATAGGCACCGTAGAGCAGCACCTTCTTATGTTACGGGTGATAGGGTCTGGTTGTCTACATGTAATATCCATTTGCGTGTCCCCTCCATGAAATTAGCCCATAAATATATTGGCCCCTACAATGTTCTACGTAGGATCACTTCTGTGTCCTATGCTTTGGATTTACCCAGGAACCTTCGTATACCCAACGTCTTCCACACCTCTCTCCTAAAACCGTTGGTTTGCAACAGTAATTCTAGACCCCGTTCTCGTCCTCCTCCTGTTTTAGTCCATGGTCAGGAGGAGTACGAGATACGACACATCATCAATTCTCGTGTCTCATGTGGATCGCTTCAATACCTGGTCCATTGGAGGGGTTATGGACCTGAAGAACGCTCTTGGGTTCCTGCTTCTAAGGTTCATGCGCCCTGACTTGTTCGCGCGTTCCATGCTAGGTTTCCTTCTCGCCCTTCTGGTGTTTCTCCAGTGGGCATTCCTTCCAGGGGGGAGGGGGGTTTCTGTCATACCTCTCTATCCGCGCCACTCCAGACCCGCCATCCTTCCTGCTCCGCCGGGCTTTGCGGATCTCTGGCCGGCATCGCGCGCTCAGGTGCGCACGCTGTTTCCAAGGGGTTCTGTTAACTTGTGTCTCTTTGGTATCTGACTTCGGCTTTTCTTCTGGTTATTCTTATCTCTGCAAAAAATAAACTAAAATCGGATAGTACCCCTTTAAGGAGTACTACCAATTAACTGGTATCGATGTAGTGGACACACCGAAACAAAACCAAATATACCTATAAACTTATATAGAGAGGATACAAAGTGGGGTTTGCAAAATATCAGAGCAAGGCACACGGAGTATGAAATGTGCAACAAAGTATCGTGGCAAAACTAATGTTGCGATTAAACTTTATTGCCGTTTGCCAAAAAATGAAACAGTTGCCTCAGTGCACTTAAAAAGTAGAGCTGCTGAAACCCTATACAATCGTGGGAGACTGCTTCAAGGCAATTTGAACGGCAATGCTTATTTGTTGCTTGGTGTTGAAACCTCACATAAGCAGAGACTAATAATAAAGCCCTATTAAAGCAGTCATCCCAATGATAAAGGTGTAATATATGGGAGAAAAAGAAAAGTGGTATTGCCTCCCTTATGAACACCTGTAATAGATGAGCAGGTAGGTAGAGGAGATAGTAGGGAACATATACAAAAACAAAGATCTCCCTTGGCATATATGGACAGCTCAATGTATTAGCCCATAAGCCATGAAATCTATCTGGGTATTATACTGCTGAAGGTACTGCTATTCTGCTTCCCTGCAAACTCCTTATAACACCTTCGTGGGTGTTCTATGCTAGAACTAGCACTAGGAGGAGTGTCCCTATCTACAGAGTGCCTGCTCGAAATCCTACTCCAAATGATACATTAGTATAATCAACTGAAAAAATAAAAGTAAAAAATATTGAACAAAATAATAAGTGCAGTTAGGATTCCCTTAGGTGCATAGTAAGTGCATCGTGAGTGCTCAAGTGAGGTGTCGGGATATCCTAACAAAGACCCGACGCGTGTTTCAGAGTTCGAGACTCCTTCGTCAGGGGATGAAATTTGCCGCCCAAATCCCCCCCGTGTTTTAAAAGTGGTCTAGCCAATCATGCGGTAGAACCCAAATCCGTCATCAATGACGTTTCAATCATATACCACGTGAGGATATTGTGGGTGTGATGCTTACATCATAAGATTGGCAGCTTAGACACACTCCCTCTTACATCGTACACATTGTCAGAATATCGCTTAAATTAGGTATCCACAATTATGAATTCAACTTATGGGATTTCATAAAGACATAAAGTTGTTATATTATTGTATATTCACTTCTGTTAAACTAAGAACATCAAGCAGATTATGGTACATTAAACCAAAGATTTTTTTTTTTTTAAATATTATAGATAAACATAGAATAAACTAAAGATTATTCAAATTATATGAATAGAATTAAAGAGAGATTCATTGATTTCTCTAAAGTTTCTTGAAATAAGTCACTGTAAACTCTTATATATATAATGAATATCTATAGCTTGGGATAAATAGATGGTGAATAAAGAATACCTATTAAGTAAATGGATATCTGTGAAAAGGATAAAAGAGGGGGGGAGGGGGGAAAAGGGGAAGGGAAATTACTTAAGAGAAACTGAGGGCTAAATAATGTCTTCAGGCGAAAAAGTGTTGAACAATAAATTTTGAAAAATAATAGTAAGAAGAAAATACACATAAATAATTAACTAGGGTATATTAGTTATAAAGTAACAAAATTCAAATGTCCATAAAATTGTATTAGAGACTTTTAAATAAATGGGGTATACAAAAATCCCTCATTGCAACCCCTGGGGGATAGCGTTTGGAGACGGTAAATCCAATAGCACTCACGTCTTCTCAGACGTTGGTCCCAATTGCCTTTCCTTTGATCTGGTTTGATTAACTCAATGCCCAAGAAGTTAAGGACGGTAGGATCCCCTTTGTGGACTACCTTGACATGTCTTGAGACAGGGGTGTCGATGTTCCTTGTTGTTTTGACTGAATTTATATGTTCAAGAATTCGTTTTTTGAGAGGTCTGAAGGTTTTGCCAACGTACATAAGATGACATTGGCAGGTAATTAAGTAGACCACCCCTTTCGAATTACAATTGAAGAATGACAAGGGTTTGAAATTATCGGTGTTGGTGCTGTTGCAAAAAATTTTTGAATTTGGACTTATATATCTGCAGGCTTTACACCTTCCACATCTATAAGTGCCTTTAATTTTTTCTGACAACCAATGTGTTGGAGGTTGGTTAGATTGAAAATGGCTATGCACCAACATATCTTAGGTTTTGGCCTCTTCTTGCTGTTAGGGATGCGTATGATGGAAGTATATCCCTTAATTGTGCATCCTGTTTTAAGAGAGGCCAGAACCGATTCATAATTGCTTTTACTTGGTCCCATCCAGCATCGAAAGTTGCAATGCATCTAATTTGTGTCTGTACTGCTTCCTTTGGTAAAGTCGGGGGAATCATATGTTCCCTCAGAAGACTTTCTTGCTCAGTTAGGAGGGCTCTGTGGTATGCCCTCTTCAGGCACTTATTAGGGTATCCCTTTGACCTGAACATTGAGCGTAGTTCTTTTGCTTGCATCTTGAAATCTTCCAAGTCAGAGCAGTTTCGTCTTAGACGTAAATATTGGCCTGTGGGAATTCCCCTCTTCTGCTGAATTGGATGATGACTTTTCCAGTTCAGCAGGCTATTTGTAGCAGTACTCTTCCGAAATAGGTTTGTTTTTATAGTGCCTTGTGGTTCTGGAGATATGAGGTCAAGGAAACTTAGTGAGGGAGTTCCAATTTCAGCCGTAAATTTAAGGTTGAGATCATTCACATTTAAAACTTGTACAAATTGAAGAAATTGTTCCCCTGACCCAGTCCAGATGATTATAATATCATCTATGTATCTTTTCCAAAGGTGTATATACTGGGTCAGGGGATTTATTAAAGGAGAAACAAACACCACTTGTTCCTCCCACCACCCAAGGTGCAGGTTAGCATATGAGGGCGCACAAGACGTCCCCATAGCAGTATCCCATATTCTTATCTCTGGCTTCCTTGACCTTTGGCTTTGTTTTCCGATTACGCTTCCTGCTCTAACCCTGACTTTGGCTTGCCTGACGTTCCTATTTTGTATTTCTTCTCCGCATTAAATCCGGCCACTTTAAGGACCGGTAATACGTTTACCTGGGGTTGCCTTTCTTGTCCTTTAGTTTGCGTGTTGGGGAGCTCAACCTTGACAGGAGGAAAGACGAGACAGGGGGGATTTGATGGAAACATTTAAATACATAAAGGGAATCAACGCAGTAAAGGAGGAAACTCTATTTAAAAGAAGAATAACTACCACAACAAGAGGACATAGTTTTAAATTAGAGGGGCGAAGGTTTGAAAATAATATCCGGATGTATTACTTTACTGAGAGGGTAGAGAAATGCATGGAATAGGCTTCCAGCTGAAGTGGTATAGGTTAACACAGTAAAGGAGTATAAGCATGCGTGGGATATGCATAAGGCTATCCTACCTATAAGATAAGGCCAGGGACTAATGACAGTATTTTAAAAATTGGGCAGACTAGATGGGCCAAATGGTTCTTATCTGCCGTCACATTCTATGTTTATGTTTCTAAGTCGGTGCTCGACTTCCCTCAGGTGGTGCTGGATAAGTTCCTGAAGGAGGTAGCTTTGGGGCAGATCGCGGGGTCATTTAAGGCCCCGCCGCTCCCCAATTTGCGGGTCCCCCTTCGGCCTGGTGCCCTAAGAGGAGGCGGGGAAGTTTCAGCTGACTCATCGTGTGTCCTCAAGGGAGTTCCGTGAAAGATGCCTCTGTGGAGCTGTGTCGGGTGTCCTAGGCATCCTTCGATGCTGCGGTGCACATGGTCAGGGTGGTGGGCCCTGGGGCATTGCTGGCGAAGGCCGACATCGGAGCCTCTTTCCGCTTGTTGCCGATTCACCTGGACTGTCATCGCCTCCTGGGTGGTGTTTGTGGACTGTATTATGTGGATATGTGCCTCCCGATGGGTTGTTCATATCCTGCTTTTACGTTGAGTGCTTCAGCACTTTCCTGGAGTGGGTGGTGCAGCAGGAGGCAAGGATCGACTCATTGCTGCATTACCTTGATTGCTTTTTGTGTGTGGGCCTTCCCTGACTTGTCGACTCTTGCGCGACTCGGCGGAGCGGGTTTTCCCGGGTCTTTAGGGTCCCCTTGGAGCACGATAAGACGGTGGGGTCGGTGACGTGCCTTAGCTTCTTGGGTATCAAAATTGACTCGGTGGCCATGGAGTGCCGGCTGCCGTGGGATAAGGTTGAGGGGATGTGGCGATGGCCATGGGTCTGAGGAGGATGCAGCTGTGCCAGCTGCAGTCTCTGTTAGGGAGGTTGACCTTCAACTGCCGGATCATGCCCATGGGGCAATTGTTCCGCAGGCGCCTGGTGGCCGCGGCTACTAGGACCGCTGCATTTTATCCGGCTCACGAGGCAATTGCGGGTTGACCTGGAAGTCTGGGATTCTTTCCTGACCCAGTATAATGGGAGGTCATCTTGACAGGCGCCAGAGGTGTCCAGTTCAGACTTGCACCTCTATACGGCTGGCTCTGTCTGGTTTGGGGAGATTCCGTGCTGGTGTGCTGACATGGCCGGCGGCATGGTCCACCTCCGGCTTGACCAGGAATCTTGCCTTCCTGGAGCTTTCCCATTGTGGTGGTATTGGTCTTGTGGGGTCGGGAGCTACAGGACCATCGGGTTGTTATTCACTGTGCCAACCTGGGGGTTGTCCAGGCGATTAACCTGCTCTCGGCCCCTTCTCTTTCGGTAATATGCCTGCTCCAGCGCCTGGTGCTTCGGTGCCCGTGTCTTAATGTGTAGTGTAGGTCCAGGTACTCCAGGGTATGCGTGGAATGGCAGGCGCTGGAGTCAGAGGTGGGTGTCTTTGTGGGTTCACCTGCTCGTTACAGGGTCTTTTGACTGCTGGAGAGTTGGGGTTTCGGCGGATATGTCGCCCTCGGTGGTGTCCTCGCGCTTGTCCGGGATGAATTTTCTGGTTATGCCCCAGGGTTGGGTGAACAACCAATAAACACGTAACATACAGTAAAAACACACCTATCAATAACACACAAATCCTCCCCTCTGCCTGTGATATAATCACTGAACACACTGGTTTAAAGTAATTATCACAGGCAGGAAAAATACACTTTTTATACATAAACTGTAACTTTAAATATATACATCCAATCTTCCTACATATTCAGAATCAGCATACTTTAAATATAAACATAACCAAAAATCATACAAATCCCTCCAGTAGATAAAAAGTTAGACGGAAGTCCTTTATGACTGACCGCAAGCACATTTTCCTGCCCAAAACAGTTCCATAGATTTGGGCTGTGCGGCCGGTCAATTTTATGCCGATCGGGACTTAGTTTTTGCAGCTGAAAATTCAGTGTAGGAGAAGGTAAGGGTCAGCGGTGTTCGTGGAGCTGTGTAGCTGATTTCAATTCCATGAATTTGGCTACACATACCGCTGACCGCATTTGAATGAACAAAGATGGCCGCCGCCACGTGTTGGTTTGCACGAACTGCGGCCACTCAGCGGTCAGTAATTTATGTACAGCAGGCTCCCAGCCTGGGAGGTAAATTGCCTGCACACTTCCACTTCTGGGTGGTCCGCCTGTGTGGTACTTGATTCAGTAAGCCCCATTTACTGAACCAAGTGGGAAAAGGGCACAAACAAAGTATTTTAGGGGACAGGGGACACAGTCTTAAAGGGGTATTGTTTTCACAAAGTCTCAATATGTCCCCAGACGGTTCTTAAAGGGCCAGCAGCAACACAATAAAAATCCATCATGCCCAAATACTGTTCTTAAAGGGCCACCTCCGGTCCATAGTCATGAGGAAGGAGGCTGGCAATTAGGCTTCTCCATAATACAGGGAAGCAGGGCAATTTGTCACTTAAAAAGACGGTTACAAAAGGCATTTTGTAACACCTGGGGTCGGTGCAGCTCGGAGGCTTGGTGGACATAGGGAAGTGGGACTTGTCCCAGATCCTTATATCATTTCCGGGGGTTTTGCATAGTGTGGTCAGAGGTTGTGGCGAGGAACTATTGGCGACAGGCACACAGCCAGAGTGCGCTGGAGCGCTGCCGCGAAGGGTTTAACCATCAGGTTTCACAGTTCGTTGTAGGGTTGGGGGGATACCCATTCTTCACAGGGTTTTTTGAGAAGGAGGCGGCAGATTTGTTTCGGCCGGATGGGATTCAGTTGACTGAGGTCGGGCTCGACCGTTTTAATCTGGCCATTTGAGAGACGGTGGAACAGGCCATGGTTGGTTTGTTTGGGGTTCCCTGCTGATTGTAGGCTTAAAACAGTGGGGTTGTGGTGGGGGTGTGTCTTTGCCAAGTAAGGGGTGGAGGTTTTTTGCAGGTTAGATGAAGGTGGGGGGTAATGGCCAGGTCTCATTGTAGCGGATGGCACTGGGCTGTCCTGCAAATGTCTTATGAATGACTGCATACGTGTAAATTGCTGGGTTTTTTGTATGTGTTTTAAAAGAATTGTATTCCTCTGATTGTTCGGTAGAATCATTCGAATAGACTAAGGGAATGAAACTACCGAACAACCAGACCTCCCCTGTGTGAAGTGTGTCCTCAATTACCCGTTGCAACATTGTTGCGAACGGGTAATTGACAAGTAAAGTAGCCGTCCTTTGTTCTTGGGGGTGGCCGCCATTCGACAAACGAACACGTGGCGGCGGCCATTTTAAAACTCCCGAACAGCGGTGTTTTGCCGTCGAGTGTCTGGAACTCAAAACGGACACTTGACTAGGCTAACACCGCTGAAACCTCCACAAGCCCGGTCCGTTCGGTTCCTAACTACCGAACGGCCCCTCGTTCGGTAGACTGGAAGAAACGAATGAGGGGATTCAGGCGAACCCTCCCTAGCCTCTATAGCTAGAGGCTTTCATACAGTTTATTCCCTTATTCCAGGACCGACCGCAGGGCCCATTCGCATGGAACCGCATTCGGCTGTCTCAGTCCGTGCGGTCGGTCATTTTATTCCCTCCATACATTTCCCAAACCCCTGGTTTGATCTGGGTGATTTTTGGATATCAGGGGATGTATGATTTATGGGGGTACCCCTACGTTTAGGGGTACATCCAGAAACGGGGGGAATTACTGTACTGGATAAGGGGATTATGATGCAGGTTGAGGGGAGGAGATGTGTGGGAGGTTACCAGGACAGGATTGGCTACTGTATTAATGATTGTAAATCCCTCCCTTGCATGGGAGCATGCTTTAAAAGGCCAGTGTGGAATAAAGCTTTCAGTTCTGCTCCTGAAACTGTGTGTCGTCCAGTTATTGGGATTGCTGTGGGGATATTGCTGTTATTTTACCTGCTGGAAACCTTGCCTGTGGATTTACTATTTACTTGTTCCTGAGCCTCACTTGGATTATAAGCGGAGATAACCTGGGGAATATTGCATCTCCGCTACACTCATCATCCCCTGTCTCTTTGGTGAACCTTAAGGGGTACCAAGTTGGACGTGTCCCCACCGAGCTAAAGCCAGCTGGTGGGGAGCATTATGGTCGGGCCCCACCGAGCTAAAAGCCTGCTGGTGGGGTGCCAAAAAAGGCAAGAGGAGTTTTTTTTATGCCGAGGGGGGAGGTGAAAGCCTTTGGGAAGAAGGAATGAGATTGGCAAGGATGTGTTAAACAAGTACTGTATGACATCATGCAGGTATTTACATGTTATTTATTTATGAGAATATTATGCAAAGTTATACATTGAAGGAGTCATGCAGCATTTGTGTTTTAATAAATGCTGTGGCCTGTTACTTCCAAGATTCAGTGTCTGTCTTTATTTGGGGGGAAGCTATGGCTTGGTAAAAGGTCATCCCATCCAATGCCCACTACGTACATGCAAGGCCCCAGAGAGCATGCGCAGCTTAGCGGGCAAGGGCACATGTATGAGTGTGGGAATGGATGAAACAGGATGGGCTGTTTATGTTGGGGGAGTGTTGTATGAGAGGAAGTGGGTGGTCACAATTGAGACTGACCTCAGTGCCATTTGGGAGCCGGGCCAGCAACAAGTTTCCCACCCACCCTCCATTTAGTTTTTTGGGCCTGGAGTGTTGTCACAGCAGGGGGGCGGGGGGGTGTCCTTGCTAAGTAAGGGGTGGTGGTTTTTGCAGGTTAGATGAAGGTGTGGAGTAATGGCCGGATCTCATCCTCCCCTGTCTCTTTAGTGAACCTTAAGGGGTACCAAGTTGGACGAGGGTGGGAGGTGAGAGCCTTTGGGAAGAAGGAATGAGATTGGCAAGGATGTGTTAAACAAGTACTGTATGACATCATGCAGGTATTTACATGTTTTTTTATTTGAGAATATTATGTAAAGGAGTCATGCAGTATTTGTGTATTAATAGATGCTGTGGCCTGTTCCTTCCAAGATTCGGTGTCTGTCTTTATTTGGTTTGGTAAAAGGTCATCCCATCCAATGCCCGCTACGTACATACAAGAATCCTGTGTCCCTGGAGGAGTAAAGGTAGAAAAACAGATCTACACCTGAGTAAGGCAATGCAGAAAAAATTAGGCAGGCTCCAGACTATAAAGGCATTATAAACTAGTAGAGAAAGAAACCTACCCATGCCTGGGAGCCAGCAGCCGCCTCACGTGGCGTCCCTTCGTCCTATGGGGGGAAACCCAAGGGCTGCACTTCCCACGGAGAACAACCCCCAGCTGGGGGAGGGACAGAAAGCACCCACGCTCTCCCCTATTCGTTCCGGTCACAATGTTGGCCGCGGCTGAGTGTAGTAGCGCAAGCAAGGTCAGTAGGAGAGGGGGCTCCAGTCATCGGGATGTGCTGCTGTGGAGTTCCAGTAAAGAGAGACTTAAGCAAATATGAAGCCTCCTGTCATGTTATAAAATTGGGGAATTTACTGTTAGTGCTGCTTACTGCTAGTTAGGGGTTAACAGTAAAAAAGAAAGTTTATAAAAAAGTGTAAAGAATGTTTTAAGAAAATTTTCAAAAGTAAAAAATGAATAAGTAAAAAAAGTTTAAAACAAGTTTTAAAAAGTAAAAAAAGTAAACAAAATACATTAAAAATGCTCATTACCACTCCACCTGGAACAAACTAGCGGAAAAATGATCCGACGCTAAGGTTCAAAATATGCCTTTTTAAATGCCCAGGGGTGTATTCTTCATAAATAGTATGTGTTTGTGGGGAAGTTTAAATAACCAACTAGCTAAACTACTCCAAAATCGAACATGGACACAGCGTAAAACTTTAATGTTAGAAAAAAACTGAATGGCTGCGTCTCAAATGTGCCCCTTCAACATCCACATATACCTGATTATACAGTCCTAGTACACATAATCTTTGCAAAATATACTGTGCAAACTCACTTTGTGTGTCAAAAAGGCAACAAAAAATGCTTATTACCACTACACTTGGTACAAGCTTCCCTCACCACAAACATTGACATAAATTGGTGAAAAAATGGTGACAAATTAAGGCACATTATATACACCAAAGATAACCTGGATTGTCTGTGTTATCAAATGAAAGCTATTTGAACAGTGAAACTGCTATAATACCCCAAAATGAGACCTAGGCCCATCATATCCATCTATGAAAATTCTAACTATAGGAACTGAAATAGCCTGGTCTCTAATATGGCATTGTAGCTTCACAGAATAGTGCCAAATGCCTACAATGGGGGTATTGTTATACTCCACAGATGTAGCTGAACACAATATAAGGTTCTGTGCAGGAATAGCACACACCAGCTTTACAAAATGCACATTACAAAAACCTTGTTATGTGTATATGCCAAAATAGTTACTCCAATATTTAGCAGAGATTGGAGATGAAATGGCTTCATAAAAAGTATCAAACTAACCTTAGGTAAATAGCCTGTGATGTCTACTTTATATAAATATATACTTTGTGTGGCAATTTATTTTTCTGTGATGGCTACTAAACCTACAAGACAAACATACCAACTTCTAAAATTGTTTCACATTAAAATATTATTTTAGTCCTTGTATTTTGTGACCTGTAACTTTCAAAATAAGCTGAGATCCTATCCATATTATGTATTCTATAAATCAAGACACATAAATTAATTTATTTTGAATAACTTTTTCTAAGCTGGACAAATTATGCACACGCTATTATTGGCAAAACTGTGGAAAAAAAGTGTTTTTGTTTTTTTCCCATTTTTGGCATTTTTTCTATAATTAATGATAATTTATCTGTGTATATGTGTCACCAAATTAAAGCCCCTTTTGCTCTCTAAAAAAACAGTATATAATATGTGTTGGTGCAGTAAATAACAGAGATGCAAATTGCGTTTGAACACAAACAGCAAAAGATGCAAATATTGCTTGTGTCCTTAAAGGGACACTATCGTCACCTGAACAACTTTAGCTTAATGAAGCAGTTTTGGTGTATAAAACATGCCCCTGCAGCCTCACTGCTCAATCCTCTGCCATTTAGGAGTTAAATCCCTTTGTTTATTAACCCTAGTCACACCTCCCTGCATGTGACTTGCACAGCCTTCCATAAACACTTCCTGTAAAGAGAGCCCTATTTAGGCTTTCTTTATTGCAAGTTCTGTTTAATTAAGATTTTCTTATCCCCCGCTATGTTAATAGCTTGCTAGACCCTGCAAGAGCCTCCTGTATGTTATTAAAGTTCAATTTAGAGATTGAGATACAATTATTTAAGGTAAAGTACATCTGTTTGAAAGTGAAACCAGTATTTATTTTCATGCAGCCTCTGTCAATCATAGCCAGGGGAGGTGTGGCTAGGGCTGCATAAACAGAAACAAAGTGATTTAACTCCTAAATGACAGTGAATTGAGCAGTGAAATTGCAGGGGAATGATCTATACACTAAAACTGCTTTATTTAGCTCAAGTAGTTTAGGTGACTATAGTGTTCCTTTAAGGGTAAGTCCAGTTTTTGAAGCTGTGTCCTTAAGGGGTTAACGAAAACAACATGAGCACGCTTACAGTAAACAATAACAATATCTAAAAATATAATGATAGCAACTAAACACATAAAGAACTTCCCCAAATTCCAAGCACTTAAAATATACAAAAACATTGTCAGCGCTTAGTGAATATTCCCCCAGAGTCAATAATCGGGGGTAACACTAAAAGTATAACACGTTATATGTAGAGCGTTCTGAGACCTCTAGTGTACATCTGGTCGAATTTTTTTAATTTTTTTACCCCATTTGAAAAAGCCACAACGGCGAAACGCGTTATTGGATGTTTTATTTTGTATTTAAATAAAGGAATTCTTTTGGACAAATATACCTAGATTTGTGGCAATTTTTAATTTTTTTAAATTAATTTTTTGTTACCTGACTTTTTAACCACCACTCTAAAGAAATCCGAGGTGGGGATGATACCACCAGAGCCGATACCGAAGAGCAGTCAGCCTGCTCTGTGTTGTGTGAGTATATTTTATATATCTTTTTACACTTGGGTTTTATCTTATTGAGAACACTATTGTTGCCCCCCTACTTTTGTGTCGTTTGAGCTCCAGCTAACCCAAAGACTGAGGATACCTACAGTATATCCCAAAGTGGGGATTGTACCACTACAAGCGCTAGACGCTAGAGCTGGCTATAGCTCTGCCAAATGTGAGTGTATTATTATTATTATTCCACCATAAACACTTTATACGATACATATTGCACTATTAGGTCCTTTCTCTCTTCTCTCCATTTCATATGATCGAATTGAGACTGATTAAGGATACCATTCCCAAGCTTTAAGAATCCACATCTCCTGTTGAATATACCATAAAGACATCATCTGGTGTGAACCTATACCTCTGGGCTTCCTGTCATTGACTCCATTACTCCATGTGGCACAGCCCCTATTTATCTTTATACATTTCTGTTTTTTGTTCAAAGGGTGAGAGGTTTCCCCTTTGTTGTAGTTGCTGCCTACCCATTGATATATAACGCTAGTGATGTCCCGAACGGTTCGCCGCGGACTCCAGTCAGCAGACACATTCCAGCCAATCAGCAGCAGACCCTCCCACCTCCTGGACAGCATCCATTTTGAAGCTGCATTCTTAGTGAGCTGTCCAGGAGGTGGGACGGCCTGCTGCTGACTGGCTGGAATGTGTCTGCTGACTGGAGTCCGTGGCGAACCGTTCGGGACATCACTAATCAACGCTGATCCATTTCCTGTGTACGTCTGGTATAATGTAGTATCAATCAGGGAGGTCGGGTATATTCTGCCAAGTTCAAATGTATCCAAAAGCAATGTATCCTGCAAGTCTATACAGTGTGATACCTTTAAAGCAGCACATATAGTGTAATATTGCACAATGTAGAATTGCAGACTCCCCAATCCCCCAAATGGAATCCTTCCATAAACAGATGTGATATTGTTTCCAATAACCACAATGTCAGCATTAAACAGTTGCGTTATGGAAGTGTTACCACGCCGTCTGTCTCCTTTTTGACGACTGTCTCCTCATGCAGATCGGGGTATGCGTTCCGAAAGACAGAGTGACGCCTCTACCACACACCGCAGTAGTAACTGGGAGGCTCTAAAGGACGCTCTACATAAACGCGTTTCGCCCGCTTCCTGTGGGCTTTGTCAAGATGACAGGCGGCGGTGATGGGTAGTAGTATCTCTCTCTCGTGGCATAATCCCAAATTATTTGCTTTTAAATCCAGTGTCGTTTTATGGTAGAGAAATTAACATTCAATTCAAGGGCAACAGCTCTGGTGGACATGTCAGCATGCCAATTGCATGATCCCTCAAAACTTGCGACATCTGTGGCATTGTGCTGTGTGATAAAGCTGCACATTTTAGAGTGGTCTTTTATTGTGGCCAGCCTAAGGCACACCTGGGCAATAATCATGCTGTCTAATCAGCATCTTGATATGCCACACCTGTGAAGTGGATGGATTATCTCAGCAAAGGAGAAGTGCTTACTAACACAGATTGAGACAGATTTGGGAACAATATTTGAGAAATAGGTCTTTTGTGTACATAGAAAAAGGCTTAGATCTTTGAGTTCAGCTCATTAAAATGGGGGCAAAAACAAAAGTGTTACGTTTATAATTTTGTTCAGTGTATGAACAAATAATAAAACAATCTCTTTATTTAAATATTCTAAAATGAGATCAGTGTAATCTAAAAAGTACCAAAACAATATATATAGTTATTCATTCTCTTTGGAGGTGATGATACCATTCTCATAGATATAAAAAAAAAAATATTTAAAACCTTAATACATTTTATCAATTCAAATTTCTTCAGTATGTTACCTACAGCTGCACCTTTTTAGTTTGCGCACACACACACTTAGACCAGTACACAGATCTTGTGATAGAATTTATCTTGATTCCAAGGCTCAAGCTTATAGGTGTCATATTATATATCCTTTTATTAAAATTGGCTAACTTGGACTCAGGAAATGCTTGATGCTTAAAACGACACTTAAGACCATATATGTCTAGTTCCGGGAGCAGATAGCCCCCACCTGAGCTGTCTCTCCTAAATCAGTCTGTTTCTTCTCTTTCTCGGAACCTGTTATATATACATGACATTCATCCCTATGTCTTATCTGTACTCCTTTCACCCCCTTCCTACAACTGTCCTATGAGTATTTGCACGTAAGCACTTACTTTTTAATGTATAAAACCCAGCTGATGAATAAAACGTCAGAGGCTTATTTTGAATACCAACAGGTGTCTGGTGTCTAATTCACGCTTCTCCAAGTGCACTTGAAATAATATTTTGGGCTTCCTCTGAATATAACAAAGATCGATATTTGGATCTATGTCAGTCTCCAGGGTCAGGACGCAGGAGTTCCTTTAGTTGACCCAAGGTTTGGGATTACACCCTCTGTTAACTTATTCTGACATACTGAGGTAGACTAACCGGGAGAACTACTGTTACACCTTCTTTACTCTATTGTCCATGCCTGATCTGCCACAAATTAATACCCCCCTGATAATTCGGGCTTGACCGACCACAGACTGAGCGGGAGATTGCCCCGTACCCAGCTGGTTTGGACCGGGGAATTTACCTACCTCAGTCGCTCTAACAGGAGCATTAGTTGCTCGTTACTGTTAGCATCCAGCCTACCTGGCCCCTACCGTGCTCTGTAACCGCCTTTTAGGAGCAGCCCCACCCACGCAAGCACGTCACACTCAGCTCCACTCCGGTCAGGCGGACTTGTGACCTGGAGTGACCAGCGACCCGGGACCCTACTGGCAAACCCCCCTGAGCATGGGTAGAATGAACCTGGGAACTAGCACCTTTTCCCCCGTGGAACTCAAACCCCTCTCGATTAATGCCCGCGGGCTTAACACCCCTGAAGAGCTTGCTTGCTCTAAAAGATTTTAAAGCTCAAAATGCCCATATAGTTTATTTACAGGAAACTCACTTCAGGGAAGATAGTGCACCAAAATGAAACAATCATATCTTTACACAAGGCTACTATGAGAATCGCCCTGCAGGCAAATCGAGGGGAACCGCGATACTAATACACAAATCTGTCCCATTCATACAGACCGAGACCAAAACAGATGGTAATGGCCGTTCTATATTTGTTAAGGGTTCGCTACTGGGACAGAACATCACCTTAGCCAACATCTACGCACAGAACACCAAACAAGGAAGATTTTTAAAGTCCACATTCAAGATGCTAATGTCCTTTACTGACAGATTCCTGATCCTAGGGGGTGACTTTAACATTGCCTTCGACCCACGGATAGACACCTCGGCAGGCTCATCATCAATGCTGGAGCAGATCCTCCTAACGATCAGACACTCCTTTCATACCCACCGCCTCATTGACTGCTGGAGGGCCATGCACCCGACGGACAGACACTACACACATTACTTTCTATCCCACTCTAGATACTCATGCCTGGATTACTTTTTCGGACCTTACTGTTACCTCTCCCAGGTCAGACAGGTAAACATAGGTCCCTCCACTCTCTTTCGACCCCACACCACCCACTGATGCCGTAATGAAACTCTTCTTAGATGCGACCCTGGTTGCAGACGCACACACGACGCTGACGGAAAACACGACAGTCGAAACACCTGCACCAATTATCTGGTGAATGCTGAGAGACTGCGATCAGAGACCTCACGGACAAAATCCAGGAATTAGAAACTCGACATAAAACTGTCCACACCCTGGACACATATCAAGAACTAGCTTAGGTGAGAGGGCAACTCTCTCCCCTCAGGCATCATCTCCAATGTTCAGTACACCAAAGCGGAACAAAATGTACATATGTCACGACTACTAGTGTGGTCCAGCACGCAGAAACTATGTAAACATATACATAGGCAAGAAAAGGAAAATTAAAAGGACAGAGCGTAAACCGGACGTTAGAATGGCCGGACTAATACGCTAGAGACAGAGAATGGTCAAAGGGAAAGCCGAGGTCAAGGAAGCCAGAAAATACACAATACCGTTTACACAAGCCAAGTCAGGGAAACCAGAATTCAGAATAACCAGGGAAAAGCCAAGATCAGGATACCAGGAAATCAGATTCACAAAGATAAAGCGCACTCAGGAAACCACGACAGGGCAAGGGACTGGAGTGAGCTAGGGGTTTAAATATCCCTCTCTAAGGTCTGATTGGTCAGAGGTCGCCCTCTGACCCCAAAACGTGCGTGCGCGTTGACGTTGTGACGTCACGCGCACGTCAGTATAAACTTGGGGGGCGGAGCTATGTTTAGAAGCTATGTTTAGGCGCGACCATGCGGTAAGCACCATTTTGGATCCGGGCGCTACGGCTGGAGGATGCGGGGAAGCGGCTGTCGGCTCGCCGACGAGCAGGTAAGCTCGTGCTGTCGGCGAGGCTGTGCCGGTTGGGCACAGCTGTGCCACGCGGCGGGCCGGCAGCCATGACAACATAACTGGCCTATGTGATACCAGGGCCAGCCACACAGAATACCAACACACATCGCTGAAGTAGTACGCAATTACTTTAAAACGCTGTACTCAAAGAATCAGCCAGCGGACACCTCCTACACTATCGAGATCATACGCACATATCTGGATGATAATCTACACAAGAAAATCCCGACAGCAAGGTCCGAGGCTCTGGAAGCCCCACTGACTATGGAGGAACTGGCACTGGGAATCAAGACGTCAAAACCAGGCAAGAGTCTGGGTCCTGACGGACTGACGGTACGCTACTACAAACTGTTCTCAGGTGTCCTTTCTCCATGTGACAAACTGAACTTTGCCACTGACTTTTGGAGGGGCATGTTTACCAGCCTCCTACCCTGTGACTATGGCCCCTGTGTTAAACCTGGCTTCAGGACTGGGGAAAGGCTTTGTTTATGCCTTTTCCCCTCTACTGTTCACTATATGGGGCTACCAAATGGATTATGCTTATGGTGTTCATCTACCGAACAAACAACCGAGCAGTCGGACCACACGCAAGTGGAGTGTACAGCCTATTTACCTCCCAGGCTGGTAGTTAACCGCAGCCAAATTGATGAACCGCAGGGTGGTCCCCGTTCCTATAGTTGAACACATGGCGGCGGCCATCTTGTTTAGTCAAACGCGTCCAGCTGTGTTTTGTTGTCGAGCGCATGGAACTCAATTCGGACACTCAACGGCACAAACACCGCTGGGACTTCCACCTCCAGTTAGGTTTGACTAGATTTGCACGAACAGAGTGCCATTCGGAAGAAATAATCTACCGAACCAGATACACTCACTGACTCTGTGTATGAACAACTCCGTTCAACTATTTGAACGTTACTTCGACTGTTTGAAATAGATCGGCCGCACAGCCTAATTCTCTGGAACTATTTTGGGCATGAAACCATGTGTGCGGTAGGTTCAAAAAGAATGGAATAGAAAGAAATTTCATGAATCCTCTGATCTGGGTGATTTTTGAATATGTTGATCACCCAGGTCAGGGCTATCAGGAATTGCAACTTTTATGGGGTACTTATAACACTTTTTATAAAAATGTATGTTTTTCTGCCTGGAGTTACATACAAGACTTGGCTCAATTATCTCACAGGATGAGGGGAGGGATTGTGTGTAATGTGTGTCACCTACTGTACTGCATTATCATTGGCTTGTAATAATTGTCATCCACATGGTCCACGTGTGTACCCTTGCATGGGGACTTGCATAAAAGGCCAGCTGTGGCTCCCATTAAATAAGATACTTTATCCCTTCAAGTCTTGGCTCATGTTTGGGGAATTGGAGAACAACATACAGTCTAGGGATTGCTACAATCACTATACCTCCGTGAGTATAATCACTAACTCTTCTAAGAGCTGTTCCTGCAACGCTCTCTGGACTAAGGAGATGCCTATTCATTGGAAGCTGGAACCTGGTCTTGGGTCCAGGGTGGGTGAAGGACGGCGAGACCCCAACCAAGCTGCGGCGGTTCGTGGCGTTTACAGTGGTCATGGTATTCCAGTGCGGTGCTTATGGTACTTGCCAGTACTAGGAAGCAGTGATTGACGGAGGTACCCGGTCAGGGGTGCCAGGCGGTCCATCACATTCCACATTTCCTGTCAGCCAATAACTCGTTGACGCAGGGACAGAAGTTAACTCCCAGACGCTAGAGGCAAACATAGCCCTGACACCTAAGGAGGGCAGGGACGCGGAGCATTGTGCCAACTACCGGCCTAACTCCCTACTGAATTTCGACATAAAGGTCTTCGCTAAAATCCTGGCATCCAGGCTAACACCTTACCTACTGTGCCTTGTGAAACCTGACCAAGTGGGGTTCATGCCGCACAGGGAGGCAAGGGACAATACCTCCACCATGCTCAGCAGACAGGCACAGGCCTCCTCCTCCTATCGACTGATGCGGAGAAGGTCTTTGACAGAGTAAGCTGGGACTTACTGTTTAGCACGCTCATAGCCCTGGGGATGGGACCGAACATGTACAATTGGATTACAGTACTGTATGCTGACCCATCGGTGAAGATATGCATTAATGGAGCTTACAGGGACACATTCCACATTCGCAACGGGACCAGGCAAGGCTGCCCACTCTCGCCTTTGCTGTTTGTTTTGGCCCTGGAACCGTTATTACAGGCAATTCAGAATAACCCAGATATAAGAGGAATCAAGTCAGGACCCTCAACGCATAATTTGGCTGCGTATGCAGACGACCTGATCTTCTTCGTCTCTTTACCAGAGACAACCCTCCCCAACATAATGCGAGAATTTGAACTCTACGGAAGGATCTCTAACTTCATGATTAACCTCACGAAATCCAACCTGCTTAATATTAACCTACCGGCAGAGAGGGCCGATGCACTACGCCAGAGCTTCCTCTTTCACTGGTCCAACAGGGTGATCAAATACCTGGGGACATGGATACCCCGAGACCTCACTCAATTGTATAGTCTCAACTTCACCCCAATGCTAAAAAAATTCTAAAAAAAAACCTTGAAGAATGGAAGTTGCCTCATTTGTCATGGCTTGGCCGCGTAGCAGTGATAAAAATGAATCTCTTGCCCCGCATCTTGTACCTTTTAAAAACACTTCCTATACTGATCCCAACAGCGTACTTTACATCTGTGGTCTCTGATGATTAAATGCATCTGGGACCAGGGCACGCCGAGATTGAAATATCAAACGATCACATGCCCGAAACCTGAAGGTGGTCTGGCAGTCCCTGACTTCCACCTTTACTATTGGGCTTCCCACCTGCAACGTGTTCTGGAATGGGTCAAGGACGGAGCAGTTAAGCCTTGGAAGGAGATCGAGTGAGTTCAAGTTGGCAGCTCCCTGAAAGCATTGACATGGATGAACCCAACAATGGGACGATGTATCTCACAACATCAACCACTGGTGAAAGCTACCCTGGCAGTATGGCATAGAATGGCCCCACAGATAGGCCACTTATCCTTCCCATCCCCTCTCTACCCAATCACAAACAACCCAGACTTCAACATGGGTATGGACCCACGGGCATTCGCTTGCCTGACACCGGTGACACACATTCAAGTTAGACAAATGATGAAGGACAGCAAAATCAAACCCCTCAGTGACTACCTTAATGGCGCACACACTACCTGCCTGTGACGGACCGTCCGTCAATCGATGCTCCTAGCACTTACCAAGGAACATCAGCACCGCACCGGACACCACAGCCACCGCAAACTCCACGAACCACCTTACTTTGGTTGGGGTCTCACTGTCTACTTCCCACCCTGGTCCAACCTCTGGACCCAGGACTGTGTCGGAAGGACCTCTCCTCCAGGAAGGTATAGCTATGAGAAGGACCTCTCCTCCAGGAGAGTATAGCTGTAGGAAGGACCTCTCCTCCAGGAGGGTATAGCTGTGGGAAGGACCTCTCGTCCAGGAGGGTATAGCTGTGGGAAGGACCTCTCCTCCAGGAGAGTATAGCTGAAGAGAGCTCTTACAAGAGCTAGCAGTGTAAACAAGTGTGGTTTGTGTCCCTGTGTTCCATCAGGTCCAGGGGGTGTGCCTCTGGCAAGGAACATCAGCACCGCACCGGACACCACAGCCACCGCAAACTCCACGAACCACCTTACCAGACACTAAGGGACATTGGGAGATATTATGGCAGACACTAAGGGACATTGGGAGACATTATGGCAGACACTGAGACACTAAGGGACATTGGGAGACATTATGGCAGACATTGGGACACTAAGGGACACTGTGAGACATTATGGCAGACACTGGGACACTAAGGGACACTGGGAGACATGGCAGACACTGAGACACTAAGGGACACTGGGAGACATGGCAGACACTGAGACACTAAGGGACATTGGGAGACATTATGGCAGACACTGGGACACTAAGGGGCACTGGGAGACATTATGGCAGACACTGGGACACTAAGGGGCACTGGGAGACATTATGGCAGACACTAAGGGACATGTCTCCCAGCCAGTGTCCCTGGTGTCTCAGTGCCCCCTAGTCTCCCAGTGACCCTTAGTCTCCCAGTGCCCCCAGTCTGCCAGTGTCTCACTGTCCCCATGTCTCCTATTCCCTTTCATGTCTCTCAGTGCCTCAAGTGTCACAATGTCCCCATGTCTCCAAGTAAGTGTCTGTGGCCCTGGTGTCTGTGCCCCTATGTCTCCCAGTCCCCCCCATGTCTCAATGTCCCCATGTCCCCCAGCCAGTGTCTCTAGTGTCTATGTTCCTGGTGTCTGTGTCCCCATGTCTTCAAGTGTCCCTTATTTTCCCATTGTCCCCATGTGTCCCAGCCAGAGTCCCCTAGTCTCCCAGTTTCACGGGTCTCCCCGTGTCCCTAGGTCTCCCCGTGTCCCCAGGTCTCCCCGTCTTCCTAGTGACATGGGGACCCTGGGATACATGGGGACACAGGGAGACATGGGACATTCAGACACTGTGATACATAGGATCACTGGGAGACCTGGGGACATGACACTAAGGGACACTGGGAGACATGGGGCACTGAGACCTGGAGTAATCGACACATGGAGCACTGAGTCATGAGGGCACTGGGAGACATGGGGGCACTGGGAGGAATCCATCTATACAGCAGAATCAAACAAAGTTTTTTGGTGATTTTACAGCATTTTCTCTTATGTCACTCCTTGTGATTTACATCATGTGATGTCACCCATACATATTTAATTATGCAAATTAGTAAGGCCGGTATGTTTTTCCAAGAAAGGTGGCAACCCTAACTACTTTTCACATACTCTTACTTAAGTATGGAAACTTAAGAGGGATGTATGGGAACAAAACTTGTGTGGACTGGCTGACAATGAATATAGTTAAAGGGACACTATAGTCACCAGAACAACTACAGCTTATTGAATTTGTTCTGGTGAGTAGAATCATTACCTTCAGGCTTTTTGCTGTAAACACTGTCTTTTCAGAGAAAATGCAGTGTTTACATTACAGCCTAGTGATAACTTCACTGGCCACTCCTCAGATGGCTGTTAGAGATCCTTCCTGGGTCATGGCTGCCTAAAATGCATCCAAACATTCAGTATCTCCTCCCTCTGCATGCAGACACTGAACTTTCCTCATAGAGATACATTGATTCAATTCATCTCTATGAGGAGATGCTGATTGGCCAGGGCTGTGTTTGGCTTGTGCTGGCTCTGCCCCTGATCTGCCTCCTTGTCAGCCTCAGCCAATAATATGGGGAAGCAGTGTGATTGGAACAGGCTACCACTTCTGATGATGGCAATAGACTGCTTTTTTTTTGTTGTTGCTTTTTTTTAGGCAAACAGCATGCAGAGTTACAGCTTCAGGCTTGAATACAGTAAGATTTTGCTATATTTATGGAGGCATGAGGGGCCCAGGGGGGCTAGATGGTGGTGTTAACACTATAGGGTCATGAATTCATGTTTGTGTTCCTGACCCTATAGTGATTCTTTAAGGTAATGATGACTTTGGTCTCTCTAACACTGTGGCATTGATACCGGAGAAACTGACGGAAGCAAAGCACAGAGAGATGGACACAGGTTTCTTCAGGAAGGAAGAGATTCTTTATTGGATCACCGATCGGGACTCAGAGGGACTAATGTCACCAAAAATACAGCAAGTTCTGAGCCCTGAACAATAGTGCAGGCTCCCTATATAGGCACATAACTCCTCCCATATTAAGCTCCACCCGCACATTCTCTTGACCAATCATTACAAATAAGAATTAACTTCCTGCTTGACCGCATGGCTTGTCCAGCACAATGGAGGAGGGGAATACTACATCCTGTATTCTTGCACATGCTCCGTACACTACTGATCGTATCTTGCCTCGTGCAACCAACTGATCGATACGTCAGCATATGCACGTACACATGCCACGTGGTAATCTCGGCCTACTAAATTTATTTTTACCGAGATTCCACCACATTCCCCCCTTTGATGCCTCTTGATATTTTACAATTACTTGAGGCATCACTTAACCTTGGTTTGCATACACCACAAGTTACCTTTGAACCAGACCAGACTTATCCTATGATGTGAATCTTCAACACTCGTCTTCCTGCATTGGTTCTCCCTGATCTAGAGCCTTATATTTATAAATTGCCATTATCTGTGCAGCAGCCTTCCTCTCTGCTATATTTTCTATCAGGCTTTGCACAGACCTAACTACTAAGGGTATAAGACACGGCAGGAGTAGACACAACATTAAAATCAGTAGGACTCCACCTACCACTGCCTTAAGCCCTCCAAACCACTCATACCAGCTACCAAACCAACTACTTGGATTGTACCCTTTCCATACCTGAGTAGGCACATGCGCTAGTTTAACCATATGGCTAGTAAGCTCAGCTATTGCTTGCCCTTCGTCATCTATTTGAAGACAGCAATTGCTCAGGTTAAACTTCCCACATACACCTCCCTCTACTGCCAAAAGATAATCCAAGGCTAATCTATTTTGGTAAACTGCTGTCCTCATCCTGGTATTATGCTTCGCTAGAAGATTGAGCGCTTGTGATGTCTCGTTAGTAATGATCTCAACCACCGCCTGTAACCTTATAATGCGGTTGAGCATATAAATAGGGGTTCTATAACCAAAGGTACCATCCTCTGCCCACGTGGCTGGCCCATAATAATCTATAATACGCTGGGGAGGCCATTCATTATCTTCCCAGGCACCTATCTCTATGGGTCCCCTTTTCTTCCTATGATTCACATCATACACTTTAACACCTAAAGTCTCACCTGTTTCAATAGGCAACAAGAAGAAGGATGGTTTCAACATACCCAACACACATGCCCCTTCCCAGTCCTGTGGTAACTCCGAATAGGCCTTCTTACCACAGATCCAGTACAAATTCGCTGGGGCTCTCCAGTTAGATGTGATGGATAGATCAAACCATACGTCCTTTAAATTGGCATATCTTGCAAACGGGTTAGATGGTTCTGAGACATTTGAAGCCGACCACCAAGTTGTATTCTTTGTATCATCATCATAAGCTTTTTGCCCTAGACAAGTTAATTCTCCTACAGAAGTATTATACATCATTCCTTTCCTCGCTATGCAAACATAACCTATGATGGAGGTCTTCAATCTCCACTCAGATTTACCTCTAACACTCATATGATAGTCGGCTTGTGTAGATATTAATTGGTCAACTGCCTCAGAACCGGACATTACCTCCTTTGCTTCCCAAGGCCATTGGTCTCCCATGTTAGTACCTCCACACACATAGCAGTTGGTAACATTAAGACTACCGGCAATACTCTCGGCTAAATCAATGAACAAGTTTTTAGCATTATGGGGGATCTTATTATCTATGCTCATCTCTTCATAAAAGGAATGGTATACTTGATGAGTTTGGGAGGTTACCGTATCAGTCTCTATCCCTATAAACAATATTGTCCCAGGGTCTAAACCCGTCCCATATATTTGAAACCCAAATAAATTACCATATTTATCTAAGAACTTGTCAGGGTTATTTATAAGTATATGGATTGGATTGCATTCCATAGACTTACAATATGGATCAGTAGGCAACTTAGTCACAATCATGTCCTTGTCTGCTGTCTGTCCCCAAGTCGCCCACCCCACACAAGACCAATATGGGCAGAAGTTATAATCTCTATTTGGGCATCTTGGACTTACATATTTATTTTTACTACTGGGACAAATATATTTATCGTTAGACCCATACGTCCTCTCCCATCTAAGATCCCCACATACATTCCACGGCTTTCTACCACTTGATATTGCTTTACACGCATCAAATAGCAGAGCACCTGAAGAATATACGGATTCTAATACCGTCTTATTAATTAGGGTCCCCTGAGGATCTCCATTTCTGAGAGTCAACCAAATTGTACGGGGTTGATACTCAGGACTGAAGCACTTAGGTTCTCCTACTCCTAAATGACACACACTATATTCTATATTTAAGTATCTACATCTTGATACATCTCCTTTACACTCATATTGCGAATGCCAAATTAGGGTCTGGGATATATGGTTACCTGTTCTTGTAGTCTTAATGCATACCTCACAGCTAGGAGTGTTGGTACCTCTACCTTCCTGAATATAAAAATACACATAAATAAACATTATTAAAAATACATCTTTCGTCGTCATCCTCAGTCTTCGTCCGTGTGAAGGCACCTCAGCTTCCAGGATGTAAGGACTGCAGGGAATGGAGTTCTGCTCGTCTTCACAGGGGTCCCCTCAAGACTTTCCCTGACTTATACACTCGTTGGTGAGTGGACAGGCTTTATTATGGCCTTCTCACTCACTTACCAAGTCTCTGAAACAATAAAATTTGTAATCCACAAGGTTCCTCGTCACTCCGACTGAGTCGTGCGTTTTAACCGGATCTTGCAGGGATTCTCTGGATTTGCTGTAACTTGCCAGGAATCGGCTGCTGCTGGTTTAACCCTGGAGTGATGTATCCACGGAGTCACTTCGGCTACTTTTATCGCTGTAGGGGTAGACAAAAGAACAACATAAGGACCTCTCCACTTGGGCCCTAACGGCACATTATTCCACTCTTTAATCCACACTTGGTCGCCTGGGTGGTAACTATGAATTGGGGGATAAATATTCACAGGTAATCTATCTTGTACCCATTTCTGTACCTCCTCCATAGTCTTACCCAACTCTACAACCTGCTGCCGGGTAATTCCTTCTCCCAACTGACTCAAATCCCCCCTTAAGTTACCAAGCACGGGAGGTGGTCGCCCGTACATGATTTCAAAAGGAGAGAGGCCCATCCTTCTGGTAGGTGTACTACGGATTCGCAATAGAGCTATGGGCAAGAGAACGTTCCACTTAAGTTGGGTTTCCTGACACATTTTAGCCAACTGATTCTTAATAGTTCTATTCATTCTCTCTACCTTACCAGAACTCTGGGGTCTATATGCCGTATGAAGCCTCCACTTTATACCAAGCATATGAGTCAGTTGTTGTAGGCACTGATGAACAAAAGCTGGACCATTGTCCGATCCTATAGAGCAGGGTAGTCCATATCGGGGTATTATTTCTCGTAGCAGGAATCTCACGACTTCTCCTGCTTTCTCTGTACGAGTAGGACATGCTTCTACCCAGCCTGAATAGGTGCACACCACTACCAGCAGGTAGCGATGTCCACCCGATTTAGGCATCACTGTATAGTCAATTTGTAAATCGGACATGGGAAGTCCCCCCATAAACTGGACTCCTGGTGGCTTTACTGGTCCTTGTCTTGCATTATTTTTAGCACACGTTACACATCTACGTACAATGGCCTGAGTCAAGTTGGACAATCTTGGTATGTAGAAATGTTTTCTGAGAGATTCTTCTGTACTGTCTCTCCCAGAATGTGTCCCGTTATGATAGTTTTGGACAATTTCTACCGCTAGTGATGCTGGAATAACTATTCTTCCATCTTCTAACTGATACCATTTGTTCTCCAAATACTTTCCAGGTTCAGTCCTTAACCACTCCTCTTCTTGAGCTGTATAAATTGGAGTCCATTGAGACAGTGGAGTTGGTATAAGAGCAGCTATATGCCCCACATATTCCTGTCTTCCTGATTCAGCAGCACGCTTAGCTGCACTATCTGCCATCCGATTCCCTTTGGTTACATCACCATCTCCTCTCAGATGCGCCCGACAATGTATAATACCGACTTCTTTCGGCTCCCACACTGCTTCCAATAGTTGTAGGATCTCAGCTGCGTATTTGATTTCTTTGCCTTCTGAATTCAATAGTCCTCTTTCTTTATACAAAGCTCCGTGGGCATGAGTGGTTAAAAACGCATACTTGGAGTCCGTGTAGATGTTCACTCTTAAACCTTCAGCCAATTGTAACGCTCGTGTCAGTGCTATCAATTCTGCCTTTTGTGCTGATGTTCCTTTTGCCAGTGGCCGAGCTTCTATCACCTTGTCTATCGTTGTTACTGCATATCCTGCATAGCGGATCCCTTCTTTTACATAACTACTGCCGTCGGTGTAATATTGAACATCAGGGTTCTGGATGGGAAAATCACGAAGATCTGGTCTACTTGAAAATACTTCATCCATTACTTCCAAACAATCATGTTGACTTTCAGTAGGTTGTGGCAAAAGGGTAGCTGGATTTAAGGTATTTACAGTCTCTAAATGCACTCTTGGGTTTTCACACAACATTGCTTGATACTTGGTCATACGGCTGTTACTAAACCAATGATTTCCTTTGTAATCCAACAACGTCTGTACTGCATGTGGAACTCGTACATAAAGTTCTTGACCCAGAGTGAGTTTATCGGCTTCAGCTACTAGCAGGGCGGCTGCAGCTACAGCTCTTAGACAAGGTGGAAGTCCGCTGGCCACTGCATCCAGTTGCTTAGACATGTAGGCAACAGGTCTTTGCCATGATCCCAAGTACTGTGTCAATACTCCCACAGCCATTCTTCTTTGCTCATGTACATACAGGTAGAATGGCCGTGTGTGGTCAGGTAGACCTAATGCTGGGGCACTCATCAAAGCCCTCTTCACATCTTCGAATGCCGTTTGCTGTTCTTGAGTCCATAAGAAGGGGTCGTGCTCTGTACCTTTGATAGCTGCATACAGAGGTTTTGCCAGTATCGCGTAGCTGGGAATCCATATCCTACAGAAGCCTGCTGCCCCAAGAATTCTCGCACTTGTCTTCTATTCCTGGGTATCGGTATTTGGCACACAGCTTCTTTTCTCTCTGGCCCCATAATTCTTTGACCTTCAGAGATATGGAATCCCAGATATTTGACAGTTGGCAAACACAACTGAGCCTTCCTTCTAGACACCTTGTATCCTGCCTTCCAGAGAATGTGTAGTAGATCGTGCGTTGCTTGCTGACATACTTCCTTTGTAACTGCTGCTATCAACAAGTCATCTACATATTGTAATAATACACACTCTCCTGGGATAGACTCGAAATCTAGTAGATCTTGACTTAGAGCTGAACCAAATAGGGTAGGTGAATTTTAAACCCCTGGGGCAATCTTGTCCAGGTCATTTGGCGTTTCGAGCCCGTTACAGCATTTTCCCATTGGAAAGCGAAGATACATTGGCTTTCTGCGGCAATTCGGAGGCAAAAGAAGGCATCTTTGAGATCTAAGACTGTAAAGTAAGTAGCCCGCCCGGAATTAAAGCAAGCAGGTTATATGGATTGGGCACGACTGGATGTATACTAACAACCGCATCATTGACTGCTCTCAAGTCCTGCACAGGTCGATACTCATCTGTACCGGGCTTTTGAACAGGCAGCAATGGGGTGTTCCAGGGGAAGTACAGAATTTTAGGATACCATACCGTATGAACTTATCCAGATAAGATTGGATGTTCTTCTTAGCCTTCTGCGGAATATGATATTGTCTCAGGCTTACTGGATAAACCCCAAGTTTTAGTTCGATTTTAATAGGTGGAATATTGCGGGCCAGTCCTGGTGGGTTGTTCTCTGCCCAAACTCCTGGTATGTTAAATAAGGATTCATCACTCCTCGGGTTTTGGCTAGTCAACACTGTATAAAGTCGCCACTCTTCTTCCTTTGGTACGGACAATGTCATAATACCTGAAGGTCCATTAAACTTTAAGGATGTTGTTCCATTTGGTAGGAACGTAATCTGCGCTTGTAATTTGGATAGCATATCACGTCCCAGCAATTGGACTGGACACTCAGGCATATAAAGGAATTGATGTTTTACTACGTGGCCTCCCAATGTACAGAGTCGACTTTTAAGAACCGGTTTTTCAGCACTTCTTCCAGTTGCTCCTATTACAGTAATAGTTCTTCCAGATGGAGGAGCAACTTGATTAGTCACCACCGAATGTTCAGCACCAGTGTCGATCATAAACGCACTCCTTTTTCCCCCTATTGATACATCGACCATAGGCTCCGCTCGACCAAGGGGGATGGAGCCCGGTCGATATCAATAGTCCTCCATGACCGTGTCAGCCAATCCCACAAAGTCCCTACCTTCTCTATCGCGGGACCTTTGCGCTGCTGGATAGTACCTATCTTCCCTTACACTTCCTCTGTTCCCATTACTCCCTCTATTACCATTACTCCCTCTATTACCATTACTCCCTCCGGGGCCTCCTCTACCTCTCGCTCTGCCTCTAAAGTTTCCATAACCTGCCCTGGGTAAGTCTCTCTCATACTGCTCTCTTTGCGGACACTCATTCCTCCAATGCCCTTCTTCCTTGCAGTACGCGCACTGATTCCTACTCAAAGGCTCTCTATTCCATCTACCATCGCCTCTATCTGACCCCCGTCTATCTACGCCTGCAATCGCTACCGCTAACATATCTGCCTTTCTACGCATCTTGCGCTCTTCCTCTTTCTTACTTTCTGTTTCCCTATTCATATATACTTTGTTCGCTACCTCCATTAGTTGGGTGATAGACATACCTGCAAACCTTTCTAATTTCTGTAGCTTGCGCTTAATATCTCCGTAAGCTTGGCTGACAAAGGCGGAGTTTACCATTCGGGAATTATCAGCGTCTTCCGGATTAAAGGGGGTATACAAGCTGTATGCCTCCAATAATCGGTCATAAAAGACACTGGGCGCTTCATCACTTTTCTGAATCACCTCAACTGTCTTCGACATGTTAATAGCTTTCTTCCCTCCGGCTTTCATGCTAGCAATTATAGCGTCTCTATAGGCTTTAAGTTGAGCCATATCTGCGCCATTTACATTCCAGTCAGGATCGATGTTAGGGTAATGTGTTGCGGCCCATGCTGCCGGATTGGCTTGATTTAAAGCACGGGCTCTCTCCTCTAGCGCCTTAATGGCCGCTTGGTTAATCCTTGTCCTTTCCCCATTATTGAACAATGTCATTAATAACTGCTGGCAATCAGCCCATGTCGGGTTATGTGTCTGAACTATCGAGGTGAACAGATCGGTCATAGCTTGTGGTTTCTCAGTGTACGAGGAATTGTGGGTCTTCCAATTCAAGAGATCGGTAGTCGTGAACGGGACATATACGAAGACTGGGTCAGCATATGCCATTTGACCTGCAGCATCGATATAGGCTGACCCAGGATTCAGACGAAGAGGCATCTGATAATGTTTTAATTGTTGGGTACCGGTCAGTTGTCGGGTTAGTATGGGGCTACGTGGAGGGGCGTCAGTTAAAGGTTCCGGCCGAGAGGTAATAGGGCATGAGGATGTGGGAACTTGATTTTGGGAAAAGTTAGTGAATAGTATACTCCGAGCCAAGCTAGAAGAAGCTTGACCGGAAGTTTGAAGTGGCGCCAAATCAGGATATTCAGATCTAATGGGGGTTGGTCCTGGTTCCGGAAGGGGAGTTTTAATACGAGGGGGGGTGGATTCTGTACTGGAGGAGGAAGCGGAAGTGGATGGGGCAATAGGGGAAGGGGTGCAGAGCTTCCTGCATTCGCGTCACTTCCTCTTAAAGGAAAGTAAGGGGGCGGCAAAGGGATCTCGGACTCAGGGGGCATGTCCAAAATGGGCCTAACACCAGTCCTAGTGGACAAACAAGTCCTGGCCACCATGAGGCGACATTGCTCCTCGTGGCATATCCGGATCCATTTTGGCGAGTCGTTTACGGCCTGCCTCCAACAATCAATATATGGAAACTGTCCGTAAAGTTCAGGCCTACCTGATACAGCCACGTGTACACGCTGTACCAGGGTTGGATCCAAACTGCCACGCGGCGGCCATGCCGCAACCAAAGTAGGCCACTCCCTAGTGCACAAAGTGACCAAACGTACAGGAGACATTTTAACCCCAAAATCACATGTTTTGAATCCCTTTTTAAAAATTTTTACCATACAACCTAAGGGATCCGAAATCGTTGACTCTGACGCGCCCATACTTATCAATGGAACGTCGTTGACAACGAATACTATGCACGCGTTCTTATTCAACAGTCACACCCGTTTCCTCTGGCAACAGCACCACGTGGTACAGTTACCGAGTGAAACGTACACAATAACACAATAATCACTCAGGGAATTCTCGTACACACACAGCTGTTACACCAGTCACTAAATAATCAATATTATGCCCTTTGGCGAAACTATACAGTCACCCACGCTATAATTCTCTATATATGAATTACCCGTCTGTAACACACCCCAGTAACATCGTCTTTTACTAGTATCGGTTACAGTACGGTTAGCATAGGTCAAAGCACAATTTAAGGTCACAATACAATTATTAGTGGTTACTGTGTTAAACATGCAATAGACGACAATGATTAGTACTTATATACAGTGTCAGTAAATATACAGGGTTATGGTACCGTGCACTATGATACAGCAACACACCATTAACACTCTCGCTAGACGGCTGAGCTCGCGCTATCTAACAAGATATACACTTTACTAACAATCTTTAACACATTTACAATCCCAACTAAACTATTGGCTAGTACCTTGAATGGACTACCTAAAACTATATACACCCGTTTTGGTTAGCCACACTGCCCAAACACCACATATAGCGAACTAGAGGGCGAAATTTACAAAATTGCCCTTCTAGTCTATTTACTCTATCAAAAGTCTAGTGGGTTCCAAATTTATACGCCTTCCCACTTAGCCAAGATAGGTTGAGAGCTAGCGAACCGAATTTACACAGGCGCCGCTTAGTCTCCCGGTCCCTCCGACCTAGCGAACGTAATATACACCCTAGAACGCTAGTCTAGACAAGACACCGGTGTCCGGCTAGGGCTATTTACACAGGACCCCGACTGACTAACCAGATCAAACGGTCTTACTAAAGAGCGTTCGATCGAGCGGTGCGCCTTCGCTCCTTCCCTCCGACAGAGGGGGCAGATTCCATACACAGATTTAAACCCCTTTGGGGCCTACCGCACAATCGGTATACCCCTAGTGGGTCTGCCGTCTAAAACAGCAGTTGTCTTACCTCCTCGTTCCTGAACCTGAGTTCACACTCATCGACGGGACACCCCAGCACTTCTTACGTAGAGGCCGATGATCTCCTGGACAACAGACCAGTGGCGCCGAGACGAAGGGAGGTCCACGCAGAAGTTCAGGGGTGCAGCCGTAGAGAACGCGGGCAAAGATAGACCGTCTCACGCCTCTGCCTCTCAGCTACCGTTGAACGATGAGATTCCCGGCCAATGCACCAAATGATACCGGAGAAACTGACGGAAGCAAAGCACAGAGAGATGGACACAGGTTTCTTCAGGAAGGAAGAGATTCTTTATTGGATCACCGATCGGGACTCAGAGGGACTAATGTCACCAAAAAATACAGCAAGTTCTGAGCCCTGAACAATAGTGCAGGCTCCCTATATAGGCACATAACTCCTCCCATATTAAGCTCCACCCGCACATTCTCTTGACCAATCATTACAAATAAGAACTAACTTCCTGCTTGACCGCATGGCTTGTCCAGCACAATGGAGGAGGGGAATACTACATCCTGTATTCTTGCACATGCTCCGTACACTACTGATCGTATCTTGCCTCGTGCAACCAACTGATCGATACGCCAGCATATGCACGTACACATGCCACGTGGTAATCTCGGCCTACTAAATTTATTTTTACCGAGATTCCACCACAGCATGTCCTCTTTCTTCTACACTCACTATATTATTATTATTATTTTATTATTTATATAGCGCCAACAAATTCTGTAGCGCTGTACAATGGGTGGACTAACAGACACATAATTGAGATCAGACCACTGACTTACAGGAACAGAGGGGGTTGAGGACCCTGCTCGATGAGCTTCCATGCTAGAGGGAGTGGGGTATAGTAAATAGTTTGTTACAGAAGGGTTTATTGAGTGCTTGGTAGGTCATTTTTGACAGGTGCAGGAACGGAGTCATGGGGTGGGGGATGAGAAACCTGCTGACCGTTTAATTGACACGCTTTAATGAAGAAGTGAGTTTTCAAAGATTTTTTGAAGGAGTGGAGGCTGGGTGAAAGTCAGCTTTTCTCTGTCCCAGACTATATACCAGGAGCTTCTGCCTGCTACTAAGAAGGTATGGAGACAAGTGGACCAGCGAGTGCTAGGGGACAGTCCTTTGAAAGCGTTGAGTGAGCGCATCATTAG
>OW240915.1:2840880-2963958 GCA_933207985.1 Pelobates cultripes
GCAGTCTTTGTGTGTTTGTGTACTCAGCAGTCTTTGTGTGTGTGTGTGGACTCAGCAGTCTGTGTGTGTGTGGACTCAGCAGTCTGTGTGTGTGTATGGACTCAGCAGAGTCTGTGTGTTTGTGTGTGTATGGACTTAGCAGTCTGTGTGTGTGTATGTGTGTATGGACTCAGCAGAGTGTGTGTGTGTGTATGGACTCAGCAGTCGGTGTGTGTACGGACTCAGCAGAGTCTGTATGTGTGTATGGACTCAGCAGAGTCTGTGTGTGTGTATGGACTCAGCAGAGTGTGTGTGTATGTGTATGGACTCAGCAGAGTGTGTGTGTGTGTGGACTCAGCAGTCTGTGTGTGTGTATGGACTCAGCAGTCTGTGTGTGTGTATGGACTCAGCAGTCTGTGTGTGTACGGACTCAGCAGTCTGTGTATGTACGGACTCAGCAGAGTCTCTGTGTGTGTATGGACTCAGCAGTCTGTTTGTGTTTGTGTATGGACTCAGCAATCTGTGTGTGTGTGTGTGTATGGACTCAGCAATCTGTGCGTGTGTGTGTGTATGGACTCAGCAGTCTGTGTGTGTGTATGGACTCAGCAGTCTGTGTGTGTATGGACTCCGCAGTCAATAATTAAAATTCCTGTGAGTTGTGTAGGAAGGGCCCCAGTGTATTGCTTTGCCCAGGGGCCCTTAACTCTGTTAAAATGGTACTGCTTGTGTGTGTCAGTGAGCTTCTATTTAGTGAGCATGTGTGTGTCATTTTGACTTGTAGGAATGGCATACATTTTTTTTCCAGGGCTGCTTTGGATTCCCAGGGATTCCCAGTTTGGCTCTGCCAGCGAGTGCACTTTACCGCTGAATAACCTGTGTGAGCTGCCGCACACTTTAGCCCTGTTACACGCGTCTGGGAGCTGCTGTTGACAGGTACAAGTAGTCTAGAGATTGGGGTATATGCTCAGCTATCTGTATAATACAGATCTGTGTGTATAAAATATCCCGGGATAGTCAGTGCTTCCTGTATAGTGCTGCTCTCTGTCTTGGGATTATACAGAGAGCAGCACTATACAGGGAGCACTGAGTGTCCCAATTTATTATACACACAACCCTGTATTATACAGAGAGCACTGACTGTCCAGGGATATTATACCCAGACAGTAATTGATAGCTGTGCTGCAAAATGTCCTTGGAAATTTTTTTTCAAATGTTGGCAACTATGGCACTGTATCAAGGATAATGTGTTTGTTTTTTTAATAATCCCTGGTGGAAAATCATGATTCCTCCACCAGGTATTATTAAAAAAACAAAACACATTGTGTCGGGGGCGTGGCTTAACATGTGACAGGGGCGGGGTCAAACTGCGGCGAGGGCGGGGTTAAATGTGCCCCCCTACTTTTGTCACTGGCCCTCCATGTGCCCCCCCGAAAAATGAATCCTAGAGACGCCACTGGACTGTGTGTGTGTCTGTGTTTGTGTCTGACTGTGTGTGTGTATTTAGAAGGTGGCGCGGGGGGAGTGGGGCGCATGAGTTTTGTCCTGCCTAGGGCAGCACAAAACCAGGATACACCACTGCCAACACCTTAGTCGCATCTGGCGTTAAGTAGGGGCGGATGTGCGCAATGTTTTTGAGATGGAAATGACAGGATTTGGCGATAGATTGAACATGAGGCTTGAAGGAGAGGATGGAGTCAAAGAGAACATGAGTTTTTTAAGTGTGGGAATTGACTGGTCCACTTTATGGGAAGATTACTAATTTTTTTAATCTTTTAGAATGAAAAAGAAAAAACCTAAGATCATTTTTATAGGGGCTCATACTATTAAAAATAAACTAGTTTGAAGTTATACAATGCCTACTCCTGAGAAACGTTTAGTGTTACCTCCGATTATTGACCCAGGGGGGAGTACTCACTAAGCGCTGACAATGTTTTTGTATATCTCATACGTTTCTTGCCAAAATCCCCCTGTTTATACAGGTGTATCCACAGTTCTAAAAACAGAACTATATGGGAGTCAGAGACATTGCTGAAATGATAATCTAAAGAATGATATCCTACGCATCCGACATGAGCCTGAAGCTAAAATAAAATAACTCACAGGAACGGACGTTTATTCACTGTTAGGAATTATACTGAAGATTTTTGGGGTATTAATAGAGGTTGTTAATTAATATTCCCATGCAATGAAACATTTCATGATTAAGAATTGTTTTCTAACAGGAATTTGTAATTAACGGATACAGCTATTAAGCTGGGAGTTTACCGCCAGTCGTTTCCCACAGCAAAAGACAGAACATCTTAAAGGAACACTGCAGCATTAGGAATACCAATCTGGAGAGGGGCATTGTGGACATTAGGCAGCACTTGGCGATCCTGCCATAGAGAATTGTTGAATACAATGGATCTCTACTGCAGACGTCAAGGTACGAGAGCCGGTAAGAAACAGCCCCGGCTCATATAACCAGGCATGGAGACGTGGCTTGAAGTCATGCAATCAAGCTTTCTCCTTATTAAAATAATGGGTTTTAGGAAGTAGGACTTAATAATATGAAGTTGTTATAGTGCCTAGAGTGTTCATTAATTTAACTTTTTTTAGGAAAGTATTTCAATGAATTCTAGGATTAATCTTTTTGTCCTGGTCGAGAAGACAGAAAATTTAGCTGACTACACTGAGTATGGTTATTATACTCTGTGCACATATCACTGAATTTGTTTCCTATAGGTGGTCTGACAATTAATAACTATTAACTTTTGAGTTTAAAAAGCCTGCTTTTCAAGTTCCGGTTATGCTTAGGAATAAGTGCAGCATAGCATGAAACGTGCTGAATGTGGCTCTCAGTATGAAACGCGTTGGATTGCAGCACAGCATAAAATGCGCTGGGTGTGCAGCGTAGCATGAAAAGCATTGGATTGCAACGCAGCATGAAACGCGTTGGCTGTGCCGCGCAGCATGGAACGTGTTGGAGCTGATTCTCTGGAACTGTTTTGGGCATAGGACCATGGCTTTCATAGAATTTCTGAATTGATTTGGGTGATTTTTGAATATGTTGGTCACCCAGATCAGGATCAGGGGATGTAACATTTGTATATTATGTGTTTTGGGGTACTTTTGGAACTTTATTGAAATGTGTTTTTTCTGCCTGGAGATAATCGGTTTAATACAGTATCTGACTAAATTATCTCCCAAGCAGAGGGGAGGGATTGTTTGCTATGTGTGTGAGTGTCATGCATTGGTATACTGTTCCTATTGGTCTGTGAATATTGTAATTCAGTTCCCCACAAGGTCCATGTAATAAGGCCAAGTGTGGCACCATCAGTTCCTCTTCACCCTCAACATAGAACCTCGTCTCATGTGTGGAGGGGACAGCTATATTCACTCTGGGGATTTCTATACTCCTCCTGGGTTCTAATCACTAGCTCTTACAAGAGCTTCTGCCTGCTATACTCTCTGGAGTAGGAGAGGTTCACCCACTGGAAGCTGGTATTGGGATCAGGGTGGGTAGAGGAGGGTGAGACCCCAACCAAGCTGTGGCAGTTCGTGGGGTCTATGGTGCTGATGGTGTCTGGTGTGCTTGGAGTCCTCGTGAGCACTTGGAGCATCAATTATTGGAGTCACCCAGTTGGGGAGCCAGGCGAACTGTCACACGCACCATTATGTAGTATTTGTACGTTTTGGATTCTTGACGCCCAGTAATGCGGTGCTCCTGATGTGATACATTTTTTGACCAGTAACTGCTATGTCAGACCATTTCTATTTAGATGTGGATACACGATCATATTGGTGTTGTTTATACTTTTATTATTTTATTTATCAAGTGTCAAAATTAATGATTCATAAGACATTGCATTAAAAAAGACAATAATACTCACCTGAAAGCCTTAATGGTCCGTTTCTTGCAGAGAGCTATTGTTCTGACATACACCCATTACACATGTACACTGGTTAGTCACGTACACCCATTACACACTGTAACGGCACCCCCAGACATAAAAGGGGTTAAACTGCCCAGAGATACAGGCACAGCTACCGCAGAACACCAAACTACCGAACTGGATACCAAGTAGCACTCCAAACTCCCGAACTGGAACCTCACGAATAGCTGCTAGCAGCTGAACAGGAAAAGCACCCAAGCAGCTTACACTCCTGGCAATCAGTCTCTAACAGCATACAATAAATCCCCCCAAGAACGAGACAAAGCTCCGTGTTGAGGGTCAAGCAGGAACAGACAGAGCTGTGGGTTTATTGTTCTTATATACACATTCTTACACATTAGGGTTTTGGAAAACAACCAATAAACACGTACAATACACTCAGACACTCCCACAATGGAATGCCCTGTGAACCTTGTAAAGATCTGAAAACGTTCCAAGCACACCTACACAGAAAGAAAACACCTGGAGGTTTAAAAGTGTAAATTTATGTCAGTATGCCTCTCAGCGTATGTGTCTGTCTGTGTCAATGTATGTGTCTGTGTCAGTATGTCTGCCAGTGTATGTATCTGTGTCTGTCAGTATGTCTGTCAGTGTATGTTAAACATTCCTAGTGAGTGGCGATTTTAGGAGTTATATAAGGCTTGGTCTCATTAGCTTGTCTAATATAGCTTGGTTGCTTCATCTAAGTGTTGCTTCTAAGTGTGTGGTTGGAGATATTCTGGAGAGTTTTACAGAAGCTTCAACTGTCTAAGAGTTGTGCTAAGAGCTTTCTTTTCTACTGTTACAGGTAAGATTCATCTGTAGGAAAAGGTTACTGATTGCCCAAGGTTTGAATTCCTGTTGGTAATTATAAGGCATTTGATTTGATTAAGCTAGTTACTTGCTATTGATTGCTGTTTAAATTAGCTATTGTTTGCAAATAAACAGAGGCCTACCCAGGTGTTAAACAATCCTAGTGGGTGGTGATTTTAGGAGTTATATAAGGCTTGTTGTCATTAACTTGGCTAATATAGCTTGGTTGCTTCATCTAAGTGTTGCTTCTAAGTGTGTAGTTGGAGATATTCTGGAGAGAAACTGGAGGTGATCTGAGGTATTCAGGAGGATAAATACAAAGTTAAGATTCATTTTGTAGCGGATGGTACTATGGCTGTCCTAAAAGACTGTGTTAAAACTGTAATTTGTGTGTTTATTTTCCTATATAGTTAAAAGTGTATGTAGAATTCGTATGATTGTTCGGTAGTTTCATCCGTATCCCATACAAATGAAACTACCGAACCAGTAGACCACCCCAGAGAGAAGTGTGCACCTCATTAGGCTTCCCACTGCTCTAACCGCACGTTTCTTGATACTTTATGCATGTATTTGGGTGGCTGCCGTTCGGCATACGAACACGTGGTGGTGGCCATCTTCCGCACAAACTCTCAGCGGTGTTTGGGCGTCGAGTGTCTGGAACTCAAATCGGACACTCAATTACCCAAACACCGTAATTCGTGTAGGTGTGATTTATAGGCCCCCAGGACAAATAGAAGAGTTAGATAATCTACCAGTTGAGGAAATAGCTAAAACGACAATGAAGGGGGAAGTTATCATCATGGGTGACTTTAATCTTCCTGATGTAAATTGGAAAACAAAATTAGCTACTTGTGCCAGGAGCACACATATTCTAAATTCCCTACTGGGATTGTCTCTAAAACAAGTTGTTGAGGAGCCAACTCGTAAAGAGGCCATACTAGATTTAGTGTTAACAAATGGAGATTTGGTATCAGATGTTACTGTAGGTGAAAGTTTAGGATCCAGTGATCATCAGTCAGTGTGGTTTAATATAAGAACAGTGACTGAGTCACACCACACAAAAACAAAAGTTTTAGACTTTAGAAAACAGACTTTTCTAAAATTAGAATATGGGTAGAGGAGTCATTATCAGACTGGAGCAATTTAAATGGAGTCCAAGAGAAATGGGATTATTTAAAAGTTGCACTATTGAAGGCAACAGAAAATTGCATTAGGCTTGTCAGTAAAAGCAAAAAATTCAAGAAACCACTGTGGTACTCCGCAGATGTGGCCAAAATAGTAAAAAACAAAAAAGTTAGCATTTAGTAATTATAAAAAAAAAACCCAGAGTGAGGAAGACAAAATGATCTGTAAGATTAGGCAGAAAGAGTATAAGCAAGTTATAAGAGCTTCCAAATCACACACAGAAGAGAAAATAGCACAGTCAGTAGAAAAGGGGACAAAACATTTTTTAGATACATAAATGAGAAAAGGAAAGTAAAACAAGGATTAGTTAGATTAAAAACAAAAGAAGGAAGGTATATAGAAGAGCATAAAGGTCTAGCTGACTGCCTCAATGAATATTTTTGTTCTGTATTTACAGATGAAAATGAAGGAAAGGGACCTCAGTTAAGAAAAAGGACAAATGAGTCATTTGTTACATGTGAGTTTACAGAGGAAGAGGTTCTATTTCAACTGTCAAAAGAAAAGACAAATAAGTCAATGGGACCTGATGGAATACACCCAAAGCTATTAACAGAGCTTAGTGGTGAACTAGCAAAACCATTAACAGATTTATTTAACCAATCATTAACAGGAGTAGTCCCAGAAGATTGGAAGTTAGCGAATGTTGTGCCCATTCAAAAGAAAGGTAGTAGGGAGGAGTCGGGCAACTATAGGCCAGTAAGCCTTACTTCAGTAGTGGGGAAAGTGATGGAAACCATGTCAAAGGATAGGATTGATGAACATCTAAAAACACATGGATTTCAAGATCAGAGACAACATGGGTTTACTTCAGGGAGATCATGCCAAACTAATCTTATTGATTTTTTTGATTGGGTAACTAAAATTATAGATCAGGGTAGTGCAGTAGACATTGCTTACCTAGATTTCAGTAAGGCTTTTGACACTGTTGCACATAGAAGGCTTATCAATAAACTGCAATCTTTAACTTTGGATTCCAATATTGTTGAATGGGTAAGGCAGTGGCTGAGTGACAGGCAACAGAGGGTTGTAGTCAATTGAGTATATTCAAAGCATTTGCTTGTCACCAGTGGGGTACCTCAGGGATCTGTACTTGGACCTATTCTCTTTAATATTTTTATTAGTGATATTGCAGAAGGTCTTTATGGTAAGGTATGTCTTTTTGCTGATGATACTAAGATATGTAACAGGGTTGATGTTCCAGGAGGGATATGCCAAATGGCAAATGATTTTAGGTAAACTAGAAAAATGGTCAGAGTTGTGGCAACTGATATTAAATGTGGATAAGGGCAAGATAATGCTGTCACAGTTCTTGCCGTGACATCCAGATGTGGTCACCCCAGAGGTGCCTGATGTTTATTCTCAACTTGTCTCCAGCACTGGGGGCTGGACATTACCTGTGGCTGCTCCTATCATCTCAGCCCACCTGAAGCAGATGCCTAATTAGACAGGTATAAGACACTGCCGCTCCCTGAGGGCAGTGTCAGTTCATTGACTCTGGTTCTGCTGTCTAGTTCCTGTTTTTGCATCGTGTATCCTGACTTCTGGCATCCTCTGACTTTGGCTTACCCTTGATGATTCTCCTGCTTGAGTTCTTACCTGTTCTGCGACTTGGAGCAATATCTTGCACATCCCCTGTGCACAGTAGCAGGTATCCGTTTCGTCATGGTAGTGACTTCTTCAGGAATATACTGCTGGTCAGTATCTTCCTTGTTTATATATTGTTCAGAATTTCAAATTGGCAGGCATTCCGCCATCATACGCGACGTCCGGTTCCGGACGGTTGTTTCCTACGTTCCACCGTGGAACGCAAATCGTCACTTCCTGTTCGCGTGATGGAGGATGCTAATGCAGTGTGATGGGAAAGAGATCCATGTCTACACAAGAATGGAATGGCACAGAATCTCATCCTCTAGACACACTGATGACAATAACAAAGTTCCTGCTCTCAAAAGTTATCCTATGGAAAACATGACGAGGACATAATATTGACATGGGCTGGAGCGCAGACTGCATAGGACAGAAACAATGGCATGTAGGGAAGGGGAGCAGTGCAGTGCTAATGCCAGCAGCCTGCTGCACATGTCAGCTTGTTTCCCAATGTCCCTTAGTGTCTCAGTGTCTGCCATAATGTCTCCCAATGTCCCTTAGTGTCTCAGTGTCTGCCATAATGCCTCCCAGTGCCCCTTAGTGTCTCAGTGTCTGCCATAATGTCTCCCAATGTCCCTTACTGTCTCAGTGTCTGCCATAATGTCTTCCATTGTCCCTTAGTGTCTCAGTGTCCCCATGTCTCCCAGTGTCCCTTAGTGTCTCAGTGTCTGCCATGTCTCCCAGTGTCCCTTAGCGTCTCAGTGTCTGCCATAATGTCTCCCAATGTCCCTTAGTGTCTCAGTGTCTGCCATAATGTCTCCCAGTGTCCCTTAGTGTCTCAGTGTCTGCCATAATGTCTCCCAATGTCCCTTAGTGTCTCAGTGCCTGCCATAACGTCTCCCAATGTCCCTTAGTGTCTCAGTGTCTCCCATAATGTCTCCCAATGTCTTAGTGTCTCAGTGTCTGCCATGATGTCTCCCAGTGTCCCTTAGTGTTTCAGTGTCTGCCATGATGTCTCCCAGTGTCCCTTAGTGTTTGTGTCTGCCATAGTGTCTCCCAATGTCCCTTAGTGTCTCAGTGTCTGCCATAATGTCTCCCAATGTCCCTTAGTGTCTCAGTGTCTGCCATAATGTCCCCCAGTGTCCCTTAGTGTCCCAGTGTCTGCCATAATGTCTCCCAATGTCCCTTAGTGTCTCAGTGTCTGCCATAATGTCTCCCAGTGTCCCTTAGTGTCTCAGTGTCTGCCATAATGTCTCCCAGTGTCCCTTAGTGTCTCAGTGTCTGCCATAATGTCTCCCAGTGTCCCTTAGTGTCTCAGTGTCCCCATGTCTCCTTGCAGCCTTCCCCCCATCACTTATTTCCCTGAGCTGTAGGCTATCTCTGCAGGGTGGGAGTTGCTGTCTGGACTCTCTGTAGCTGCACCCCTGCAGATCAGTAAGTATAGATGGACAGGGAGGGGTATGCTGGAACTTCCTATCCCTGCCTGTCTCCACACACACAGCGACCCCTACTGGCCAGTGCTGGTATTGCAGAGTAATCTCTTGTTTATACTGAGAAAAATACCCGCATTTATATTGCCAATATCACTGCAATATTGGCACAAGCCAGGCAGCCTCAAATACTGGCTGTGCCAATAAAATAAAAGCCAGGTGGAATCCCTAAGAGTAGTGTGTGGGGAAAAAAAAAGTAAAAAAAAGAATTTTTTTTTTTTTCCAATCAATGGGCCTATTCCATGGACCTGGGCCTGGAGCTGCAGCTCCATCAGCCCCTATGTTAATCCAGCCCTGCACTAGAGTGAAAGCATCGCCAGCATTCAAAAGTGACCAAAACAGAAGTGGTCTGTGGTCACCACCTGCAAAACCACTCCTTTATTGGGGGTGTCTTGCTAAATGCCTATAATTTCCACCTGTTATCTATCCCATTCGCACAACAGCATGTTAAATTGATTGTCCCTCGTTGTTGCTTCCTAAGTGGACAGTTTGATTTCACAGAAGTGTGACTGACTTGGAGTTACATTGTGTTGTTTAAGTGTTCCCTTTATTATTCTGAGCAGTGTATAATGTCACTGAAGAAATGGCTTCATTGGTGCCATTAAAAGACACAACTAGGGGCGTGGCCAGCAGCTGAACCGAGCGGACGTCTCCTCGCAGAGCTCCGCTCGAAACCAGAGACAAAAATGAACAAAACCACGGAAAAACCTAAGGAATACTACTAGAACAAGTAACACCCCCAAGCAGAGACAATGGGGAAGAAAAACAAAAAGAATCAGGGCTCGGCTACAGGTATCCTTTGAAAATCCACAGAGACCCAAGATGGCGCCTGAGGCCTGCTATGCATCCGAAGCTTTGGAGGAGGGGGAATCACTACTCTCACCTCGATTGGAAGTCCGATCCAACACCCCAGACTCCGAGACAGACGAGACCCCAGCCACAAAGGGGGATATAAAAAAGCTTTTGGTTGAACTGCGGCAAATCTGGAGAGAGGACCTCCAGAAGGTCCAGACAGATGTGGAGAACGTGCGCCGCATGGTCCACAACTTAGAAAAGTGGGAGACCTCCAGGGACAAAAACCTCCGCGATGCGCACCAGGGCCTGCGGGAGCACGGTGACCACTTTGGAGGCAAGACACAGGCAAAAGAATCTGTGCCTCAGGGGAGTTCCCGAAACAATAGAAAACACACAGCTCCTACCTTATGTCCAAGACCTCACAGTGACCATGGGCATTAACAATGCCACAGACAAGGCACAGATTACCACAGCTTTTAGAGTGAGCAAATCAGCTGCGGCACCCAGAGACGTTATCATTGTCACTAGGGACATCTCCATGAGGGCCGCCATAATGAAGGGACCTGGGTACTGGGAACGGTGCTCCATGATGGACACAGAGTGGCAGTGTATCCAGACACACCGTTTTCAGCCATAACGGAAAAGAGGAAACTAGCAACCATAGCCAAACAACTGAGGGATGCTAACATAAGGTACCGCTGGGGCATGGAGGGAAACCTCACCACAGACATCAATGGGGAAAGACACACACTTACCTCAAAGGACGACCCCGACAGCTTCATGCGACTTACTGGCATGGCGACACTGCAAAAGCAGGAGACCCCACCATCCAAAGTAGACATGCCGGTAGAACCGGAGAACTTTAATCATAACAAGCGCAAGCAGGACAAGACACCAGGCACAATAATAAAGAGACTGACCCCTGCATCCAGAATAGATGAGCAAAAATGTTATAAGTAGAACGGAGTACATAGCCAGCAATGGTCGTCAACACGCAGAGACGAACAATAATGAGACAGCTAAGGGACTGCTATGGCGATTAGAGCCCATAAGGGGCACTTGTAATATGTATGCTTGTAATATGTTTAGACACTAATTGATGTATACGTACCTATATATATTTCATACCCCAGTTATTGATGTAAACTTACAAAACGTTCAATAAAACATAAAATTAAAAAAAAAAAAGACACAACTAAATCTCTTGATTTGTATGAAGCGGTAAAAATGCTAAAAAGATTTTATGATTTTTGAAATGCATTCAAGTCATTTACGGAATCAAAAAGAAAAATTGTGCCAGAACTGGAAGATGAAAAATGGCTCACAGATTTAACCCCTTAAGGACCAAACTTCTGGAATAAAAGGGAATCATGACATGTCACACATTAACAATTTTGGTGGATTTGACCGCTCGTTTAAATGAGTTAAACATGCGTCTTCAAGGTGAAAACCAACTTATTACTGCAATGTTTCAAACCATAACAGCACTTGAAATGAAACTTAAAGTACGGCAAGCTCAAGTTCTGGAAAATAATTTTATACATTTTAATACGTTGGCTAAACACAGTCCTTTGAACAGCGAGGTTTCAACAGGTTTCAAGATTTTGGAAAAAATAATCAATATTTTGCTATATTTTCGACTCCATTTTCAGTCGACATTACTGCATTGCCTCCGAATTATCAAACTGAATGCATAGAGTTGCAGTCGGACATTCGACTCAAAGAAAAATTTGATCACGTCTCTCTGCTGGACTTTTATAAGGCCTATCTTCCCAAAGAAAAGTATCCCTCGCTTCACAATTGCGCCTTATTCATTACATCTCTTTTTGGCAGCACGTACATTGGTGAGCAACTATTTTCAAGGATGAAGCACATGAAGAGTGAAATTACTTGAAAACTCACTGAGAATTGCAACTATGTTCATCAAACCAGACACTGATGCATGAGTTTCTCAAAAACAAAGTCAAATATCCCACTAGTTTGTCCCGCTCTATAATTCTTTCTGTGGATCCACCAAACTCCTACATCCCCTCTTTGGACCGGCAGGGGTTATCTCAGTGCCCACTGGGCTACCAAGCACAACTCTTTTTGTCACGCCACACTTATCCTACTTACTGAGATGTTACTCCTCTACATAAAATAGTAGAATCGACTAATACTGGGCCACAGAGCCCAATGCAACATGGTTTAGAACAGCAAGACTACGCCAGTAGCATCCTGACGAGGTTAGAAGCACTATTTGAGCAATTCTGGGCCCAGTTGAAGGAGCGTTGTGCAGAAACACTCTCCACAGAAGTCAGGAGAGTCTTCTAAGGACAAATCACCCTCACAGGCTCAATCCAAGCCTTACTCTACTTACCTGTCCTCCTGAACTGAAGGCCAGATGGGGTTTGCCACCACACCGCACACCTCAACGGAGAACCGCTAGCCAGCATTGTTATCAGACCATATGGATTCTTAGTTATTTCCCACTCTGGAAAGACTTGGCCTCAGTGAGATACTGGGTCTGTGGCACAGAGATGTGGGCCTTTCGATGAGCCTGGGCTGAAAGGATGCTACTCCTTGGCGCTGTATAAATGAGCTATCTCGTGGACTTTCCGGTTCACCTTTGAGTCTACCAGCAATGGGAGTTGGTTGAATGTCGGTGCCCTGATCTATGAAGGCTTACAATCCCCCAGGCCTCTGTAACCACCATTTTATATCTCTATGTTTTGACTTGTTTACACATTATTTTCATTCTCGAGTGTTGTTTATGATTTGTTTTAGTTTGAGTGCTGCATTACTATGATGTTCTAGTCACCCAGTGGTACAAAAAGCCTAATGTCTGGGAAGTTCTATGTGTTATATCTAGCTATGGTTCTCAATACTATAACAATCTCCATGACTAGCTATCCTTCCTCGTCTACGAGTATAGTATCTGTTCTCCGTTCCAGACATTCCAGTCTAGCCTGTTTACTTATTATTTAAAATAAAATGAGGTATTACCATCATTTTTCAATTGTAGTAAAATACCTGTACATTGTGTGTTTGATCCATATATTACATGTTATGCCAATATTATTACTCAATAAAGAGCTTGACATAAAAAATGAAAATATCCCAATAGTTTTATGTTGCCCTGTTTTTTTTTTACATTTTATAATGAAAAATATATTTTAAAAAATATACATGTTTTATTACTTGTTTACGTTAACTATATTTTATATGCGGCCCGAGAAAATTTCTCTACACTCAATGTGGCCCAGGGAAGCCAAAAGTTTGGACACCCATGATATAAAACATAAGACACTAGTAGCAAACAATGGTAAATACTGTATATCCCGCTAGAAGTGGAAAATATATAAAAATATACAGAAAAATATATGCTAATAATAAAAATTACATAAAAACGGGCACCGAGCATAAACAATAGATATATGAAAGAACCCCACTGGTGTACTGCTGATACACCAAAGCGGGAAGTACCTGACCTTGGGGGACCCCCAAAAGACCGAGGTATAGCTGCGGAAAGTGGAGGATGCATAATAGCTCAATAAACATGTTCCCACAGTGCACTGTGCAGCATGTAGCTAGAAGATGAACAAACTTGCATTGAGCCTCTAGAAAGATGATCACGGACGGGGTATGCTATAAAGATAGTGCCGCGGTTGGGAACTTCGCAAAAGACCGCAGCTTCTTGCTGAATGCTTACTGGATGCTCGACACTCCAAACAGGGAAAGCAAATTAACAGGAAAGAGGGCACAGCGTCTTCGTGTTTCGTCCTTGCCACAGGACTTTCTCAAGACAACGTGCAGGCGGGGGTTGTTGCCTTATAAACCCTCACAATCCGCTGGTAAAACATTTAATCAAAACCTGGTGTAAGCCATATAAGTTGTTAAACAGGGCTAGCCTAATTGACCATTGAGAAATTTAACAGAATTAACACTAAATGGTTTTGAATTGTATAAAAATATACAATGTGTGTGTTTATTTATACAAAATCACACACGAGGATAATACAAGTATATTCCTAGACATAATTATATTACAGGATCTATCCCTGGCACAGAAACATTTATAAATTATTTATTTAATAATGTAATTGTGGATGATAGTAATAAATCTGACATTGTATATATAAAAAGTAGAGCTAATAATGGTTAGATACTATATAAGAATAATATCGAGTACAGGTACGACCTGAATATGAATGTAATAACACATTATCTATGTGACCCCTTCTCTTCCCGGGATGCCAAGCTCCAAAGGTTACCCCTCCCCTCCCCCCCCGCATGGAATATGTTTCAATGTGTGTCTCTGTGTGCTGTTAATATCTACAAGAGCGGAAGATGGCTATCTGTACCCCCCTCACCCTCCACCAATATGGAATAGGTTTCAATGAGTGTCCCTGTGTACTGTTGGTATCTCCCAGAGCGGGAGATGGCTACATCACATACGTTGATCATACATGATATACGTTGGTCATACATGAAATATGTTGGTCATACATGACATACATTGATCATACGTTGGTCATACATGACATACGTTGATCATACATGACATACATTGGTCATACATGACATACGTTGATCATACATGACATCCGTTGATCATACATGACATACGTTGGTCATACATGACATACATTGATCATATATTACATACGTTCAAGTTCAATTTGTTTCATTCACCTTCTTCAATAAAACATGTCGTCATTTGCAGTGAATATAGAAAGCATCCAAATTTTGCAAAGTTTCAACAAAGTGGACACAAAGTAACATATATTGTAATATTTGGTTTATTATTTGCATTATCATTCATTTAAATAAGTTTTTTGTTTTTAAATAATATTTCTACAAAACCTCTACATTCTGCATTCAGACACATGCTGAGGAAGATCTGTGCATAGTATTGAATGTCGAACGTCCCTACACCAAATAAAATAACCCACGACTAATGAGAGGCAGTAGGAGAGCAATATTTACATGTTATGCCTCCTCACTTGGACCCAGTGTTAGAGAAGACTGTCATTTTAGGAAAAACTGTCTTCTAATGGCTTAATAAGAGAGATCTCCACTTTGTTGATGGATAGTCTGTCCGTTGATGGTGAATGGGTGAGCAGCATTTAGCGCCACGCTAAGCCTAACAACCTCTATGCTAGCGAGATAATTACGCTAAAGATGGGGGAAGGGTATCGATGGAGTTTCATTGCTTATCTCCAGATATTCAATCTTGTTTTCATCATGCAAAAAGGGTGCCTTTTCTAAATAAGGGACAATTATACAATTAATGAGGTAAAAAATATTAATTCTAATTCAATGGAGTCATTACAAAACACTTGGTGGATCTTGAACCATTTACTAAATGTTAATAGCAGGAAGACAAGAACTGGTCATCTTAACCTTTCACAGGTCTATCTGGAAAGTCTAAATCGAATCGATTGATTAGTTTGTGATACATGCAAATATATGGAAGTCTGCACTCCCACCTCCACTCCCGGCTTTCCTCCTCGTTGTTTAGTAACAGTCACAAGGTTTAAAAAAGGCATTTTAGGACCACAAGAGATTCCGTGTTTGGTCTGTAAAACCCCACGAATCCCCTCTCCGATCTCTCATTGTTAGCAGCGAACATATTATTCTTTACATGGAAGATAGGCGCAAACACAGCATATCAACCTGTGTTCCCAGCGATATACAATCTAGAATATATACAATCAGATATATGTCAGTCGCACATTCTATTCCGCAGTCTGTCAGTAATACAGCTCATTAAATGGTTTAGAACAGATTAAAGCAGACAGAGTTATTTATACAGGAAATGGGGATTATTTGTCCAGAATTACAGTACCTTATTGCCGTTATGTTCAGTTTACATCAATTCATTGGGGTAAATGGTAATGGCTGGCACACCCCATCATGCCAGAGTAAGTATAAAGCAAAGCATGAAAAGAGACAGAGATCCTGGGTCATGGCATCTCAGAAAGACCAAGATAGCAATGTATGAGTGACAGAAGCCAATCTCACAGACTCAACCAATGCTGGATGTGTGGGATAGAACCCAGGGACCCACTGCAAACAGTCCACAGGGAGATACCTCGGAGGTTGGCTGTTCTCTAGGATGTTATAAATACCTGATATGTTAGGTGTTTCTTAATCTCTACAAATAAGCTCCGCTATATCTCCTCGCTTGGGGTCACTGTCTCCCTGACTTCACTAAGCACCACACAATTTAATTTTTATTTTTTTTTAATAATGGACATTAAACTCTCAAAATTGAAATCCATGTGATGTTCCTGCACTCCGATACACTGTCTGTAAATATACTCAGTACCTACTCTTAACCAAGAGAAACCTGATTATGACCTGCCTTGCCACATCAACAACCAACCAATGTGTTCTACAGTTAGGCTACCTACCTCTAGCCTATTAACCTAGGTACTTCTTTAGTCCGATGACCTGGATTGTTTGACGACTCCGGATGTATTCCATGTCTCGATCTTTGCCTGTACCTGGAATATCAGCTGTCTGCACAAACATTTGGTCCATCTTGTGAGAGCACGTCTGTTCCAAACCTGTGTCTAATGTTAAATATACCATGGTCCATTACTGTCCCTTTAGTGATATGATTTATGGATAATTAGTCACTTATAAAAGAGATGTTGTGTCCTTGAGATTTTCACTAACTGTATCAGACATTCGAAATCTAGACACCCATCATTGACCAGATGTGCAAGCTAAATGAATACCTTGATCACGGCCACTCTGTCTTACATATCGGACTGTATGTAACAAGATAAATCTGACTGTTATATAACAAGATAAATTCTGAAATGCCTCTTAGGTCCCAAACCAAAGGTAAGAAGCACAGTTCTAGAATTTAATCAACATCCTCATTTCTGTTTGACTCATCTCAGCACAAACCTCCTACCCAACTGGTATAATTTGCTTAGTTTAACAGGTTTTCATAGCCGCCATTTCCCTCAGGAGTATCCCATCATCCACTCCCTTCAAAGATACTCCCATCGGGAGTATCCCATCATCCACTCCGTCCATAGATATTCCCATCGGGGGTATCCCATCATCCACTGCCATCCATAGATATTCCCATTGAGAGTATCCCATCATCAACTGCCATCAAAAGATATTCCCATCGGAAGCATCCCATCATATACTCTATTCAAAGATACTCCCATCGGGAGTATCTCATCATCCACTGCGTCCATAGATATTCCCATCGGGAGTATTTTATCATCCATTGCCATCCATAGCTATTCCCATCGGGGATATCCCATCATCCACTGCCATCCATAGATATTTCTATCGGGACTATCCCATCATCCACTTCGTCCATAGATATTCCCATCGGGAGTATCCCATCATCCACTCCATTCATAGATATCCCCATCGGGAGTATCCCATCATCTACTTCATTCATAGATATTCCCATCGGGGTATCCCATCATCCACTGCCATCCATAGATATTCCCATTGAGAGTATCCCATCATCAACTGCCATCAATAGATATTCCCATTGGGAGCATCCCATCATATACTCCATTCAAAGCTATTCTCATCGGGAGTATCTCATCATCCACTGCGTCCATAGATATTCCCATCGGGGGTATCTCATCATCCATTGCCATCCATAGCTATTCCCATCGGGGGTATCCCATCATCCACTGTCATCCATAGATTTTTCTATCAGGAGTATCCCATCATCCACTTCGTCCATAGATATTCCCATCGGGAGTATCCCATCATCCACTCCATTCATAGATATTCCCATCGGGAGTATCCCATCATCTACTTCATTCATAGATATTCCCATCGGGGTATCCCATCATCCACTGCCATCCATAGATATTTCAATCGGGAGTATCCCATCATCCACTCCGTCCATAGATACTCCCATCAGGAGTATCCCATAATCCACTCCATTCATAGATATTCCCATCGGGAGTATCCCATCGTCCACTGCCATCCATAGATATTCCCATCGGGAGTAGCCAATCATCTGCCATCCATAGATATTCCCATCGGGGGTATCCCATCATCCACTGCCATCCATATATATTTCTATTGAGAGTATCCCATCATCCACTACGTCCATAGATATTACCATCGGAAGTATCCCATCATCTACTCCATTCATAGATATTCCCATCGGGAGTATCCCATCACCCACTCCATTCATAGATATTCCCATCGGGAGTATCACATCATCCACTCCATCCACAGATATTCCCATCGGGAGTATCCCATCATCCACTGCCATCCAAAGATATTCCCATCAGGAGTATCCAATCATCCACTCCGTCCATAGATATTCCTATCGGGAGTATCCCATCATCCACTCCATCCATAGATATTCCCATCGGGAGTAGCCAATCATCCACTGCTATCCATAGATATTCCCATCGGGGGTATCCCATCATCCACCGCCATCCATAGATATTTCTATCGAGAGTATCCCATCATCCACTCCGTCCATAGATATTCCCATCGGAAGTATCCCATCATCCACTCCATTCATAGATATTCCCATCAAGAGTATCCTGTCATCCACAGATATTCCTATCAGGAGTATCCCATCATCCACTGCCATCCATAGATATTCCCATCGGGAGTATCCCATCATCCACTGCCATCCATAGATATTCCAATCAGGAGTATCCCATCATCCAGTCTATCCATAGATATTCCTATCGGGAGTATCCCATCCATACATACTGTGACGAAGTGCCCTTCGCCACTTGTGCCTGGAGAGGACTGCTTGCCCGCCTCTTGCCCTGTGACTATGGCCCCTGGGATGTATTGCCCTTTAAAGACATGATTTGGGCATAATGGATTTGTGTTGTGCTGCTGCTGGCCCTTTAAGAACCATCTGAGGACATACTGTGGAGTTACTGGGTGGCCACCATTTCCTGTATCAGAAGCACATGGTCAGAACAATGGATGGCGGCCATTTTAACTCACAGACACTGTTTGGACTTTTCAACACGGTGCCATCTTGCCAGTATTTGGTGCACAGAGACATCGTGCAGTGGTTTTGGACTATACAGCAGGGGACACATTATAAAGTGATTGTTTTTCATTTAGCCTGTATATGTTCTGCTGAATCTGCATTAAACTGTATTTTCCAAAGTACTGAACGGATCTGGGTGAATTTTGGATATGTGGTTCACCCAGATCCCCCGGTTCCAAGGATATACTTATGGGGTTATTGCATGTTTTGGGGTCCCTGTGATGTGTTTTATGAAACTATTATTTATGGCCAGCAGATAATTGAGCTTTGTGTATTGTAGAAACTCAATTATCTAGCCTGGCCCAGAGGAGGAGTTTTGTGTTGCATAAATTGTGAGTTCTGTGTGCCAGTAAATCAGTTTTGTTCCAGCATTAAGCCTTGGCTCATGTTTGCGGGATTGGAGAAATACACTCCGGGGATTGCTATAATCACTATACTCCCCAGGGTATGATCACTAAGTTCTGCTAAGAGCTTGTTCCTGTTCCTGCTTTCTGGGGAAAGAGAGGTTCACCCACTGGAAGCTGGATCCTGGCCTTGGGTCCAGGTTGGGTGGAGACAGCAGAGACCCCGGCGCAGTTGCATCGCTGGAAGTGGGGTCTGCAGTGCTGATAGTGTCAGTTGGAGTGCTTGGAGTCCTCAGCGAGCACTAGGAGCATCGATTGGCGGAGGTACTCAGTCGGAGTGCCAGCATTCCGTCACACATACTATCATAAGGAGATATTCTCACAATGAAACTGTCTAGCTGGGGGGATTGTCTCTAAAATTGGGCAAACAGGAGACAATCTAACATGGTATAAGGGGAGATAGGTAATGAAACGTATAAAATTGTCACAAAGCATGGGGTGACAATTTAACTTAAAGGACGAATCCCCCCAAAACACAGTAAATATCAGCTGAAAAAAAAGACAAGAAATCAAGAGGTCCAGAGAAAGTAAGGGGGTCAAATGACAAAGTCCATACTATTAAAAAATTAGTTTTTTTCAAGCCTTTCCACAATCAGACTGAGATTCAGGCAACGACAAACAAAACAACTCTACCGTGTCTAAACATGCGCTCAGTAACTGTTCCAGGATTATAGCAGATAAGGATTTCAATGGAGAGTTACAGATAAAAGCCTATAAAACAGGTGAAATGGCCATTCCACCCAAGATCAGCCAATAACCAAGTGATTTCAGGAATGCATTTAAGGTGATTATAGCCAGAATTAGACCCTCACTATGTTGGCAGAGCAGCAAACTGAAATTCTATCCAGTGTCCCAACTGTGAGAATAAAAATATTTTGGGAATTATACGCAAAACTCCAAGTTCACAGCCAAGTGGCCATATGGAAGTAAAAAAGCAGAATTCTACCCCAAAAAACAATCTCTAATTCAACCTTTTTATGCAAAGTGATTGATTAACATCATGTAAAGCTTTCATTCCAAAGGCAAATTTTTTTTTTTAGTACCCCTTGAGGTGCCAAACAGAATGACTAACGCCTGTAATCAGGCACAATGTAATAATACAGCAAGGAGCCAGGACTCGTTATCCTCAGCCCTCGCTTGGCAGGATGGGGGAAGAGCAGAAGTTAATAAAATTAGTTGTGACCAAATGAAAGCAATCTCTAATGATACGGGAGATGCAAACCCTTTGTATTACATGGAATAAATAATTCTATTATTACAGTCCGCCTGCTGGCAGATTCTAAAATCCACGGTCTAAAGATTTATTTAAATTCCAGAGAAATCAGGAAAGCGACAATTCCTCAACTCAAGAGTTCCACTTTAAATCATTTGTTGAGATTTTAGGATTATTTAGTGGGTGGTTTTGCCTGTTTGACGTGACCATTTATAATTTCAAACAAGCCATTTATATTGACTGCACATTGAGATGTTCTTGGTAATAATACGTACAGCAGCCTGGGAAAGAGACAGGGCAGGAATATGGTCTTACTGTCTGCAGGAAACCATCACTGTGCAGGTTTGGGACATTTTTGGGAATATGGACAATAGCGATGTTGAAATTCTAGCTGCCGTGTGGTTTGTCAGTATATCTATCTGCGTCTAATAAATAAAAGATCTTGTTACCACTCACTCTACACCCCTCTTCTATATACACCCCTCCTCTATATACCCCTCCTCTGTATACACCCTCCTCTATATACCCCTCTTCTATATACACCCCTCCTCTATATACCCCCTCTCTATATACCCCTCCTCTGTATACACCCCTCCTCTATATACCCCTCCTCTGTATACACCCTCCTCTATATACCCTTCTTCTGTATATACCCCCTCTCTATATACCCCTCCTCTGTATACACCCCTCTCTATATACCCCTCCTCTGTATACACCCCTCTCTATATACCCCTATATACCCCTCTCTATATCCATAGCTATGTATATGCCCCCTCTTTATACACCACTCTCTATACCCCCTTTCTCTATATAACCCTCTTCTGTATACACCCCCTCTCTATATACTCCTCCTCAGTATACACCTCCTCTCTACATACCCCTCCCCCTGTATACACCCCCTCTCTACATACCCCTCCCCCTGTATACACCCCCTCTCTATATACCCCTCCCCCTGTATACACCCCCTCTATCTGCACCCCTCCACAGTATAAACCCCTGTTCTATGCATCCCTCCTGTCCATAATCCCTTCCTCAGTTTGCACCCCTTCACATTGGCCTGGGCACTCTGGATCCTGTGACATTAAGCTCCAATCAATGATGCCAACTGTTACACACACTGGCTGTTGGGACGACTTGTGATACGTTTTCCACTGATTTTATCTCGGTCTTCACTACAAATTACAAGAGAAGGTCTGGAGATAATCTGATCATGGTGATATAATTCAACTACATGTTTGAAATCTAGAAAGTGATCTCCTGAATACGTTAAAAAACCCAAACCCGGCATTGCATTTCGTATAGGCTGCAGAAACACATGTCTCTATTATTCAAGTAGCCAAACAAATTGATCAATAGCGTGCCCCCACTATTTGGGTGTATTCTGTGCCCGCACGTTTTCCTTGATGGCAGAAATAGCATTCACTGTAAATAGTAAATGATAGCTACAAAGAACGGGCACCGCAAGGAGGCATGCATGCCACAAATAGCAAGCGGCGAGTCCTTCCTGGGCTGGGATTGATAAATCATTCATAGCAATTTCCTTATTTTGCTTTTTCTTCCATCCACACAGACGATTAAAGCTTTAGCTTTTCGGCACCCAATCATGACACCCAAGTTTTTAAGGTGCCAGGCTGACTTCATACACCCATTGTGGTGCCAGAATGTGGCTTGTGCCCAGAGTCTAACAGTGGCATTACCGTCCCTAACTGCCCGGGTCAGATGAATGTCTCTGTGGGGTCCTCAAGTCCAGAGGGTCATCCAAGTGTCCAGGGAGAGAGAGACGTCTAGGGCTGTCCTTGAGCTCAGAGTTCAGAGTCTGTGGCGTATAACACGTCTTGAGCCGCGGCCCTTCCAAATCCTGGTATTCATAAACCTGCCAACGTTAAAATGAACATGTGATCACAATGTCTCAGCAACAGTAGAAGTCATAGTCTCTGGGATCCTCTCTTAAAAATCTTATTAATAACTACTGTAAAGGAAGTACTTGGGGCACAAAAGGTTTTTATTCAGATTTTCTGTAACTATTGACATTCAGGAATCTTCTTCCAGTTGTAAAGTTACCAAAATAAGATTTTTTTGAGTTCAAAGAAACCGTCAATAATCATTTCTATTTTCCCCTTTTCCCCTTTGATCTGTGTGAGAATGCAGCATGCAAATATAGGAATTAGCTTCAGCAATACGTCAGGAGCAGAGAGATAATAATTTGGACCAGGATGGTGACAGCTATAGAACAGATTTACAATGAGGGACATTACGGATCGGTCATCTGTGAGATTTGACCAGGATGGTGACAGCTGTAGAGACAGATTTACAATGAGATACATTACGAATCGGTCACCGGTGAAATTTGGGCCAGGATGATGACAGCTATAGAACATATTTACAATGCTGGACATTACAAATTGGTCACCGGTGAGATTTGGGGCAGGATGGTGACAATGGTAGAGACAGATTTACAATGAGAGACATCACAAATTGGTCACTAGTGAGATTTGGGCCAGGATGGTGACAGCTATAGGGTAAGGTTTACAATGAGATACATTACGAATCGGTCACAGGTGAGATTTGACCAGGATGGTGACAGCTGTAGAGACAGGTTTAACATGAGGGACATAACGAATCGGTCACCGCTGAGATTTAGACCAGGAATTTGACAGCTTTAGGACAGGTTTACAACGAGGGACATTATGAATCTGTAATCAGTGAGATTTAGACCAGGATGGTGGCATCTATAGGGACAGGTTTATAATGAGTGACATTACGAATCGGTGACAGGTGAGATTTGGGCAAGGATGATGACAGCTGTAGGACAGGTTTGCAATGAGTGACATTATGAATCGGTCACTGGTGAGATTTAGACCAGGATGGTGACAGCTGTAGAGACAGGTTTATAATGAGGGACATTACGAATCGGTCACTGGTGAGATTTGACCAGGATGGTGACAGCTTTATGGACAGGTTTACAATGAGATACATTACGAATCGGTCATCGGTGAGATTTGGGCCATGATGGTGACAGCTTTACGGACAGGTTTACACTGAGAGACATTACGAATCCGTCACCGGTGAGATTTGGGCCAGAATGGTGACAGCTATAGGACAGGTTTGCAATGAGAGAAATCGCAAATTGGTCACTGGTGAGATTTGGGCAAGGATGGTGACAGCTGTAGGGTCAGCTTTACAATGAAGGACATTATGAATAGGTCACCGGTAAGATTTGGGTCAGGATGGTGACATAAATACAGGTTTACAATGAATAAATCCATGTATTGGTCTCAGTCAGATATGGATGTACATCTGGGACTTTAGGAACTTGTTTATGGAATGAGGGACATTGCCAGTGAGTTACAGATTGGATGGAACCAGCGGTACCTGAGAACTGGATACCAGAGTTGGAGAGTGCAGAGAAAGCCCAGGTGGTAGAGCTGTTTCTCCATTTGGTGAGAAGCCTGACATCTGAGGAGGAGAGGACACTGTGCTGTAAGCCGGAGGGACCAGGACCGCCTGCTTCTGGAGTAGCTGCATAATAGTGTTAATGTCCGTCACCATTCGGCTTTCTAACCTGTGAGGGGAGAATGCTTCATTTTAACCCAGGAAAACCAGATGGGGATATATCTTATCTTCTAACCTATGGCCAGCGCTAAAATGAATAAATATTACGACTAAAATCGAAATAATTATCATATATTGAATGCAGCATTCACCGATTCTACTAAACAGTAGATTCTATTCAAACATTAATATTGTTATACTATCTGAGGTGGTTCCATGTAAACAATATTCATTCTCTATAAGGGTTAGTGCTGTCATATATCGGTTACAGAGAGTTCCAATGGGAATCCTGAGAAGCTTAAAATCGAACCGGAAAAGCTTATTATAAAAATAATCAAATGTCACCATGTACGCTTTGAGTTAAAATGACTAACATAAAATATTAGAGGCATCCAGTATCTCTGTCACTCTGAAATCGATATATTCCTCGATCCTACAGATCTTTCTTCAGAAGTGCCTCAAAAAATAAATATATATGGTAATTGTTACAAACTGCCTTTTGTAACTAGTTCTTTATGTGACAAATTGCCCAGTTTCCCTGGCTTATGGAGAAGCCTGATTGCCAGCCTCCTGCCTCATGACTATGGCCCCTGGGAAGTATTGCCAGTTAAAAACACTATTTGGACGTTGTGGCAAACCTAGCCACTCGGACTATAACTGGACACTATGCCTTTAAGGGTTGCCTATAGGTCTGGAGAGAGATGCATTGTACCTGTATGTGCCTGTTTCATGTATTCCCTGCATTGCCTGTACTATCTGTTCCGCCGAATGCAAATGGCGGTTTGTATGGGGATTCCCGTTCGTTTCGCGAACGGCACTTTGGAGGGCCGTTCGTGAAACGAATGCGATACCCCCTAATAGCCCACACACTTAGAGGCGTGTGGCGCTAGTTAACCGATTGCAACATTGTTGCAATCGGTTATTAGAGGCTCTCCTGGGTGGCCGTCGTTCGACTACCGACCATGCGGCGGGCGGCCATCTTGGATCCCTGGTTCATCAGCGGGTTCGTGTCGTCGAACGCATAGCATTCCCAACAGTTATTCGACGGCACGAACACCGTTAAGCCTCCAGGACGTTCGGGAGTTTCAGGACCAGGTTCATTAAAGACAATCGGTTCTTTTCATGTGTTTTGAAAGAAAGTTGTTTTCTGTGCGGCGTTCGGTTATTTTAGCTGGGATCTGAGCGGCAATCTCACGAATGATGCGCCCAGACCCCAGCTATCTACCGAACGTCCATTCGTGTAAATCCACCGTATATTGTACCAACTGTGGATTTTTGTGTGAATTGCCGGTTCTGCTGCACGAGGGGATAATCCCCTTAACGGTGCATTCTGGGAGGATGATCCCTCTCGTGCAGCGGTGCCTGATGGGAGAAATATGTAGTACAGTAAGTCCCCCATGTAGTCCCCTCCTGTACAACCCCTGTAATGTCTGTTTGGAAACCCCTTGCATGGGGAATTGCATAAATACTGTGACCTGTGATTAAAACCTCAGTTGACTCCCAGCCTATGTGTCGTCTAGTTCTTGGGAAGGAAGGGTTACTGCAGTGCTGTTTGGATTATGGTATGCTGATTCCCTGGATTATCCTTTGTTGTTCCTGTTACCCAGCGGAGATATCGTGGATCATACTGCCTCTCCGCTACAATTGGTGGCAAGCGACGGGATTGAATTTACACAGCAAAGCAACGTTCGGCAGATTTTTAAACGAATCAAGGAACAAGCATTCGGGAATCAGCGCATTCGAATAAACCTCACGAACAGCAGGTGAATGGGAACAGATTACACCCTGCTAAAACGGAGCACATTAAAGGAGCTGCTGGAAGCAAGAGGAGCAATCGCCAGTAACAAGGCAAAGGCTGTCCTAATTACGGAGCTCATGGAAGGAGACAGAGCCGCAGCTGCTGCAGCACCTCAAATGGAGGGACAAAACAACGAATTTACAGCGGAATTCCGAGCACGACTGGCTTTATTTCCTGAACCACCATCTACAGAAATGTTTAACCGGCTGTTCGCCGATGTACAGGAGTACATTATGGCTAGGGGGCCGCCAGGAAATCAGCAAGCCAGAGAAAGAGCCGCAACGCCAATCCATAGTTTCCCAGGGAAAACCAAAATCCCATATCAAGCCTTCAAAAGCTATGTGGAGACAGAGGGTGGCGTTGACGACTATTTACAGGATTTCGAGAGACTGTGTTTGCTGCACAAGATTAATGATGCAGACAGAGTACCCCTACTAGCAGGGAGATTATCTGGGCGAGCCGCCGAAGCGTACCGGGCAGTACCAGACGAGGATAGTAGAGACTACGCTAAAGTAAAACGGGCCATCCTAGCCCGGTATGCCATCACCTCAGAGGCATACCGAAAGAAGTTTCGGGACATTAAAAAACCCAGTAAGGACACCCATGTGGAGTGGGCGCACCAGCTACAACGAGCTGCCAAAGGGTGGCTGGAGGCCGCCCAAGTTGATACATTGGAGGGTCTGTTCCAGCTAATGGTACTGGAACAATTCTTCAATGGCGTCCCGACCTACCTACAAAACTGGATCCGGGACAGGAAGCCACACACCCTGCAGGAAGCGGCTAATATGGCAGACGATTTCCAGGACAATCGGAGAGATCAACCCATACCAACCCGAGCCACCATCCCCCCTACAACGGCCAGCCCTCCAGGGGGCCCCGCAACGTACCAGCGGCCAGGGGTAAATCAGAATTCCTACCCCCCCCAGATATTCAGCACGTCCACCAATCCGGTGCCATACCTGCAACCAACAGGGGCACATCCAGAGGGACTGCCCACGGAACCGGCCTCGACCTAGCTGGAATAACGCCGCCCCGAGCAACCGTGCCGCAGTCCACTGCCTACAGGCCAAATCCGACCAAAATCTGGAGTTGGGGGCGACCCGGGAGGAACCTCTCGGTACTCTACACGAGGTGAACCCTATCCAGGCCGCCTCCGATAACCGCCAAGGGCACCGCCAGGAAGTACACATGGAAGGGAGGAAAGTACAAGGACTTCGTGACTCGGGAGCCACCCTAACTCTAGTACGCAGTCATCTGGTACCAAAGCCCAAGCTCACGGGGGACTGTGTGGCTGTGCGGGTGGCTGGGGGAGCCATTTACAAAGTACCCACGGCCAAGGTGCACTTGAATTGGGGAGCGGGGCACGGGAATGTATATGTGGGGATGATGCAAGACTTGCCAGCGGATGTGATTTTGGGCAACGATTTGGGGGAGCTGACTTCGGCTTTTGTTCCCCAACCCACCGTACAAGAAGCATACCCGGTTGTGACCCGGCAACAGGCCCGCACCACGGCCCCATTCGAACACTCTGAGGCTCAGGTAAGCAATGACCCTCCCCTACCCCCTACCCTGCCCTGGGCCAATTCCCTAGAGTTCGGGGCCGAAGTAGCCCTAGATCCTTCGTTACAGGTGTACAAAGACCGCATGGATAAAAATCAAGCTGGGTTAGAGGGGGAAAGATATATCTGGGACAAGGGGCTACTATATCGGCACGCAGAGAAGGTAGTGTCCGGGTCAATACCGTTGCCCATTAAACAGCTAATAGTGCCTCGAAAGTATAGGTTAGAGCTGTTACGCATAGCCCATGATATCCCCCTGTCTGGACACCTAGGCATCAGTCGGACCAAGCACAGGCTGACCCAAAATTTCTTTTGGCCAGGTATTTCCCAGGATATTAAGCGGTATTGTCAGACCTGCGATACCTGCCAAAGGGTAGGCAAGAGGGGGGACAGATACAAAGCCCGACTACGGTCTCTGCCCATCATTGAAGAACCATTCAGTAGGGTGGCAGTAGACATTATAGGTCCCCTCGCAAAACCCAGCCCCTCCGGCAAGAAGTATGTCCTAACTGTGGTGGACTACGCCACCCGGTACCCCGAGGCAGTGGCCCTAACGAACGTACACGCAGAAACGGTAGCCGAGGCCCTGATGAGGATATTCACCCGGGTAGGATTTCCCCGGGAGATTATCTCCGATAGAGGCACCCAGTTTACTGCGGACGTGACCCATCAGCTCTGGAAAATATGTGGGATACAACAAATCCTCAACTCCCCATATCACCCCCAGTCCAATGGGCTCTGTGAACGATTTAACGGAACCCTGAAACAAATGATCCGCACGTTCATGGACACCCAAAAGGACTGGGAGCGGTTCTTACCCCACCTACTGTTCGCGTATCGAGAAGTGCCACAAGAATCCACCGGATTCTCTCCGTTCGAATTATTATTCGGGAGGAGAGTGAGGGGACCTCTTGACTTGATACGGGAACACTGGGAGGGAGACGAAACCGTTAATGGCACCCCTATCTTACCATATGTGCTCGAGTTCCGGGAACGCCTGGAGAGGCTAACCCAGACCGTCCGAGACAATCTCCAGGTAGCGCAACAACGACAGCGCCGATGGTATGATAAGGGAGCCAGGGACCGCAGCTTTCAGGTGGGGCAGAAAGTCCTAATCCTGCGACCCGTCCACAAAGATAAGCTGCAGGCTTCCTGGCAGGGCCCATACAAGGTGGTGGAACAGATCTGTGACACCACCTATGTGATCGGCCCGGTTACCGGCGTGGGAGGCAAACGCATGCTCCATGTGAACATGCTCAAGCCGTACCACGAACGGACGGAGGAAGTCACCGCAATCTGTGCCCCTGCCACGGAAGATTTTGATAACCTACCCCTACCCGATCTCCTAGACCAAGAGGGCCAGAGCGGAGATCTGGGAGAGGTACAGTTAGGAGAAAGATTAACTACCCAAGAACGGGCCCAGGTACAAAAGTTGCTTCGGGAAAAGAAGGCCACGTTTTCCAATTTACCCGGCTATACCCCATTGGCTACCCATAAGGTAGAAACGTTAGATTCGACCCCCTTGCGCCAACCCCCCTACCGCACTCCAGAAGCAGTCAAGGAGAATATGCGCAAGGAAATTGAGGAGATGATCCAGCTAGATGATCCAGCTCGGACAGCCCCTGGGCCTCCCCGGTAGTACTGGTGCCGAAACGGGACGGGACGACCCGTTTCTGCGTAGACTACCGACGGCTCAACGATAAAACGACCTCTGACGCATATCCCATGCCCCGAATAGACGAACTCCTCGACAAAATGGCCAGGGGTCAGTACCTAACCACTATAGACTTGTGCAAGGGGTACTGGCAGATTCCCTTAGCGGACGACGCCATCCCTAAGTCGGCTTTTGTCACCCCGTTTGGCCTGTATCAGTTTAAGGTCATGCCATTCGGGATGAAAAACGCTCCAGCTACCTTCCAGAGAATGGTGGACAGACTGTTAGATGGGTTCCAGGAGTATGCCTGCGCGTATCTAGATGATATCGCCATATTCAGCCACTCCTGGCACGAACATCTGGTTCACATAGGAGCCATTCTAGACCGAATCCGAGAGGCCGGACTGACCCTAAAACCCAGCAAATGCCATATCGGTATGGCGGAAGTCCAGTATCTGGGACACCGGGTAGGGAGTGGGCAACAGAAACCCGAACCTGCTAAAATAGAGGCAGTCGCCCAATGGCCTACCCCTCGCACCAAGACCCAAGTGCTCGCCTTTTTAGGGACCGCCGGGTACTACCGGAAGTTTGTGGCCAACTATAGCGCCCTCGCCAAACCCCTCACAGACCTGACCCGCAAGAACCTCCCTAAGTTAGTAGTCTGGGCCCCAGAGTGTGAGCAGGCGTTCCAACAGCTCAAGACGGCGCTGGTTAATTCTCCTGTACTTTCTGCTCCTGATCCAACTAAACGCTTTCTCGTCCACACAGACGCTTCTATGTTTGGATTGGGAGCAGTACTGAGCCAAGTTGGACCCGATGGCGGCGAGCACCCCGTAGCTTACCTAAGCCGAAAACTTTTACCCAGGGAAGTAAGCTACGCCGCCATTGAAAAGGAGTGCCTGGCTGTGGTGTGGGCCCTCAAGAAGTTGCAACCCTACTTATACGGGCAACCCTTCACTTTACTCACGGATCACAACCCGTTGGTCTGGCTGAACAGGGTGTCCGGAGACAATGCCAGGCTGCTGCGCTGGAGTTTGGCGCTGCAGCCTTTTGACTTTACTATCCACTACCGCCCTGGGAAGCAGAATGGCAACGCCGACGGGTTGTCTAGACAAACCGACTTGGAGCCGTGATTCGTGAGTACTCCTCCGGACATCCCCAAGCCGATCCGTTGGGATCAGACTGTGTATGCCGGCTTGGTTCTGGGGGAGCATTGTGGCAAACCTAGCCACTCGGACTATAACTGGACACTATGCCTTTAAGGGTTGCCTATAGGTCTGGAGAGAGATGCATTGTACCTGTATGTGCCTGTTTCATGTATTCCCTGCATTGCCTGTACTATCTGTTCCGCCGAATGCAAATGGCGGTTTGTATGGGGATTCCCGTTCGTTTCGCGAACGGCACTTTGGAGGGCCGTTCGTGAAACGAATGCGATACCCCCTAATAGCCCACACACTTAGAGGCGTGTGGCGCTAGTTAACCGATTGCAACATTGTTGCAATCGGTTATTAGAGGCTCTCCTGGGTGGCCGTCGTTCGACTACCGACCATGCGGCGGGCGGCCATCTTGGATCCCTGGTTCATCAGCGGGTTCGTGTCGTCGAACGCATAGCATTCCCAACAGTTATTCGACGGCACGAACACCGTTAAGCCCCCAGGACGTTCGGGAGTTTCAGGACCAGGTTCATTAAAGACAATCGGTTCTTTTCATGTGTTTTGAAAGAAAGTTGTTTTTTGTGCGGCGTTCGGTTATTTTAGCTGGGATCTGAGCGGCAATCTCACGAATGATGCACCCAGACCCCAGCTATCTACCGAACGTCCATTCGTGTAAATCCACCGTATATTGTACCAACTGTGGATTTTTGTGTGAATTGCCGGTTCTGCTGCACGAGGGGATAATCCCCTTAACGGTGCATTCTGGGAGGATGATCCCTCTCGTGCAGCGGTGCCTGATGGGAGAAATATGTAGTACAGTAAGTCCCCCATGTAGTCCCCTCCTGTACAACCCCTGTAATGTCTGTTTGGAAACCCCTTGCATGGGGAATTGCATAAATACTGTGACCTGTGATTAAAACCTCAGTTGACTCCCAGCCTATGTGTCGTCTAGTTCTTGGGAAGGAAGGGTTACTGCAGTGCTGTTTGGATTATGGTATGCTGATTCCCTGGATTATCCTTTGTTGTTCCTGTTACCCAGCGGAGATATCGTGGATCATACTGCCTCTCCGCTACAGACGTATTGTTGTTTAAAAGACTTTTCTGGCCCTATAGATGAAACTGGCTGCTTTTACCCTGCTCAACCTCTCATCAGCCCGTGCTAAACTTTAACCCCATGGAGATTTTATTCTGTTCGTGGGATCTGAACGCTGTTCGGATATATTGAGCGCTCAGATCCAAGCTATCTGGGGATAGGTTGAATGTGGGGGTTCTGTTCAGTGTTATAGGATTTATGTATTTTTGTGTATTTTTTGCTGCTGTTGTGAATGGAGATATTTTCTGTACCTGGAGATAATTGGCTTACCACACCCAGTTAAGCCAATTATCTCCAGGATAGAGGAGAAGATAGACTGGCTGCACAGCCTAACACTGTGGAACTGGTTTGGGCTGGAAAGCCGTGCTTGCAGTTGGTCAAAAAGAACTTTTGAACCACTGGACCAATTTGTATGATTTTAACATATGTTTGTATACTGTGTATGCTGGTTCAGAATATGTAAGTATGTGAATGTGATGTATACTTTTAAAGTTATGAATATTGTGTAAAACTGTATTTTACTGCCTGTGATAATTACATTAACCCATTGTGTTCAGTAATTATATCACAGGCAGAGGGGAGGATTTTGTGGGAATGAATGGGAGTGTTTTACTATATATAACAGGGACCACCACAAAAGCCCATTTAGAAAGTTGATACAAAATGTTCACACACACAGGGGGGAGTGCCTGGGTTGTCAGACAGTCCCCCAAACATAGAAATAAAGGGGGGAAATAATTTAATGTTTTGTATATATAAATCATTTTATAGTTAGGGTATTTTGATATATATATATATATATATATATATATATATATATATATATATATATATATATACACAAGATACCAAAATCCCGGAGTATTGCAGTATACAATGAGACATTTTTTATTGGACTAACATCATATTTCAAAGACTAGCTTTGAAGAGTTTTCCTCTCTTCCTCAGGTCTGAAGCAATACTGATCAATCTGATAGCATTTCATAAGGGTATGGGGGGTGATTGGGGTGTCATAAATAGCAGATGTGTCTGAGAGTGATAGGTGCTGATTGAATGAGAATAGCCAGAAAAAGTAAATAAACAAGAGGCAGTAAGCTAGTTAAAAACAATACAAAAAAAAACCCAGCAGAGCAGGGTATGCAAATATAGGGCTGCATATGTGTACAGTGGCAGAACTACCGTGGTGGCAGCTATGATTGGGCCCGTCACACCAGGGGGCCCAGCCACCCTGCCCAATGGCAATGTATTTCCTGGGGCCTTTCGTTGTTGCTCGCACAGGAACTCTCGAAAGTAGATCGGTGGTTGCCCTCAATTCAGTTAGAACTTTACCGAATGGAGATTCCGTTCTACCAAATGGATGAGTGCTATTTGGCCAACTTGGGTGCTCAGATTCGGAGTTATAAGACTTCTGGGGTTCCTGTAACATATGAAAGTTTTTGGAGTGTTTTATGTATGTTTCATGTATATTCCTGCAACTGAGAGATAATTGAGTTACTCAGTTTTGACTCAATTATCTCTCAGACACAGGGACGCCTGTGAGGGCTTTGTGTATTTTTGAATGGAGATCCTGTGATGGGGGTCTGTCTATAAAAGGCTGAGTTTGTGTGGAATAAATCAGTTGTACTCCCAGAACTGCGTGTCGTCCAGTTACTGGGGAGGGATAGAGCTATTCACATGTTCCTGAGTCCCTGTCTTCACAGATCCAGAGGAGGAAAAGTCCTTGTCAGGACTAGCTCTCCGCTACAGATATTGCTTTGTACTATTTTTCTTTACATTCGTAAGGCCGCCTGCACGTGAATATACAAGTGAAGTGAAATGAAAAGGCTGATTCTAGTTAAAGAAACAGGCCGTACACCCCTATCAATGGTACATAGTTCTACAGTTTAAAAGCTTTTTCTCTAGACGCTACAATTTATGTGTGGGATTACTGCAATTTTTGTCAATACTTAGAGAGACAGACACCGATGTGGATGGTATAAAAATATTCTAAAATAATAGAGTGTGGCTTGGATGCCAAAGGGAGCAGACACATGGCGGCAGAGCTCCAGCTGTATATTCTCACAGTGCTTAAAGAGACACTATAGTCAACAAAACAACGTTAGCTTAAAGGGCCACTATAGGCACCTAGACCACTTCAGCTTAATGAAGTGGTCTGGGTGCCAGGTCCAGCTAGGTTTAACCCTTTTTGTTGTAAACATAGCAGTTTCACAGAAACTGCTATGTTTACCTATGGGTTAATCCAGCCTCTAGTGGCTGTCTCATTGACAGCCGCTAGAGGTGCTTCAGCGCTTCTCACTGTGATTTTCACAGTGAGAAGACGCCAGCGTCCATAGGAAAGCATTGAGAATGCTTTCCTATGGACTGGCTGAATGCGCGCGCGACTCTTGCCGCGCATGTGCATTCAGCCAGGGACGTCAGAAGAGGGAGGAGAGTCACCAGCGCCGAGGGAGCCCGGCGCTGGAAAAAAGGTAAGGGATTAACCCCTTCCTCCCCCTTCAGCGCCACGGGAGTGGGACCCTGAGGGTGGCGGCACCCTCAGGGCACTATAGTGCCAGGAAAACGAGTATGTTTTCCTGACACTATAGTGGTCCTTTAATGAAGCAGTTTTTATAAATCATGCCCCTGCAGTCTCACTGCTCAATTATCTGCCATTTAGGAGTTAAAATCACTTTTGTTTCTGTTTATGCAGCCCTAGCCACACCTTCCCTGGCTATGACAGACACAGCCTGCACAAAATGATTTCATTTTCAATCTGATGTTAACTTTAAAAGCTTTTATCTCCTGCTCTGTAAAATGAACTTCAATTACATACAGGAGGCTCCTGCAGGGTCTAGCAGGCTATTAACAGAGCACAAGATAAAACATAAATGAAACAGAATTTGCAATAAAGGAAGTGTAAACATCAGATGACTCTTTACAGGAAGTGTTTAGGAAGGCTGTGTAAGTTACAGCCAAGGGAGAGGTGCCTACGGCTGCGTAAACAAAGGGATTTAACTCCTAAATGGCAGAGGATTGAGCAGTGAGGCTGCAGGGGCATGTTCTATACACCAAAACTGCTTCATTAAGCTAAAGTTGTTATGATAATCATATTATACTTTTATTTACCTGATTTCAGCTGACATTGAGTCCTATAACTCCACACGACATATGGAAGAAAACAAAAAGCTAAAAACCCTGACCCTTGTAATTCTTAGTTCTATAATTCCCTTATATTTTATTATTTTTCTTATTAATTAAAACATAAAGAGGCTGCTATATTTAGGCGTTTTAGACTCTCGTTTGTGATGTAACTGTGATAATTTTGTGCGTTCTGACTCCTACTTCTTTTTTCTGTACCGTACACGGGGCTGCCTCACTAAAGAAAGAATGTCAAAAAATCTAAATTGATATTTCTTATTGTTTTCTCTCAAACAGCATCCACTGTATTAGTTATCCGTTTTAGCACTGGTAATAATGAGAAGATTTTTAATAGGTATTGTGGGGGTTACTAAGTGTGGTAGTGTTGATAGCTTTTTAGGATGGTAATTGTATTAATCTTTTGCCACATATCTACTGATAATATAAAGCCAGCTCCTTGTCCTAGCTATTTGCAAGCATGCAGAAAGAACATTGGGCCCCTCGAACCTTCATTGCAGAGGGTTCTATTTTATGTAAAAGCCCTGGAGATAAACCTGCAGGAGATGTTACCTATTAAAGTTGTTTTTACAGGCGTCCGAGCATTCCCAATGATTCCTACATACCCCAGCCCTTATAGGATGTAATATCGATCCCTAAGCAACAAGAATAAATGTGTTGATGTCTCAAGGAAAGGCCCAGTCTGTTCTCAAAGTCCCAGTCAGGCTCTAGTCTACTTTCTGGAAACATGGATTCCACCTATTAGAAGAAGACTTTATACAGGAGGTCTAGTCTGCTCCCAACTTCACATTTTATAAAAAACGGCCCATGAGGGAGATGTGTGAGACGTAACCTGTCGTGCGGTTTCTACAGAAAATAAAAGCTGCTGTATAATTCATACCTATCTACATACCCACCCCCCAAGACCAAGGAGATTTGGTACCCCACATTAGAGACCTGACCTGTTGAGTTGTTTCTGAAGGTGGTCCAGTCTGCTCCCTAATTCACATTTCTGACGGCGGGTAATAGAAGGCACAGGAGCGTTTAGTGTGGTATGGGCAGGAATAGTACATCGTGGAAGCTCCTGGTATTGCCGCCCACCTCGGTCCCCCCAGAAGCTAAAGATGTTTGAGACCCCTGAAAAAGCACCTGAAAAAAAACAAGTGAATTTATAGATCAGCTCAATGTACCTTTATTGATTGCTCAGGGGTATGAAGCCATATGACAACACGAAGAATAAAGAGCTTGTTCCTGGGGCCATGAAGAATAAAGAGCTTGTCCCTCTGGCCTTTATGCACTACTAAAGATGGCATTTACAGGGATTTGATGTACTATGCCAGTATTCACCACTGACACACATCTCCTGTACTCCACATTAGGTACCAGGAAGTCAAACTAGAAATTGAATCATCCAATAAAAGTGTGTGGATGGAAAATGTCCTTCATGTATTCAGTAACACCACTGGTGTCCTTTTAATAATATTTCATTGTATTAAATTGTTCGTAGAATACTACAATAAAAAACATGCTGACATACTGTGGAAATCCCAATGGGCCCATCATTGTGTCCCTGCATTCCCTGATTCCAGCCTCCCATACCTGACAGATGGTTGCACACGTCCCCAGTGCTGTGATCTGCGTCTCTCACACTCGCTGCTTCTAGGTTGACATTGCTACATGTTGCACGTAATGGTGACAGCTCAATGGTGCTTGAGATTTGAGGCAACTGCTCATCATCACTGGAAGAAGCGCTAGACGGGTTGCTGCTGGGCTGTCCCTCCCAATTTAGGTCCTTTCCCTCTGGCGTTACATTAGAACGACCAAGGCGCCCCAGTCGCTGGCCTTTCTTAACTTCTCCAACATGGTCAGCATCTGCCGCAGGAGAAACAACATAACAGGATCAACACTAAGCTCTGTTTACTGTGGTGTAAGGTAGGTGGTCAAAAGAAACTGAGAAATCTGCTTAAAAATTAGCTTTCTTACTGCTATACAAAGAAGTGTAAACACATACGTACCTAGCACTTCCCATGGGGCAACGTGGCTGGTCCCTGGCCACCCAGGACTCTATGACCTGAGAAAGTGCTCGCTTGGGTCTCTTCGCTAAGAGTGTCTCCTCACTATTAGTACTAATCTAATGACCAGGAGCACGGCCAAGATATGGAATCAGGACGAGGAACCCATACTCAGGGAGATAACGGCCAGTAGCAGTGTCTGCATGTCAGAGGGACACATTAAACAAACACCTCTGTGCCCTAGACCACCAGCAATTAATGAAGTAAAGGGGGAAATTCAATAAGCCAAAAGCAGAGTTTATGAGAACAAGAATAGGGACATACGTTATACTTTGCCCTGAGTTAGTCCTCCCTAACAGCTCCCTCTTGCCATCACAGAGAAACTACACCATTTGCATGTCAGACGGATCCCACTGATGAGGCTGGTTCCGATCTAAATTGATGACAAGTTCCCTTTGCACCAGAGGTACAACCCCCTCCCCTGACAATTGCATCAGCATTTATTGGATCTCTCCAGTGGAGTTCAGGTAATAAAACTCTAAAGATAGCGAGTAAGGTGGTCTTTGTTTAATTTCAGGTGAACCCCGTCACATGGAAATAACCCTAAATCAGATTTTACCAGCAACGAATGGGATCCGATGTCTCACACTGGCTTATAACACATATTACGATGTATAACAAGACTACATTAATAAAAAGTGTCAGATTTAGGGTGAGCTATAAACCCCCTCAGGGTTCACTTCCAATGTTGCCACTACACACTAAAATGCCTGACACTACTGTTAGTGAGTAAAAGCCGATTTGTGTAAAATTTAAAGTTTTGCGACAGAGGTCTCTAACGGAGCTGATATTACAAAGTGCTATTACAGCCACTACTGTTTAATGGTTACCACTAACCCTCCATTAACACCTCTGGCGGCTACACAAACAGCTAACGCCGCGTAAATCCTACAGGAAGAATACACGTTAGCGACGAGGCTATATGGAAACTGCAGAGCTCATATCACAGCATATAAAACCATATCAAACTGAAATCAAATTAAAGACCATGATGTAAAATTGAAAATGATTCTTTATATAAGTAAAATAAAAATGGAAATAACAGCTTTTATTGGTAACGATGTTTTATCTACTTTACGTTATTTGATTCGTGTGTCCATTAACTGTCTATCAGGACAATCGTCATGTTGTTCTGCCTGTAGGGCGTCGTACCTTTTTCTGTCCGCCTGCGGAAGGAAAGTTTGCGTCTTCTGAGCCGGTTAAATCCGCTGTCTGAATCTTCGCTGCTTGGAGATCCAGGAATCATGTTTGTCTAAAAGGCAGAATATGTTCTGTAACTGAGGGGAGTAACTGGACACTCCTAGCGGATAAAATAGAGATAGGGATACAGCTAGATGCTAAATACAAAATATATAATAATAAAAATATATAATATAATATCATATTTTGTATTTGAATCGTGACTCTGTATCCTGAAGAACCTGTGCTTGCTGACTATTCATTATCCCTCCAGGTGGAGAACGGACCAGTGTTGGACCAATGTGTGGGTTTCAAGGCGTTTGCCTAATCTCTATCTTGTGAGTGCAACCTTACGTTGCTGTGTGTCACGTGATATACTGTACATCACTATTTGCTGCTTATTTTTTATGTTTTAGCATCTAGCTGTATACCTATCTCTATTTTATCCACCTGATACTACAGAGGCGCAAGTGGGAAAGGCCTCTATGGAAGCTATCTACATTGTACTAAGTTAAGAACATTCATTCTACTTATCATTTATTCTGTTGATAGGTAGCGTATTTGTCTGGACACTCCTAACACCAGAAGTATGACTGCCTATTGTAGTGGTTATGGTGCAAACAAACTATTGGTCTAACAGAGGTTTTCATGGGATCTAAATTTAGCCCCTTAACTTGGACATAGTAATGAGGATACCTCTCATCCTCTTACTGGTATTACTCACAAGTCTGTCCGTCATGTCCGACACAGCCGTAAATACTCCATTATCCCACATACAGACCTGTCTGACAGTAATAAATACTCCGTTATCTCACATACAGACCTGTCTGACAGTAATAAATACTCCGTTATCTCACATAGAGACCTGTCTGACAGTAATAAATACTCCGTTATCTCACATACAGACCTGTCTGACAGTAATAAATACTCCGTTATCCCACATACAGACCTGTCTGACAGTAATAAATACTCCGTTATCTCACATACAGACCTGTCTGACAGTAATAAATACTCCGTTATCTCACATACAGACCTGTCTGACAGTAATAAATACTCCGTTATCTCACATACAGACCTGTCTGACAGTAATAAATACTCCGTTATCCCACATACAGACCTGTCTGACAGTAATAAATACTCCGTTATCCCACATACAGACCTGTCTGACAGTAATAAATACTCCGTTATCTCACATACAGACCTGTCTGACAGTAATAAATACTCCGTTATCTCACATAGAGACCTGTCTGACAGTAATAAATACTCCGTTATCTCACATACAGACCTGTCTGACAGTAATAAATACTCCGTTATCCCACATACAGACCTGTCTGACAGTAATAAATACTCCGTTATCTCACATACAGACCTGTCTGACAGTAATAAATACTCCGTTATCTCACATACAGACCTGTCTGACAGTAATAAATACTCCGTTATCTCACATACAGACCTGTCTGACAGTAATAAATACTCCGTTATCTCACATACAGACCTGTCTGACAGTAATAAATACTCCGTTATCTCACATACAGACCTGTCTGACAGTAATAAATACTCCGTTATCTCACATACAGACCTGTCTGACAGTAATAAATACTCCGTTATCTCACATACAGACCTGTCTGACAGTAATAAATACTCCGTTATCTCACATACAGACCTGTCTGACAGTAATAAATACTCCGTTATCTCACATACAGACCTGTCTGACAGTAATAAATACTCCGTTATCTCACATACAGACCTGTCTGACAGTAATAAATACTCCGTTATCTCACATACAGACCTGTCTGACAGTAATAAATACTCCGTTATCCCACATACAGACCTGTCTGACAGTAATAAATACTCCGTTATCCCACATACAGACCTGTCTGACAGTAATAAATACTCCGTTATCTCACATACAGACCTGTCTGACGCAGGCATTTTGGGAAAATTAATTCGGATGAACAAATATTGCAGTAAAATTTGTCAGTCAGTGAACGGTAAAATGTAAATACACAGATCAAGTGAGAAGAGCAAAATAAATAACCAATTAGGGGGAAAACAAGGCAGAATAGTAAAAATCTATAATTCTACATTAAATAATTATCAATCATATAAATATATTTGTTTTACTGGTTTTACTTTTCTTGATCTAGTGATCACTTCTCACTTGATGATCTGTAAATAAAATCAATCGACTTTTAATTTTTTTGTGCCATGGTGGAACTCGTAATCAAGAATCAAAATGGTCTGTTTTATTTATTTCATGATTTGTCCATATTGAGTTTTGGAAGAATCTACATTTACCCAAAAGCTGGATGAATTGCAATTTGTTCGATGCTGAATGCGCAAGTCTAATAAAGACTCACATCTCGAAGGTTGAAGGTGATCTCCAGACTTGACCAGAAGTAATCCGAGAACTCTGGGTACATGTCCAGCACTTCCAGCAGATCTTCTCGATGAATCTTATGCAGGTCACAGTATGTCAGGGCTCGAACATCTGCGTTGGATTTCCCTGGTCGGGCATAAAGATTTAGAGGCTCCCCAAATATATCATTTTTACCTGCACGTAATAAAAAAATAGGTAAAATTAGTTTCATGGAAAAGAGAAAAACAGCATAAAGAGTGAAGCAGAGCTAACTTGCAAGTCTAGCATGTGGACAGTGCTAGTCGGTTTGGACTGGTTACTGGGAGACTTTCTGGCGAGCAGCCTCTGTGGGGATGGTCTGGCTCTGACTGTGTTTTTGAATAATTATTACTGATTTTATGTTTAATCCATGGCATTACGGGGTCGCCCCATGGTACCAACACCCTAGCCTTTATCACAACCTCAACTCCCCTTACTGACAAAAAGTCAGCACCTCCCTCACATGAAGATGATAGCAGACCAGTTGTTCTAATGCTCCCCAGAACCTGAGAATGGCCCTTCCACTCCTCATTATCATTGCTGTTAGAATTAAGCGACATTATTGAGCTAATCTAAAACATCTGTCTGCAAACTAGAGAAACGAACAGACAAACAAATGCAATTTACAAATAAGCAATGGCATGGTGGGTAAAATGTGTCAACGTTATTCTTGTTTCCTTGTCATATAGCAGAGTCTGTATTTAGTAGAGTGCTAGCACACATGGGACAGAACGTTCTGAGTGTGCGCTCCACTCCACATGAATGACAGTAAGAAAATACGATCCAGAGGTTTATTTAATAACAATGAATTAAGGTAAAATGGAAACTTTGGATCAAAACAGGCCAACCAAAAAATAGCTACAAATGAGAATTGTCTCATTGTGTTTTGACCCAATTTGTGGAGTTTGGAAAGCAGTAACACGGCTGTGATATATTAGAGAAATAGGCAGTACTGAGATTAGTCATTATTACTTGGTGTGACGTACGCTCCTTTGCCTGGACGTTCGCCACTGGATCCTGGAGGAACCTGCTTGCTAGCCTCCTGCCCACTGACTAAGGGCCATGCTGAAAGACTATTAAAAGACTGGGTTCGTGGGATTCCCTTGGACTGTTCGGGAACTGAACCAACCCACAAATTGCCTACCACCTCTGAGCTTATTGACACTTGTTAACCTCTCCTGACAGTTCTATCCGTGTGGGTTCTAATTGTGCAGCTGGGTGGCTGCCGTTCGCATGCATGAACGCGTGGGAACTGTTTGGCTGCCATCTTGTTCGCAAGAATCAAGCCAGCAGTGTTTGGGCGTTGATCGCATGTAACTAAAATCGGACACGTTTACTCCCGAACTCCGCTGAACTTGGACGAATGCCTGCTACTTCCCCATACACGTCAGGAGAGCACCATTCGATAGGTTTGTTCGTATGACTCATACGAACAAATGCTACCAGGAAGCCAGAGTGTGCGTTCGGTATTTCTTTTGCATGGAACTCCCAAAGTTGACCGGCCAAAGCACAAAAACGCACTGGAACTGTTTTGGGCATAGGACCATGTGTGCGGCCAGTCAGAACTTCCACACGGTGGCATTTCAGCTCTGTTCATGGGATCTGAGCGCTTTTCGGATATGTTGTGCGCTCAGATCCTGGCTACCTGGGGATGTATTGACTGTGGGGAATATATATTTTTGTGTGTTGTTCATATTCTATCATTTTATGCTTACTCATGGTGCCATGGCATTTTGGGGACATTTTGTAGGCGTGTTTATGGGTGTGTTTACTGTGTCCAAGTATAAAAGAAGGCCATTGAGCCTGGATTAAACAGATTAATTTTACCCTTCATCAAGTCTAGGTTGATGTTTGGGGACTTGGGAGCTATACTCACTGCATCAATTGGGATTCGGGAGAATCTGGAGTTCTCCTGAATCTGGAGATATACTCAGCTGGAGTATAGGGGATCTGTTACACTTGTGAACACATATCCAAAGCAGTCGTGGACGGTCAGCTTCATGACGGTGAAAAGCTCCCACTATTGTTGCTGAATGTGCCTTACAGGAATCCAAAGCACGAACAAACGGGGACTCTGTGATTGCTCACCAAAGATTGCAAGATTGCAAGACTTTACTCAATCTGGATCAGGTGAAGAGATGTCAGAAAAAACACAAATTGCCATTACCTAATATTGCTACCACCACATCCCCTCTGAGAATTTCAATGGAGCCACGGGAAAGGAAATATAATGCTGTCAGGACATCCCCAGCGTGGACCAGTGTGTCGCCAGGAGGAGCGTGCGTGGTCTTGAATTTCATGGCTAGGGCACGCAGGCATCCCTTTGTAGCCCCCTTGAAGGGTTTACAGTTCTGTAGGAGACTACGATTCAGGTGCAGACAGATATCAGCCTGGAGACACTCGGGAAATCCTTTTAAAACCTACAGCATTTAGGAGGAAAGATGAGATATCAAAGACTAAGCAGATTTCACAGAAAGAAGAAAGAAATATAGTTCAACATTATGACAGAGAAAGGAAATACTCAACAAAGTAAAGGAAGTCAAGAAGAAAATGGGAAATAGGAGAAAGAGGTGAGATGATGTAAAGGGGAAATCGGATAAAGTAATAGAGGGGAAGAAAGAGAAAGAGTCTGAGTGAGAAAGGGAGAGGAGGCTGAGTAAAAGAGGGGAAGGAGACAGAAGGAGAAAGATGCAGAGTGACAAGGAACGGGGTACGAGGCAGAGTAAGTGAGGGGTGATAGTGGCAAATTCAGTGCAGGTGAGAGGGAGAAAGGGTGAGGGAGAGTGAGAATTTAGCAAGCTGCAGAGTGGGTGAAGGGGGTTAGTAAGAAGGAGAGTTGGTGAGGGGGCGGTTAGTAAGAAGGAGAGTTGGTGAGGGGGCGGTTAGTATGAGGCAGAGTGGGTGAGGGGGGTTAGTAAGAAGGAGAGTTGCTGAGGGGGCAGTTAGTATGAGGCAGAGTGGGTGAGGGGGTTAGTAAGAAGGAGAGTGGGTGAGGGGGTTAGTAAGAAGGAGAGTTGGTAACGGGGTTAGTAAGAAGGAGAGCTGGTGAGGGGGCGTTTAGTAAGAAGGAGAGTTGGTGATTGTTAGTAAGAAGGAGAGTTGGTGAGGGGGCGGTTAGTAAGAAGGAAAGTTGGTGAGGGGACGGTTAGTATGAGACAGAGTGGGTGAGGGGGGTTAGTAAGAAGGAGAGTTGGTGATGGGGCGGTTAGTAAGAAGGAGAGTTGGTGAGGGGGCGGTTAGTAAGAAGGAAAGTTGGTGAGGGGGCGGTTAGTATGAGACAGAGTGGGTGAGGGGGGTTAGAAAGAAGGAGAGTTGCTGAGGGGGCGGTTAGTATGAGGCAGGGATTGGGTAAGGGGAAGGTTAATAAGAGGCAGAGTAGGTGAGGGGGAAGGTTAATACGGGGATTGGGTAAGGTTAATAAGGGGGGATTGGGTAAGGGGAAGGTTAATAAGGGGGGATTGGATGAGTGGAAGGTTAATACGGGGGATTGGGTGAGGGGAGGGTTAATAAGGGGTTACTGGGTAAAGGGAAGGTTTATAAGGGGGGATTGGGTGAGAGGAAGGTTCATTAGGGGGGGATTGGGTGAGGGGAAGGTTCATAAGGCGGGGATTGGGTTAGGGGAAGGTTTAGAAGAGGCAGAGTAGGTGAAGGAGAGGTTAGCAAGTTGCAGAGTGGGTGGAGGGAGGTTAGTAAAAGGCAGAATGGGTGAAGGGGAGGAAAGTAAAAGCCAGAGTGGTTGAGAGGGAGGTTAGTAAAAGGCAGGGTGAGTAAGGGGGAGATAAGTAAGGGGGGAAGTTGGTGAGGGGGAGGTTAGTAAGGGGGAGAGTAGTTGAGGAGGGTTAGTAAGGAGGAGAGTGAGTGAGGGGAGTTAGCAATGAGGAGAGTGGGTGAGGGTAAGTGTATAGGACACAGAGTTAGGGAGGGAGTGGGGAATTAGCAGGGTGAATAAGGGGTGATTGAGGAAGCAGAGTTAGTAAAGAGGAGAGTGGTGGGGGGATTAGTAAGAGGAAGAGCTGGTGAGGGTAAGTGCATAGGACACAGAGTTAGGGAGGGAGTGGGGAATTAGCAGGGTGAATAAGGGGTGATTGAGGAAGCAGAGTTAGTAAGGATTGGGGGGGATTAGTAAGAGGAAGAGTGGGTGAGGGTAAGTGTATAGGACACAGAGTTAGGGAGGGAGTGGGGAATTAGCAGGGTGAATAAGGGGTGATTGAGGAAGCAGAGTTAGTAAGGAGGAGAGTGGGTGGGGGATTAGTAAGAGGAAGAGTTGGTGAGGGTAAGTGTATAGGACACAGAGTTAGGGAGGGAGTGGGGAATTAGCAGGGTGAATAAGGGGTGATTGAGGAAGCAGAGTTAGTAAGGAGGAGAGTGGGTGGGGGATTAGTAAGAGGAAGAGTTGGTGAGGGTAAGTGTATAGGACACAGAGTTAGGGAGGGAGTGGGGAATTAGCAGGGTGAATAAGGGGTGATTGAGGAAGCAGAGTTAGTAAGGAGGAGAGTGGGTGGGGGGATTAGTAAGAGGAAGAGTGGGTGAGGGTAAGTGTATAGGACACAGAGTTAGGGAGGGAGTGGGGAATTAGCAGGGTGAATAAGGGGTGATTGAGGAAGCAGAGTTAGTAAGGAGGAGAGTGGGTGGGGGGATTAGTAAGAGGAAGAGTGGGTGAGGGTAAGTGTATAGGACACAGAGTTAGGGAGGGAGTGGGGAATTAGCAGGGTGAATAAGGGGTGATTGATGAAGCAGAGTGAGGGAGATGGATAGGGAACAGGCAGAATGTTGGGAAGAAAGAGAAAGAGAGTAACGAGAGTAGATGTGTGTTACATGGAGAAGTAGAGACCAATTAAAATCCAACGTTTCAAAGAGAGTGAAAGAAGAACGTTGCAGAGAGAGAGGTAATCAGATGGCTATTGTACTACAGGAAAGGCAGGATGAGAATATTATAAGGGTCATTCTAAGAAACTTTTTTCCATTCTTTCTTTCTGTCCTCTATCTCTAGACCTTGAGCTGAGGAAGAGACACATATATCTGGGTGTCTTGAAACCTTTCCACCAGAAGAAGAACCCAGGATCTCGTTACAGTAGTCCAGGATGGTCGATCTGTACCTTATTCTGGCCGACTCTCCTCTCTAGGGATCGTGAATCAGACATTTCAGTTCATACACAGGATTCAGAAAGGAGGCTAAAGGAGAGAAACAGGGAGAGGGGGGCTCACTGCGTTCATGTCGATGCCGTTGGTATAAGACCAGGCATGCTGGAAATATTCCTCCAGGCGCTGCCGCAATGGGTTGGGAATCTGGTGAAAACGTATGAACTCTCGGACTCGCAGCATCTGAGTGTGGTACCTTGCTGTACCGGAGTACAGGCGCTGGATAATTGCGGACACATTCCCAAAAATACTGGCGTACATGAGAGCTGCAGATATAGAGCAAGATGGAGTTACAATTTGCACACAAAGCTTGTGAGTAGCAGGGTAGGATCAGTGAACGCAGGGAGCGCAGTATATGCAAGGTGTGTCATGCGTACACTAAGCAAAAGGAAGCATTTTGCGTGGATTGTGTGCATTTAGGTGATATATTGTAGGGGGCCGGGTGTGTAAGGTAGTATGGAGCACATGTGTGGAAAGCATTGTGCAGGGAGTGAGAGCTGCAGGAAAACAGAAAGCAAGGAGTGCGAGGGGTGGAGAGTGCAGGAGAAGAGGAGAACCCTCAGGAGTCTCCATGTTTACTCACATCCAATAAGCATGACACAGATGGAGAAGATCTTTTCAGAGTTCGTGTTTGGGGACACATTGCCGAAGCCCACGCTGGTCAAGCTGCTGAAGGTGAAGTAAAGGGCAGTGACGTACTTGTCATTAATGGTGGGTCCTGACTTGGCGTCACTATTATTATATGGTTTCATGATTTGAGTGCCTAGGGAGTACAGCCAGCCAATCGGCCTATAGTCCTGGTCATCATGTTCCATGTTGCCGATGGCGTACCAGATGCAAGCCAACCAGTGGGCGATGAGGGCAAATGTGCACATGAGCAGAAAAAGAACAGCTGCCCCATACTCAGAATAGCGGTCCAACTTACGGGCCACTCGTACCAGTCTCAGGAGACGAGCAGTCTTCAAAAGGCCAATTAGGGTGGTGGTCTGCAAGAAGGAAGAAGAGGTCAGCAGGAGTAAATAAAGAAGAGACAGGAAAATAGGAAAAGGGGAGAAAACAGACTGAAATAAATATCAAGGCAAGGACACATATTCATCCACGACACCGTTAGGCCCTCCAGCCACACATTGTAGAAGAAGCTGTAGAACTGTGTGAGCAAACAGTTTGTTCTGATATTCCCTGACACATGTAAACATTAACACAATAGTCAAAAAAATAAAAAAAATGAAACTGCTAAAAAAAATGTCAATGGGGGGGGAGCTTGACCTTCTAGCTGAGCAGACATGAGACACTAGAGGTTGTGCATATTTGGCTGATCTGAGGGTGTATATCCAAACCAGGGAGATATAACAGCGACTAAAGTGGGTTACCTTGGTCAGAGAATCCTGGACTTCCCTACAGAGACTTATCCCGTGTCTTAACTGCACCGGGAACCTAAGAACTCTTGTTGAGACCTGTTGCGGACGGAGTGATGGAGAAGCGACCGATCTTTCCAATCTCTATTTGCGGACAGGAACACGCTACCCCCCCTTTATACCGGTCCCCATTGGACTGTCTATTACAGTATCAGCTTCACTTATAAGCTCTAAAAGGGTAATTCAAATCCCAGACTCCAGCCACTACCACTCAAGATGGAAACGAACAGCCCATATGGCAAACAAGGCCTAGATCTGGACAGTCACTTACCGACCAAGGAAGGCATGCTGCTGGCACAGGCAACGCCTGCCGACATCATATAGCAGCCCCTCTTAAAACTAGAGGCTCTGGGCGACACTGGAGACACTTGTGGCAGCGACACCACCTGAGCCTCTGAGGGCTATTCAGGAGAGCAATCAGCCGAGTGAAAGGAGGCCCCCACTGGGCACAGCATCTGAGACAGCACACTCTCCGCAATCACTTAGCCCACCCAGGCAGAAGGCCCTGGAGAATCGCCCATACTGGTGGAGGACTAGCCGACATTTGTGGCAATTGTCCATCAGTTCCTTCTGTGCTCCCAAGTACGGGAGGTACTTGGACTACAAAAGAATCCTAGGCCATGGCCTAGGGACGCCGGCCGATACGTCAGCTTGGGTCTATGGGGACGCCCTATCTCCGACTTACCCAGAGGCAGCCCTCCGGTGTCATCATGCAAATACCGAAAGCTTCCCCATGTTGAGGATCGAAGAAAGCCTCGGGCCTTAGTATTGTTACTCTTTCACTTTGGAGGTCACCACCCCATTATGCTAGTTTTTATTAATATTTGCACATTGTCTTATGTTTCTGTTTTTATTTCCCGGCTACCTGCCTTGGAGCAAAACTTTGCTTAGACACTTAATATTGCGCGTGTGTGTGTTTCAAAGAGTGTGTTAGCCTCAGTCAGTATGTGTGTGTCTGTTTGCGTTAATGTGTGTATGTGTGTGTGTGTGTCTGCTTGGGTCATTGTGTGTGTATGTCTGCTTGGGTCAGTGTGTGTGTGTCTGCTCGAGTCTGTGTGTGTGTCTGCTTCAGTCATTGTGTGTGTGCCTGATTGGGTCAATGTGTGTGTGTATGTCTGCTTGGGTCAGTGTGTGTGTCTGGATCAGTGTGTGTGACTGCTTTGGTCAGTGTGTTTGTGTGTCTGAGTCAGTGTCTGCTTGAGTCAGTGTGTGTCTGCTTGGGTCAGTGTAACTATGGGCATGGGTCAGTGTGTACATGTGTTAGTGTGAGTGAGTGTGTCATTGCTTGGGTCAGTGTGTGTGTGTGTGTACATGGGTCAGTGTGTGTGTGTGTGTGTCTACATGGGTCAGTGTGTGTGTGTACATGTGCCAGTGTTTGTGTGTGTGTCTGCTTGGGCTAGTGTATGTGTCAGTCTACATGAATCAGTATATGTGACAGAACCATCTGTCTGTTTAGTGCTGGTGGATTCATCTATTTTGCCCTGTTCGTGTAAATGGCTGGTTCCTATAGCCCAGCCATACGAATGACTGTTTTTCCCGAACAAACCTACCGAACGGACGGCCACCCAGGAGAGAAGTGTGCTGCTGGTTAACCTATTGATCCCAATTAGAACGTTGTGGTTAACCGCAGACACTTCTCAATTAAACAAATTCAGGGTGGTCGTCGTTCATATGTCGACCACGAGGCAGCGGCCATTTTAAACCACGCGAAAGCCCAGCGGTGTTTGGCTCTATTTCTATGGAACTAAAAACTGACACTTTTTCTGCCGAACACCGCTGAAACAACGGAATGCCTGGCTGCCTCCATGAAAGCATACGAATACCGGCCGTTCGGGAGGTTTGAAGCATACGAAAGGACTTAACCCAGATAGCCTTCCCATGGAATCATTCGTATACCGAAGGACTGTAAGAACTTTGACTCCATGGCGATTGAACTATGTGTGTGGGATCTGAGCGCTATTCGCTAATAATATGCACTCAGATCCAGGCTATCTGGGGATATGTGATGCGAATGGGAAATGTTCGGTTTTTGTGAAGTTATGTATTTTTATGTCTTTTCTGATTTTATATTTAAGATGGCGACTGGCTTTCTCCTGGAGATAATTGAGTTACTTGGTAATTATCTCCAGGGCAGAGGGGAGGGAACCATAGTGCATTGTGGGTAAAAACTGTGACTGTGTGTCTGGAATGTCCCCATATCTGTCTGTCATTTAAGTCTCCCATTTGGTCCCCTAGGTGAGTGTCCACCAAGTGGGAGACCTGCATAAATACGGGCAGGTAGCCCACAGTAAAGCCAGATCCTGTTTGACCCTCAATGCGGAGCTTCTGTTTCGTTATTGGGCGGATTTCTTCTTTGCGTTTAGAGACTGCTGGATGGAACCGAAAGCCGCTTGGTGGATATTATTGTTCGGCAGCTAGCAGCTGTTCGTGGAGTTCCGTTCGGGAGGTTGGAGCCTTTCACTGATCACGGTTGGGAGATTGCCGCTTCCCCTGAGTTTGGTTCGTGCACTACGGTTATGCGAAGGGAGATTATTGGTACTGCAGCAGGGGAAGGCGGACTAAACGCATATATAACAGTATATGTCTGTTTGAGTCAATGAATGTGTGTGTGCATTGGCCACTGATTGTGATTGTGTAGACCATTCAGTGTGAGTGTGTGCATTAGTGTATGTATGTATTAGTGCATTTAGACGGAACAGACTATTTTAATAAAACAAAAAAATCCTTTTAAAGGAACACTATAGTGTTAGGAATATAAACATGTATTCCTAATATTAAAGTGTCTCTGTCCCTACATAGATTCAAGCCTGGAGAGAATGGGACGGCAACAGTGGCAGTATCAGACAGATCATAGTCATCAGGCCCCCAGTAACCACTCATATGGAGTTATTTAATAGCATTGCTGCTTTTACCGACAGAGCCTAGTAAAACTGACTTTACAATTTAGAATTATTGTGTTCAAATATAAGAACATGTCCATAACAGGAAACTAGAGACATAAACGGAATGGTAAACGAGCTAAGTTTCTAATTAAGGGTTGGGGGTCCAGGCTATTTGCACAATATGGAGCCAATGAAAAACAGCCTTCAAATTACAGTGGGACCTCGGTTTACAAACGTCTCGGTTAACATAATTTTCGGTTTACAAATGAAAATCCATTGAAAATAATGTCTCGGTTTACAATTTTATTTCCCAATACAAAGCATTGCACCTGGGAGGTTTATAGCGCCGCCCCCTGCATGCTGGAGCCTGTGGGTAGCACGTGGCATCGAGTGTGGAGGTGTTGGAGTGGCTTTTGCATCGAGTTTTGGAGCCATTCTGGAAATTGTTTGCAGTTGTTTTGGGACTTTTTGGTGCATTTCTCAAGTGGTGGAAAGGTAGGGAGCTGAGCTTCATCGTTTGCATGACTTTTATTGTGTGTTCTGCATTGTGGGTTGATTTCCATGCCAGCTCATTTTTACTTTTTTCTGACCTCCGGAACGGATAAATTGTTTTTCAGTGCATTCCTATGGGAAACTGCGTTTCGGTTTACACATTTTTTGAAATAAGAAACGCCGTCTGCTCCTTCCCCCCCAACCCCCTAATTACACCCAACCCACAATCACACTGACAGACATACTGACACATACGCACACAGACAGACATAGTAAAACATTCTCAGATACATACTGACATACACATACACTGACACACAAATATATACTGGCAGACATATTGACACACATTCAGACATACTGACACACACACAGACACACATTCATGAATACAGACACATAAACTGACAAATATACTGACACACACAGACGCATACACTGACAGACCTATTGACACACACACACACAGGCATTCTGACACAGACACACAGGCTAACATACTGACAAACACACAGACAGACATACTGACACACACAGACAGACATACTGACACACACAGACAGACATACTGACACACACACAGACACACACACAGACATACTGACACACATACACCGACACACACACACAGACATACTGACACACATACAGACATACTGACAAACACACACACAGGCATACTGACATATACAGACACACACAGACATACACACAGACATACTGACACACACACACAGACATACACATACATACACAGACATACTGACATACACACACACACAGAGACACACACACACAGACAGACATAGACACACACACAGACTTAGTGACACACAGACATACTGACATACACACACACACAGACAGACATAGACACACAGAGACATACTGACACTCACAGACATACATACACACATACTGACACACACAGACAGACATAGACACACAGAGACATACTGACACTCACAGACATACATACACACATACTGACACACACACACAGACAGACATAGACACACAGAGACATACTGACACTCACAGACATACATACACACATACTGACACACACACAGACAGACAGACACACAGAGACATACTGACACTCACAGACATACATACACACATACTGACACACACAGACATACTGACACTCACAGACATACATACACACATACTGACACACACAGACATACTGACACTCACAGACATACATACACACATACTGACACACACACACACACACACAGACATATATTCAGCCACCCTCCAGTTTCTTACCTTTTTCTGGAGGGTGGTTTCCCTGGTCCAGTGGCAGGCTGAGGCAGATGGGAGTTCTCCTCTGGAACTCCCCTCCTCCCTGCCTTTTTCCTCCCGCGCGGTTGTGATCTCCGGTGGGAGGAAGTGACACGCGGTACTCACTTCCTCTCAGCCCGCCGAACAGGAAGGGGCCCGGTCGCGCTGTTTTAGTGTCACAGCGCCCGACCGGGCCCCTGCTGACACATGCCCACCGGGTGGCCCTTAGTGCATGGGTCACCCGGGGGCCCTCTTTAGTGTGCGGCTGGTGTGGCTCTGTGCAGCCGCCCTGCCAGGTCCATGGGGGCTGCTCAAATCACGAGGCCCACGAGGCAGCTGCTCTGGGGCCCCTCAGGAGCAACTGGGCCCGGGGCAGCTGCCCCGTTTGCCCCGCGTTAAAGACGGCCCTGAAGAAACGTCCCGGAGAGCGCATTAAATTCGTAAACCGAGGTGCCACTGTATTTTCATTTAACTCTGTAAAATGCCATACCATTCCTCATAAATAGGATATATTGTAGTATTTTCTATATATTGTGTATTACAATTTATGTCTGTAGTATTAATCAGGAGGTAGAGCTGAATATAATGGTGTGTATCAGTCACCAAAAACTAATGTGAAACTGTCATTGAAAGACCAAGCTGTGGGACTGGGAACACTGCGCCATCTTGTGGTCAAACTAAAGAATGGCTGTTTAATGGCAGTATACGCTGTCCTTTCCATTTCAATGTCCTATTTAGTGTCAAGGAAAGAAAAAAGGGTTTATCATAACACAACTGATTGTGTTGGATTAACAAACAATATGTGAAATACAAAATATCGAGATTAGAAAAAATCTGCATCTCTGGGAAACTACAGATACATTCACCATGGCAATAGAGCCAAAATTGTGTGAATAAATTGCTGTGTAACCAAAGGTTTCAGGATTCAAAACCAGGAAAACTGGACAGGCAGAAAGCCCAGCACTCTGTGTGTTACTGTACCTCTACAGAATGCTAGGCTTACAATCCATAATAAACCACGAGAGCAGATAAATGGTATATTATAATTATTACACTCCCTTACAATCTATAATAAACCACAAGAGCAGATAAATGGTATATTATATTTATTACACTCCCTTACAATCCATAATAAACCACGAGAGCAGATAAATGGTATATTATAATTATTACACCCCCTTACAATCTATAATAAACGACGATAGGAGATAAATGGTATATTATATTTAAGACACATCCCATTACAATCCATAATAAACCACGATAGGAGATAAATGGTATATTATAATTATTACACATCCCATTACAATTATTACACTCCCTTACAATACATAATAAACCACGATAGGAGATAAATGGTATATTATAATTATTACACATCCCATTACAATTATTACACTCCCTTACAATCCATAATAAACCACGATAGGAGATAAATGGTATATTATAATTATTACACCCCCTTACAATCCATAATAAACCATGGGATGAGATAAATAGTATATTATAATTATTACACCCCCTTACAATCCATAATAAACCACGATAGGAGATAAATTGTATATTATAATTATTACACCCCCTTGCAATCCATAATAAACCACGATGAAAATAAATGCTACATTATAATTATTACACCCCCCTTACAAAGCATTATGCTCTTGTTTTCTTCAATCACCCTTACTGTCGATATTCAAGCAGTCCATCTATAATAGACCTACACTGGGGAAGATGTATTAGTGTTAAAGTGTTGCAGACACATCTGTCTAATTTTAACAATTTAATTGGTGCAATTTATTAATGTGTGTAGGTAGAGGGTAACTGTGTATGGGCATAAACCCAACCCTTTGATAAACCCAACTTTGCTCCAATGAAATACACCAGACTTTGCTTTGGCTTAAAATAGGTCACAGGTTTATGAAAATATAAATATATATATAAATCTTTAAACTTCAACTTTATAACATAAAACACTATATACATAATTGCTCTGTAAATAGATACGTCACTGAGTACCACCTTGCCAACCAAACATAACTTAAAGGCAGCTGTCCTCTACTCCCCTCGTTCCAACCAGCACAATGCCTTTTCTTGAGCCTACCATTGTGTAATGCTAACCACCAGCCACTAGGTTAGTTGGCTCAGTGGGCATGTCCGTTATCCATCACTGTACCTGAGGTTAGGGGAGGGACAGCCCCACCCATCCGTTTTCCATGGACCGATAGTCCATGGAAAACAAGGGCCATATACCACCACAAGACCTGCTGGTTTACCCCTAAATCAGCGGGGCTGCCCCACCACCACAACCATGGCCTTCTCCAAAGCCTCCTGCAAAGCTAAATTGAATAAATCCAGCCTAACATCCGTCAGGTGGACCCCATCACTACGAAAATAAATAGAAGCATTACGCTCAAAGATGAGCACAAAACTTGAGACCCTCTTATTGAGCTTAATCCTGCCCCGTTCCAAAGATTGCGGTCACTCTTGGGAAATCTACAATTTGTGAGACGTATTATCCCGATGGGGATGGTGTTAAATCGCAGCTTGGCAGCGGCTAATTTGGGGGTGGATCGCCCTCATCATTATGTACATATCACTCGCCCATTGCGCGAGAACTTGGGGGTTTGGTCAGTCTTCTTGGACCCTCTTATTGAGCTTAATTCTGCCCCATTCCAGAGCTCTGAGGTCCCTAGCCCTCCGCCAGAAATTCAGAGAAAGTAACTCGGACCATATAAAAAAAACGCCCTCGGAAATCGGAGCCAGAGCTCCCCCAAATTCTTCTGGATCTTTTCCCCCAGATCCCACATAAGAACAGTGCCAAGATTGGTTTCCCCAGCATGTATGAAAATGACATCAGGCCGACTAAAATGACAGAGAAGGCCGGCTAAACGGGCTGCCACCTCATTCCCCGGGTACCGAACCAACGGAAGTCTGCCACTGCTGGCAACAGGACCAACTGTAGTCACCCATACTCGCTTTCTGGCACCTAGAACGACAAAAGGGGAAACGGAATCAGTCCAGTTGGATGAACATATGATCGAAACCTCCCAGATTCCCATCTCTCAATCCTTTAGATAACGCCTTCAGTCAGCCCTAGGCATAATGCCTCAGTAGCAACCCAAAAGGAGTGTCCACCAAACTATGCGCTAGGCAGACCCAAAAACTCCAAGACCATGCGGAAAACCCTGAAAAATTGAAAAAGGGACAAGAAACTGGCATCCTCGTGAACAAACAAAGGACTCTCGCCTGCCGGGTGAAACTCACAGAAAGCATGAATACATGCCACAGGAAACACCATAGAGCCAGGGATGCTCCGTAATGTGACCCAAGTACCCTGTCCTGTCCCAGGACATCCGTCTTAGACCTGCGAATCAGAAGCCTCAAGGCATGTGCTTCGCCAAACACATCCCACGATAACAAATCCCCATGGACCAATTTTGATGGGCTCACAAATCACCCACCAGCATGGCCCCAAAAAAAGCAAAGGAGAATGCCAACCAAAATAATGCCACTTCAAATGGTGAGGAACAAACCTGAGGCAGAACCGAGAATATGCCCACCATAAGAGCGCCGGAGTAGCTGCTGCCAGCAGCGATTAAACACCCTCTCCATCTGGAAAATCCGGCACGCAAATTGTAGCTTACCCAAGAGCCACCGCAGGTGTCGCAACTGAATTTTCCTGAGTGACGTGGCAGCAGAGACCAAGCCTCGCAGATCCAACACCTTATCTTCCGGCAAACGACATTCCCCCACAACCGAATCAATCTCAATCCCCAAGAAACTCAAGCAGGTGGAAGGACCCACAGAGAACAGAGAGACGGATTCCAGGATCTGGAGAAGGTGTGTTCACACATTTGAACCCACAGATAAAAAGTAATCCAAATAATGAAGTAGCAAATTACATGCCACCTCCTCCCACACCACCCACTTCAGGAATGTACTGAAACATTCGAAATAGAAGCAGGAAATCGAACAACCCATGGGCAAACACAGGTCAACGTAGTAACTACCCTGGAAGAAACAACCCAACAGGTGCTGGTAGCCCGGATGGACGGGAAGCAGCCGAAAGGCAGCCTCAATATCAGCTTTCACCAGCAGAGCCCCAGGGCCCACCACCCGGACCATCCGAACAGCAGCGTCAAAAGACGCGTACGACACCCTACACAGCCCCTCATCAATATCACTATTTACCGAACACCCAAAAAGGTAGGGCAAATGGTGAATCAGCCGAAACTTACCCAGTTCCTTCTTGGACCCGTAAGTGAGGGATTGGCAGGGCCACAAATGGGCCACCATTTGCCCAACTGACAGCTCTTTACTAAGCTTGTCAGCTGACCGACTTGAGATTCTGACATACCCCAAGAGAATCCCACACCCTTTCCAGAAACCCCCTGCAGTTCCTATAACGGTTTAGCACCGATGTCCACCGGCGTAGTCCCCTTTCGAGACCACAAATTCCCCTCACTCCCCAGCCTTTTCCCGCTTGAAACAGTGGGAAGCTGAGTGAGTGCTCAGTCGCCAACCACAGGCCATTATCCATTAGATCCCACCCCACGGATGGGCGAACTGCCAGCTGCTGGTGAAACTGTTCATCATAACGCCACCAGCTGAGTCCCCCATACACCCCAGATGCCGTCCATATGGTATCCTGGTAACAAAACAGGGACTGGAATTTGTCGGGCGCCTTTTCCCCTATAACACTGGCCAGGATCGAGAAGGCCCTGATCCAATTCCCAAATGTTTTGGGAATCTTCGGTTACCTAAACTTATCCTTATCTTTATCGGAGTCCTTGGACTCCTTCTCAGGAGGGGGAAAGTCCTCCATGGGGAGCAGAGAGAAATATCCACAAACTCCTCCTTCCAAATCTTGTCCCGCACCTCCTGGTGCAAATGCAAACCCAGAGAGCATGAGCAGCACATATAGGCCATGAGCGGCAGGCACTACCCCCACACTCGGCAAACCTGCCATAGGCACAGGAAGATCAGGGACCCCTGGGGCAGAAGCCACCGACGTCTCACCTGGAATTCCATTCCCAAGAATCCACACTACCTATCTGAGCCTCTACCAACACAGAACCGGACTCACCAGAGAGTGTGGGAGTCGATTGGAGTAGCTGAGCCGTAACCACTGGAGGCTGGGCCGGAGCTGCCACTTCCAACAGGAGCGACACCGGCGTCGCACACAATGAGGCCTGGTCTGGAGCCACCTGGGAAGACAAAACAGGTGAATTCAAATTCCTCCCACCCCTGGGGGGACGTAAAAGACCAGGGGTGCCCAGAAGATCCATAGTGTAAGGCAGAGGGCTAGCAGAGCTAGAAGGGGTAGCAGACATCTGCCTCTCACTATTCCCAGCCACCACTCCTCAATCACGGAGGAAGACCTCTGCCCCCCGGGAAACACCCTTAAAGCCTACTTACCAGCCTGGAGGCCCATCCACTTCTCCGCCCGCCTAGACTGAGGGAACCACGGGGCAGGTCCGCCGACAGAGACAAGGCCACAGGAAAACCCTCAGTGACAACTGAAGGGGATGTAGCCTGCAACCGAGCACTATCAGCCTGTGTAGCCGCAGACGAGTCGGCAAGGGAAGGACTGTGGCTCCTGCTGCGTGGGGCCATAGAGAAGGAAGACAAACAAGCACAGACCAACGCGGACCGCCCCGCTGCCCGAGTAGTAACAGAAGCCCGCAAGGGAGGTGAAGTGAGCCTTGTAGCCGCAGACCAGCAAATCCGCGAGGTCTGGCCTGCACTCCTGCTCCCAGGAGGGCCCGCAGCTTCCCCTTGAGGGGCAACACGTTCTGGAAGCTGAGCTTACTTCTGGGGACCTCTGCTACTGCCAGCAGGGGAGGCGACAACAGCCGCAGAGGCCTGAAGACGAAACAGCTGAGCCTGCAGGTGCAGACCCCCACAGGGCCGTCTTTTTAATAACTTTATTTTTGCGTGAAAGTCTTGTCATATGCATAACATACATTGTACAACACATGTGGGGTACATAACATAGTGGAACTTCTTATCCTCTGTGTGTTTCCATTTCTTTGTGTCCTGGTTTCACAGGGCCGTCTTTATTATTGATTGGACGCTGGGCAAGCATATGCTTGGAGCTCCTGGAACCTGACTGCATGTATGTGTAGTGGTGTATGTACTTGTATGTATGTACTGTTACCATTGGAAAGCAGTGGTGTACTTGTGTGTAGTGTTTGTGTTTGAATGCAGGGGTGTGTGTTTGTAAGTAGTGTTGGCTTTTAAATGCAGGTGTGTTTTGTGCATATAATTGGTGTTTTGTATTTCACTTTAGCGTTTTAATACAGGGATGTATTTGTATGTAATGTTTGCATTTACATGCAGGGGTGTGTGGATGTGTTTGGATATAGTCTTGTCTTTTAATTGCAGATGTACATTTGTGTGTAGTATTCGAGTTTGAGTGTTTGTTTCTGTTTGCACGTTGTATTTGATGGTTGGGATGTATGCACATGCATACTTACACAAGTATACATACACATTAACACACATATAATCACACTGACACCTACACACACTGTGACATACAGATACACAAGTACACAGACACAGGTATACATACACACATATATACATACAGATAAACACAGGTATACATACACACAGATATACATACAGAATGACATACAGATAAACATAGGCATACATACACATTGACACAAAATACACAGACACAGGTATACATATACACTGACACACAAATACAGATACACACAGGTGCCCATACACACAGACACACACACATATAAACCCTTACACACTGAAAAACAGGTACACAGAGACACATACACATAAACCCTGACACAAATACACAGAGGTACACATGCACACTGACAGACAAGTGCACATATACACTGACAAACAGGTACACATACACAGACAGACAAGTACACCGACACAGGAATACATACACACATGCACAGACACACTGGTACACATACACAGACACAAAGATAAAGATGCAGACTGACACACAGGTTCACATATACAGACATAAATGTACACATAAATACTGACACACCTGTATACTCAGACCAAGGTACATGCACAGATAAGTATCAAGTTACATATTTTAGCCACTGTAACGGCACCCCCAGGCATAAAAGGGTTAAACCGCCGTTTAGTAGATCTTCCCTTCCAGTGACACAGGCACAGCTTCTGCAGAACACCAAACTCCCGAACTGCATACAAGGGAATGCTCCAAACTCCCTGTGACGAGACCAATCTCACCACTGTGCATTGGAGGAGCCTGGTTGCCCGCCTGCTGCCTTGTTGAAACGCTTGATTTTCCCCTGCGGAGACACGAAAGCCGGGTCATTCGGTGCTGGCCCTGTTTGAGCGGTGATACCCCAGATAGCTATGCCATGGAGCCCATTCGTATAATGAAAGACTATGGGAAAGACTTTGGCTCCATGGCAATTGAACTGTATGTGTGTGCTCTGAGCGCCATTCAGTAATAATGTGCGCTCAGATCTGAGCTATCTGTGGATATGTTGAATGTACCTGTTTTTTGCAATGGCTGCACAGTTATATATTTTTATGTGTTTTATTGTCTTTTGCTGCCATGTGTTGAATGGAGTTTTGCCTCTGTCCTTGGAGATAATTGGATTACTTCCCAATTATCTCCAGGATAGAAGACTCTGTGGAACTGGTTTTGGGCAGAAAAGCCATGCTTCCTTTGGTCACAAAGGACTACGATCTATCTTTTGAACCACTGGACCAATTTGGATGATTTTGACATATGTTTGTATTTGGAGTATGCTGATTCTGAAAATGTAAGTTTGAATAATGTGGAAAAATTGTATTTCTCTGCTTGTGATAATTATATTACCCACTGTGTAAGGTAATTGTATCACAGGCAGAGGGGAGGATTTTGTGTGGGAGTGTCTGAGTGTATTGTATGTGTTTATTGGTTGTGTTCCAAAACCCTGTGGGTGGTACTAATGTGTATATAAGAACAATAAACCTACAGCTCTGTCTGTTCACTGCTTGACCCTCAAAAAGGAGATTTGTCTCGTTCTTGGGGGGATTTACTGTATGCTGTTCCAGTTTGACTGCTAGGAGTGTAAACCTATTCGTATGGTTTTTCCTATTCGGCTGTTTACAGCATTCATATGGTTTCCTGTTCGTTGGATTGGTGTTCTGCAGTAGCTGTGCCTGTGTTTCTGGAAGGGAAGATCTACTAAACGGCAGTTTAACCCTTTTATGTCTGGGGGTGCCGTTACACTCCCGAGTGGAACCTCACGAATAGCTGCTAGCAGACGAATAGGAAAAGCACCCAAGCGGCTTACACTCCTAGCAATCAGTCTCTATCAGCATACAGTAAATCCCCCCAAAGACGAGACAGAGCTCCGTGTTGAGGGTCAAGCAGTGGTCTGGTTTAATGAGGGCTACCTGCCCAGTATTTATGCAGGTCTCCCACCTGGTGGACACTCCCCTAGGGGACCAAATGGGAGACTGTGGCAAAGGACAGACATGAACCAATGACAGACACACAGAGATAAAACATCCCCACAATGCATCCTAACTTCCCTCCCTCCGTCCTGGAGATAATTGGGAAGTAATTCAATTATCTCCCAGGACAGAGGCAAAACTCCATTAACCACATGGCAGTAAAAGACATAAAAATTTATAAAGTTACAACTGTTGCACAAAACATATACATTCTACCTATCCCCATATAGCTTAGATCTGAGCACACATTATTACCGGATGGCGCTCAGATCACATACATACAGTTCAATTGCCATGGAGCCAAAGTCTTTCCCATAGTCTTTTGTTACACGAATAGGCTCCATGGCATGGCTATCTGGGGTAATGCTGTTCATACGGTTAAACTACCGAATGAACAGGCATGCAGTTAAATGACCGAATGCAGACGCAAGGAGGCTGACGGCTCAGTGGTGTTCGCGCAAATAAGTGTCCGTTTCCAGTTCCATAGTTTGGGCGCTGAACACCGCTGGCCGTTCGGGACTTTAAAATGGCCCTCGCCACGTGTTCAGCAAACGAACAAAGGCCACCCAGCATTCGTCAATTAAGCTGCGGTTAACCGAAGCTTCTGGGAGGTAAATTGCCGACACACTCCCAATACAGATGGTCCAGTCATTCGGTTGTTTGTTCGGTAGATTGAAGCTACCAAACGCCGGGCAGAAAGGCCTGAACAAGCCTTTTCTGCAGGGGAAATGATGGCTTTTTAACATGGGGCCATAGTCCAAGGGCAACAGGCGAGCAACCAGGCTTCTCCAACGTTTCGTGGCGAGGTTGGTTTTGCCACAGCCACCTTTTCCTTACCTTTTGGGTTCAGAAGCGTGGCTTAGCTGGTGTCCAGCTGACTGAGGCTGATGGGAGTCTCACTCAGTCCCTCCCCTCCTCTATGTGTGCCTTATTCTGTTCCTCCCTATGCAGAGACCTGTTGGCTGGGAGGAAGCGATCTAACCTTACTTCCTCCCAGCAAGCTGTGGAGAAACTAAGGAAATGACTGGGGCCCAGTCCAGAGTATTATTAAAGGGCCGGGCCCTGATCACTTCACAATATTTTTCAGCCCGGCCCAGGATGCTGCGGCTAACCAGGAAATTATTACGGTGAGCTAGACTGGCCCTGGTTGCGGGCAGGAGGCCCACGGGGTAGCAGCTTTGGGCCCCCCAGGAGTAACTGGGCCCTGGGCAGCTGCCCCGTTTGCCCCACCTTAAATACGGCCCTGGACCCCCATCTTGCAAGGCCTCATCCCTGAGGGCAGAGAGGACAGCTTTGATATCCATACCCTGACCGCAAACAGCACTTGGAAATCAGGTATTTCGAGGGAAACAACCAGCAATTCCCAACTGATAATTAAGATGGCTGCTATACTGTCAGATTGCAACCTACTTATACTAGCCCACTCATCCAAACCTACTACTCCATCCACATCCCAAAATAACCTTACCACCTTCCTCTGTATACACTCCCCTCACACTCAAATGTCCGCATTCCTGCCTAGGCCTTGCCTGGCTCCTCAGGGTCTGATTGATCCTCTTGATCCTGTAATTCAAACTTGTGAATTTAACTTCTGTGTGTGTCTTGTGAACTCCTTGTACAGCGCTGCAGATAATGTTGGTGCTTTATAAGTAATAATCAGTGCAACCTAAGTGATGCTCAGTACTATAAAAAGCCACAAAACTCAGAATCCCTCTGCAGCCCTTAACATCTTGACGTCGGCCCTTGTTTATACACGATACACTTACATGATAGATGTGAACCCAAAACCCGCAATCATGTATCACTGGAAACTAATTTAATTTGCAATGATTGTACTGATAGCAAAGCCGATGCTACATCTCTCCACAGACACCCCCCTCCCCCCCCACTTTTTTTACATTTTGTGAAAAGTGTAGATTTTAATAGTAATTGATACTTTATAAATTATACTGGTTTTGAAGCAGAGAGCCAGTCCTGTTACTTCCTGCTTGTGTTGGCTTACTTGCACTGAAATCAAGGGGTAGAAATTGCCCAGAGCACCTGCCTTGTGAGGACTTGTCCCTGAGCTGCATTGGGGAGTCTGATAGAATTTATCTTGATTCCAAGAATCAAGCTTATAGGTGTCATATTGGATATAATATATTAAAATTGGCTAACTTGGACTCAGGAAATGCTTAATGCTTAAACACTTATGTGTACATGATGTTCATCCCTTATCTGTATTCTCTTCCTATTACTGTTCTAAGAGTATTTGCACGTAAGCACTTACTTTTTAATGTATAAAACCCAGCTGATGAATAAAACGTCAGAGGCTTATTTTGAACAGGTGTCTGATGTCTAATTCTCGCTTCTCCAAGTGCAGTTGTAACAACAATTTGGGCTTCCTCTGAATATAACAAAGATCATTATTTGGATCCACAACAGGAGTCTGTGATTGGCCGGCCACAGAAAGTCTGTGCGGGGTTAGAAGGTGGAGGAAAGGCTAAAGTCAAGAGATCTGCAACTTTTACCAGCCCCAATAAAAAAGGCATAATTAAATGCATGCACGTTTTCATTGGGATATCTACTAAACAGTGATTTTTTTATTGTAACTTTGGGCAGTGGAGTGTCCCTTTAAGAAACTAGAAAATCTCATCCATACCTTAAGTACCTTCGGCCATATACATACACCTTGAGTCAGTGTTTGATGATGACTGTTATTGGGTCTGATGATGTCACTGCGCATGGTGTGAAGCAGGTAAGGCCATTTACAACATATGGACTAATTGTAGAGACTAACTATACAGACCATAGAGACTATCCATGGAGACCATATAGACCAACTGTAATGGATCACCTGGCACCCTGACTGGGTACCTCCATTAACGGATGCTTCCTAGCTGACGCCGAGGACTATAAGCACCGCACCGGACACATCAACCACCGCAGACTCCACAACTGCCGTAGCTTAACTGGAATCTCGCCGTCTTCCTTCCACCCTGGGTCAGCCTCTGACATCCAGGACCGTGTGGGAGAGACCTCTCCTCCAGAAGAGCGTAACAGGAACAGCTCTCAGAAGAGCTAGTGATTAGAACCCAGGGGAGTATACAGAGTATAGCAAACCCCAGTGTGGTTATAGCAGTTCCCTACAACACAGACGAAGCTGCGAGTTGAGGGTAAGAAGGTCTGACAGTTTAATGGCACACACTGGTCTTTCATACAAGTTTTACAGCAAAGGTGACGCCCAGGTGGACCTAGTTGGGCACCGGATACAAAACATACAAACCAGTAAAAACAGAGTGTGGCAAATCCAGCCACTTGGACATTATTTAAGTACTATCGCTTTAAGGGTTGCCTGTATGATTTTCGTGTTATGTGTGTTTCTGGGTATACTGTAATACGATTGTGTAACTTTGTATTGCCTGCATTGGCTATCTGCCGAAAGCAGATAGCTGATTCCCTTTCGTTTCACGAACGGCACTTTTGCGGGCCGTTCGTGAAATGAAATAACCACCCTGTAACAGCCCACACATTGAGAGACGTTTGGCGCTCGTTAACCGATTGCAACAATGTTGCAATCGGTAATTAGAGGCTCTCCTAGGTGGCCGTCGTTCGGCTACCGAGCATGCGGTGGTCGGCCATCTTGGATCCTTTGTTCCTCCAGCGGTGTTTGGTCGTCGAGCGTGTGGTACTAAAAACGGCTACTCGACGGCACGAACACCGCTGAGCTTCAAGGGCGCTCAGGCGTTCCGGGCCGTTCGGTATTTTATTCCCCATATAGCAATCGGTCTTTTAAGTGTGTGTTTTAATGAATATGTTTTTCGTGCAGCGTTCGGTTGTTTAAGCTGGGATCTGAGCGAGAATCTCACGAATGATGCGCTCAGACCCCAGCTATCTACCGAACGTCCATTCGTGCAAATAGACCTAACATTCGAAAAACTGTATGTTTTAAAGTAAATTGCCGGTTCTGCTGCACGGAGGGATAATCCACTTAACGGTACATTCCAGTGGGAGGATCCCTCTTGTGCAGCAGTGCCTTATGGGAGAAAGGCTCTGTACATTAAGTTCCCCACATAGTCCACCCCTGGGATAGGACTCAGGAAACCCCTTGCATGGGGAATTGTATAAATTGTGGAGCCTGTGAATAAAGCCTTCAGTTGACTCTCAGAACTGTGTTTCGTCCGGTTACTGGGAGATTTGGGATATTGCCTTGCTTTTCAGCGCTTGACTGTGGATTACCTTCTGAACCAGCGGAGATCGTGGGATTTAATATTGCTGCTCCGCTACAATTGGTGGTAGCAGTGGGATCCAACTCTACAGCCGAAAAGCGCATTCGAATGAAATGAAACAGCCGAACTAAAAAGGGAATGGCAATTCGCATGCAGCAAACCAACGAAAGAGAGCAGTGAATGGAGACTGACTACACTACATTGAAAAGGCAGACGCTTAAGGAACTGCTGGAAGTGAGAGGAAAGAGTACTAGAAATAAATCTAAAGCTGTGCTGATCGCTGAATTAATGGAGGGCGACCGAGCGCACAGCAGCACACCCCCACCAGCCAGGGAAGAAACCCCATACCAAAGGGTTGAGAACCCGGCTGGAATTTTTACCACAGCCAGTACCCCTGGATATCTTGACGGTCCTGATGGCGGATGTACAGGAATACATGATGGCACAACATCACGAGGGACCACCGTCCAGGGCAGAATCCATCAAGATACCGTACCATGCATTTAAAGCATTCTGCGAGGAGAAGGATGAAATCGACGGATATCTGCAGGATTTCGAGCGGCTATGTGACCTGCACGACCTGGAGCAGGACAGCAAAGACTATTTTAAAGTTAAAAGGGCCATCCTAGAGAGGTATGCCATCACGCCTGAGGCATATCGGCGCAAGTTTCGGGGATTGCGAAAACCCGAAAAAGATTTGCACGCTGAGTGGGCGCACAAGTTGGACCAAGCCTCCCAAGGGTGGATTCAGTCAAGCCAAGCCACCACCATGGAGGAACTGCGCCAACTAATACTACTGGAGCAGTTCTTTAATGGACTACTCCCGGAGGCACAAGAATTGGTGAGAGACCGAAAACCCCTCACCCTAACCGAAGCAGCTCGGTTGGCAGACCAACACTTCGATGCCAGGAGACATCATGGGTCCAGCAACAAAAGCCACCTGAGACCACCGGCACAGCACCACCCGACCACCTCCGCACCAGTCAACCCCACTCCGTTCAGGCCAGCACAAGGGAACCCCCCACCACCTTCTCGCTACAATGGCAGGGCAAATATCCAATGCCATACCTGCCGTCAGTGGGGGCATATGTCCCGAGAGTGCGTGCAGAAATGGAGTAGACAGGCGTGGAACCAAGTGTGGAAGAATTCCACCCCAAGGGCAGCCGCACACCATTATCAAGTGGAACCTGACACTCCAGAGCTGATGAGCTTGCAGACCGAGGAACCTCTGGGTGTTTTGTATGAGGTGATGTCTGTTCAAGCCACTGACAACAGGCAGCATCATCTTCAAGTTGTGTTTGTGGGGGGGAAAGAAGTACAGGGGCTACGGGACTCGGGAGCCACCTTAACCCTGGTCACTCCTCATTTGGTCCCGGATACAGCACACACTGGCGGATCTGTGGCCGTCCGAGTGGCGGGGGGAGCCATGTACCGCCTACCCACCGCTAAGGTACATTTGAACTGGGGTGCTGGGGAGGGGGTCGTGGAAGTGGCTATGATGAAAAAGTTGCCTGCAGACATTGTATTGGGGAATGACTTGGGCCAGATGACATCCGCATTTATACCTCAGGCCCCTTCGCAAGAGGCACATCCTGTGACTACCCGGCAACAGGCTCGCACCACGGTTCCACCAGCACACTCTGAGGCTCAGGTAAGAGACCATTACTCACCCTCGACTCGTATGACCTGGGACACCCCGACCACCTTTGAAGCCGAGGTCCAGACAGACCCCACATTGCAGGTGGCCGGGCGGGAGGGGGAGCGGTATATTTGGGAAAACAAACTGTTGTACCGGATAGCCGAAAGGAGCTCGGTTACAGTAAAGACCAAACAGCTGGTAGTTCCCCAGAAATATAGACCCGAGCTACTGAGAATAGCTCATGGCATCCCTCTTTCTGGTCATTTGGGGATGACCCGTACCCGTTACCGCCTAACCCACGCTTTCTTCTGGCCGGGGATTTCTAAAGATGTGAGGCACTACTGTACCTCCTGTGATGTATGTCAGAGGGTAGGTAAGAGGGGGGATCGCCACAAAGCGAAACTGTGCCCCCTGCCTATTATTGAGGAACCATTTAGCCGTGTAGCCGTGGATGTAGTGGGACCGCTACCTAAGCCTAGCCCCTCTTGGAAGCAGTATATATTAACCGTGGCGGACTACGCCACCTTATACCCTGAAGCTATTGCCCTAACCAATATTCATGCAGGGACGGTAGCGGAAGCTCTGATGAAAATCTTTTCTAGGGTAGGGTTCCCTCAAGAAATAATCTCCGATAGGGGGACCCAATTTACAGCTGAAGTCACCCAGCAACTGTGGAAACTATACGGCATTAAGCCAATTGTTAACTCTGCCTACCATCCCCAATCCAATGGATTATGTGAAAGGTTCAACGGTACCTTAAAACAGATGCTCCGTACGTTCAGAGAGACCCATAAGGACTGGCAACGATTCCTTCCCCATCTGTTGTTTGCATATAGGGAAGTACCTCAAGAATCTACCGGATTCTCCCCGTTTGAGCTGTTGTTTGGGAGGAGGGTACGGGGACCGTTGGACCTAATTAGAGAACATTGGGAGGGGGAGAGTAGCGCAGATGGGACCCCTATTGTACCATACGTGCTGGCGTTCAGGGATCACTTGGAGGAATTGACCCAGGCGGTATGCACCAACCTTTAGGTCGCCCAACAACGGCAGCGCCGCTGGTATGACAGGGGGGCCAGAGACTGTAGTTTTCAAGTAGGACAGAAGGTGCTGATTCTCAAACCTGTCCGCACAGACAAACTACAGGCCGTCTGGCAGGGCCCATACCAGGTGGTAGAGCAGAGATGCGATACTACCTATGTGATCAGCCCATGCTCCGGGGTAGGGAAGCGACGCAAGCTCCATGTGAACATACTCAAACCCTATCATGAGAGAACCGAGGACGTGGCTGCCATATGCACACCCGCCTCGGAGGATCAGGAGAACCTACCTCTCCCGGATCTGTTAGAGCAGGAAGAGCAGAAGGAGCCTTCCCAGGGAGTTTAACTGGGGGAGCGGCTGAGTCCTCGAGAGCGAACCCAGGTACAAGAGCTGATAGCGGCGAAGGGCGCCACTTTCTCTAACTTGCCTGGATACACTCCGCTGGCCGCCCACCGAATAGAAACCCCTGGGCAGCTCCCCATATCGGATCCCTGAATCCGTACGGGAACATATGAGGAAAGAGATTGAGGAGATGTTGCAGTTAGGGGTTATCAAGCACTCCGATAGCCCCTGGGCATCGCCGGTAGTCCTGGTCCCCAAAAAGGATGGGACGACCTGGTTCTGTGTGGACTATCGGAGGCTGAACGACAAAACGGTGTCGGACGCCTACCCGATGCCCCGGATAGACGAACTGCTAGATAAGATGGCCAGAGGTCAGTATCTCACTACAATAGATCTTTGTAAGGGATACTGGCAAATTCCACTAGCCGAGGATGCCATCCCCAAGTCGGCGTTCGTCACCCCGTTTGGCTTGTACCAATTCAGAGTCATGCCATTCGGGATGAAGAACGCCCCCGCAACATTCCAGCGGATGGTAGATCGGCTACTGGACAGGTTCCAGGATTATGCATGTGCATACCTGGACGATATTGCTGTAACGGACCGTTTTGCACACAAGGGGTAAAAACCGTTTAGGCGATCGGCCCCCTTTCCAGAGATACAGGCATTGCTACTGCAGAACACCAAACTCCCGAACTGGATACAAAATAGCACTCCAACTCCTGAACTGGAACCTCCCAAATAGCTGCTAGCAGACGAACAGGAAAAGAAGACAATCAGCTTACACTCCTGGCAATCAGTCTCTAACAGCATACAGTGAATCCCCCCAAGAACGAGACAAGGCTCTGTGTTGAGGGTCAAGCAGTGGTCTGAGGTGCTGGCACACCCAGCCTGGTTTTTATTACAGTCTTGCAAATACAGGACCGCCCACAGGGAGGTATAAAATATCCAGTAACATATTAGTTACAACCCACAGATTCCCTCCCCCTTATCCTGAGAGGTAGCCCAATTGCACATACTTTTTACCACAATGCATCCTGGCTTCCTCTCCTCTGCCCAGGAGATAATTGAGAAGTAATTAAATTATCTCCCAGGACAGAGACAAGACTCCATTATGCACATGGTTAGCACAAAGCATTAAAATACTGTACAATACACAAAGTCCCATTTTATACATAAAACACAGACATGTCAGAGACAAGACTCCATTATGCACATGGGGACACAAAACAAGCATTACTGTTAAAATACACCAGGTAAGACACCTTACATTAAAACTATGCATTTAACATATCCCCAGATAGCTCAGGTCTGAGCGCACATTATTAAGTGAATGGCGCTCAGACCACACGAATACAGTTTAATCGCCATGGAGCCAAAGTCTTTACAGTCAGTTTCATATGAATGGGCTCCATGGGATTCCTATCTGGGGTATAACACATTCAAACAAATCTACCGAACCCCAGGCAGAAAAGCACGAATGAAGCTTTTCTGCAGGTAAAAAAGATGTCTTTTAACAGGGGGCCATAGTCCAAAGGCAGCAGGCGAGCAACCAGGCTTCTCCAGTGCAATGTGGCGAGATTGGTCTCGTCACAATTGCCATCTATAGCCAGACATGGGAAGATCACTTACGACACATAGGGGCCGTAATAGATCGGATTGGAGAGGCAGGGCTCTCCTTAAAGCCTAGTAAGTGCCACATAGGGATGGTGGAGGTGCAATACTTGGGCCACCGAGTAGGAAGCGGGCAACAGAAGCCTGAGCCTGCAAAGATTGAAGCCGTAGGTAAGTGGCCCACCCCTAGGACTAAAACTCAACTCCTCGCCTTCCTAGGTACCGCTGGGTACTATAGGAAGTTTGTGCCCAACTACAGTGCCCTGGCCAAACCCCTGACCGACCTGACGTGTAAGAACCTACCCAGACAAGTCATCTGGGCCCCAGAGTGTGAACAGGCATTTAACCAACTTAAGACGGCTCTGACGAATGCTCCTGTACTTGCTGCTCCTGATCCAACTAAATGTTTTCTTGTCCACACAGACGCTTCAATGTTTGGATTGGGAGCAGTACTGAGCCAGGTTGAAGCAGATGGCGGAACACCCCGTAGCATATTTAAGCAGGAAACTGTTACCCCGAGAAGTGAGCTACGCCGCCATCGAAAAATAATGCCTGGCCGTGGTGTGGGCCCTGAAAAAGTTGCAACCTTACCTCTACGGGCAACCCTTTTCCTTGCTCACAGATCACAACCCTTTGGTGTGGCTGAACCGTGTGGCTGGAGACAATGCCAGGCTGCTGCGCTGGAGTTTGGCGCTGCAGCCTTTTGACTTTACTATTCACTATCGCCCCGGGAAACAAAACGGTAATGCCGACGGGTTATCTCGACAGACTGACTTGGAAAAGTGAGCCCTCCTCCGGACATCCCCAAGCCGATCCGTTGGGATCAGAATGTGTATGCCGGCTTGGTTCTGGGGGAGCATTGTGGCAAATCTAGTCACTTGGACATTATTTAAGTACTATCGCTTTAAGGGTTGCCTGTATGATTTTCGTGTTATGTGTGTTTCTGGGTATACTGTAATACGATTGTGTAGCTTTGTAATTCCTGCATTGGCTGTCTGCCGAAAGCAGATAGCTGATTCCCTTTCGTTTCACGAATGGCACTTTTGCGGGCCGTTCGTGAAATGAAATAACCACCCTGTAACAGCCCACACGTTGAGAGACATGTGGCGCTCGTTAACCGATTGCAACAATGTTGCAATCGGTAATTAGAGGCTCTCCTAGGTGGCCGTCGTTCGGCTACCGACCATGCGGTGGTCGGCCATCTTGGATCCTTTGTTCCTCCAGCGGTGTTTGGTCGTCGAGCGCGTGGTACTAAAAACGGCTACTCGACGGCGCGAACACCGCTGAGCTTCCAGGCCGTTCAGGAGTTCCGGGCCGTTCGGTATTTTATTCCCCATATAGCAATCGGTCTTTTAAGTGTGTGTTTTAATGAATATGTTTTTCGTGCAGTGTTTGGTTGTTTTAGCTGGGATCTGAGCGAGAATCTCACGAAATGATGCGCTCAGACCCCAGCTATCTACCGAACGTCCATTCGTGCAAATAGGCCTAACATTCGAAAAACTGTATATTTTAAAGTAAATTGCCTGCTGCACGGAGGGATAATCCACTTAGCGGTACATTCCAGTGGGAGGATCCCTCTAATGCAGCAGTGCCTTATGGGAGAAAGGCTCTGTACATTAAGTTCCCCACGTAGTCCACCCCTGGAATACCCCTGGGATAGGATTCAGGAAACCCCTTGCATGGGGAATTGTATAAATTGTGGAGCCTGTGAATAAAGCCTTCAGTTGACTCTCAGAACTGTGTTTCGTCCGGTTACTGGGAGATTTGGGATATTGCCTTGCTTTTCAGCGCTTGACTGTGGATTACCTTCTGAACCAGCGGAGATCGTGGGATTTAATATTGCCGCTCCGCTACACAGAGGTTTACATTCAGACACTCCCATACAGTGTACAGAATCCCTTCCCTCTGCCTGTGATACAATTAACAAAGACAATGGACTAACTCAATTAACTTAATTAAGCAGGAAAAAAAACATACATTTTTACAAAGTCTGGAAAACACCCCAAAACACCACATATCCCTATAAAGTCACATCCCCTGATAGCCCTGATCTTGGTGAGCAATATATCCAAAAATCACCAGATCGGAGTAGGGGTTCATAAATTCCATGGAAGTCTCTTTTTGACCCACAGTGCACATGGTCCCATGCCCAAAACAGTTCCAAAGAATTAGGGCTAACGGTAGGTCTCTCTGTCTGGAGTACAAAGAACATACTTCACATGAGAACAGAGCCTTTTAAAGTGCATTGGGCAAGGTATATTGCAGGGCCTATAGTCCTAAAGGCAAGAGGCTGGCCAGCAGGCCTCTCCAAGAACCAGTGGCGAAGTTGCTAACTATGGAGATCATAGAGACCAGATATGGAGATCATAGAGACTTTCCATGGAGATCATAGAGACCAACTATAGAGACCAACCATAGAAACCAACTATAATGACCATATAGACTAATCATAGAGACCAACCATGGACACCATAGGGACTAACCACGGAGACCATAGACACTTACTACAGAGACCATATAGACTAACCATGGACACCACAGAGACTAGCTGCCGGTTTAAACTGTCTGACCCAAGGTGTATGTATATGGCTGACGGATCCAGTCATATACTAAAAGGTAGGGATGGGTTTTTCACATTTTTTTGCCATATAATTTTTTCCATATTTAGACCAAAATATCTGAATTGGAAAAATTCAGCGATGCTCCCAGATCATCTATTTTGCTCTGAGATTTGAAGTTCAGTATGAATTCCTGACGGTGTAAGTGTCCCTGGGAGTGTCTTGCAGACATGTATGTGCTTCCACCTGTTTTTCACAACTTCTAGAAACATGATTTGTTAAAGGTCCACTGGTGGTCCATTTCTGCGGATCAGTCCCCAATGCTACAACAACAGTTTCTGTGGAGCTTACACAATGTGCGCCCATTTACAGCATAATCTGTCCTTAAAGTCCCAGTGGTTTCAACAGCACCTGGATTCACTACAGTGTTACTGAACAGGAAGTGATCTGTAAGCAGCAGTGCTCACTATTCAGTCCATAGAGAGCTGCGGGGCTCATCGTAAGAAGAGCTGCAGGGTTCAGTATTCAGTCTATGGAGAGCTGCAGGGTTCAGTCTATGGAGAGCTGCAGGGTTCAATCTATGAGAGCTGCATGGTTCAGTCTATGGAGAGCTGCAGGGTTCAATATTCAGTGTATGGGTTCAGTCTATGGAGAGCTGCGGGGTTCTGTGCTCAGTCTATGGAGAGCTGCAGGGTTCAATATTCAGTCTATGGGTTCAGTCTATGGAGAGCTGCAGGGTTCTGTGCTCAGTCTATGGAGAGCTGCAGGGTTCAGTGTTCAGTCTATGGAGAGCTGCAGGGTTCAGTATTCAGTCTAAGGCCCTGGGGAGATAGCGCAGCTAAGCGGACAAGGGCACATGTAGGAGTGTGGGGATAGATGCATGGGCTTGGTTGGGAAAGAGTGTGTGAGTGGGATTATGTTCTGTGTAAGTTAGTGTGGGGGAGGTCTTACCTCGGTGCCACTTGGGATTCGGGCCAGCAAACAGCTTCCATCCCGCCCGCCCTATTAGTATATTTAGTCACAGCTAGCCGGGGGTATGTCCTTGCCAATTGAGTTTGAGGGGTTACGTTTAAGTATATGGAATGAGATGAACAAGTTTTTAAGGTCTCAACTTCCTCTGCTTCAAACGGTTAACATTAGGTTGCCTGAGGTGTCGTGCCCATCGAGCGTGGATAAGGTCGGCTGATGGCGGGCATTGGAAAGATATGATTTTATGACGAAGGGGGAGGTGAGAGGAAGTGGTGATTAGGAACCACTGTATGTTTATTGCAAGGACGGTTGGGTCACTGTATAACACTATGTGTGGAGTTATATATGTATATATGTTAATTTATGCTTATTTATGTCTAACGTTTTTGGTTACAGAAAAAGAAGAGATTTAATAAATAACGTTATGGATGTGTTATGCAGTAATTTAGTTTGAGATAATAAATGCTGTGGCCTGTTCATCCATACTAAGTGGTCTGTTGTTATTGGGGGGTTGAATGGGGTTAGTTTTTGTTCTAGGCTGCATCGCGATTCCCCACTACGTACATTCATGGAGAGCTGCAGGGTTCAGTATTCAGTCTATGGAGAGCTGCAGGGTTAATAGCTCAATCTATGGAGAGCTGCAGGGTTCAGTGCTCAGTCTATGGAGAGCTGCAGGGTTAAGAGCTCAATCTATAGAGAGCTGCAGGGTTCAGTATTCAGTCTATGGAGAGCTGCAGGGTTCAGTGCTCAGTCTACGGAGAGCTGCAGGGTTCATTGTTCAGTCTATGGAGTGCTGCAGGGTTCAGGGTTCAGTCTATAGAGAGCTGCAGGGTTCAATATTCAGTCTATGGAGGGCTGCAGGGTTCAGTATTCAGTCTATGGAGTGCTGCAGGGTTCAGCTTTCAGTTTATGGAGAGCTGCAGGGTTCAGCATTCAGTTTATGGAGAGCTGCAGGGTTCAGCATTCAGTTTATGGGGAGCTGCAGGGTTCAGTATTTAGTCTATGGAGAGCTGCTGGGTTCCGTACTCAGTCTATGGATAGCTGCAGGGTACAGTGCTCAGTCTATGGAGAACTGCAGGGTTCAGTATTCAGTGTGTGGAGTGCTGCAGGGTTCAGTGCTCAGTCTATGGAGAGCTGCAGGGTTCAGCATTCAGTTTATGGGGAGCTGCAGGGTTCAGTATTTAGTCTATGGAGAGCTGCTGGGTTCCGTGCTCAGTCTATGGAGAGCTGCAGGGTACAGTGCTCAGTCTATGGAGAACTGCAGGGTTCAGTATTCAGTGTGTGGAGTGCCTCAAGGTTCAGTGCTCAGTCTATAGAGAGCTGCAGGGTACACTGCTTAGTCTATGGAGAGAAGCAGGATTCTTGGCTCAGTTTATGGAGAGCTGCAGGGTTCCATGCTCGGTCAATGGAGAGCTGCAGGATTCTGGGCTCAGTCTATGGAGAGCTGCAGGATTCTGGGCTCAGTCTATGGAGAGCTGCAGGGTTCCATGCTCGGTCAATGGAGAGCTGCAGGGTTCAGTATTCAGTCTATGGAGAGCTGCTGGGTTCCGTGCTCAGTCTATGGAGAGCTGCAGGGTTCAGTGCTCAGTCTATGGAGAGCTGCAGGGTATAGTGCTCAGTATATGGAGAGCTGCAGGATTCTGGGCTCAGTCTATGGAGAGCTGCAGGATACAGTGCTCAGTCTATGGAGAGCTGCGGGGTACAGTGCTCAGTCTATGGAGAGCTGCAGGGTTCAGTGCTCAGTCTATGGAGAGCTGCAGGGTTCAATCTATGGAGAGCTGCAGGGTTCAGTCTATGGAGAGCTGCAGGGTACAGTGCTCTGTCTATGGAGAGCTGCAGGGTTCAGTGTTCAGTCTATGGAGAGCTGCAGGGTTCAGTCTATGGAGAGCTGCAGGATTCTGGGCTCAGTCTATGAAGAGCTGCATGGTTTCATGCTCAGTCTATGGAGAGCTGCAGGATACAGTGCTCAGTCTATGGAGAGATGCAGGGTTCAGTGTTCAGTCAATGGAGAGCTGCAGGGTTCCGTGTTCAGTCTATGGAGAGCTGCAGGGTTCAGTCTGGAGAGCTGCAGGGTACAGTGCTCAGATATGGAGAGCTGCAGGATTCTGGGCTCAGTCTATGGAGAGCTGCAGGATACAGTGCTCAGTCTATGGAGAGCTGCGGGGTACAGTGCTCAGTCTATGGAGAGCTGCAGGGTTCAGTGCTCAGTCTATGGAGAGCTGCAGGGTTCAATCTATGGAGAGCTGCAGGGTTCAGTCTATGGAGAGCTGCAGGGTACAGTGCTCTGTCTATGGAGAGCTGCAGGGTTCAGTGTTCAGTCTATGGAGAGCTGCAGGGTTCAGTCTATGGAGAGCTGCAGGATTCTGGGCTCAGTCTATGAAGAGCTGCATGGTTTCATGCTCAGTCTATGGAGAGCTGCAGGATACAGTGCTCAGTCTATGGAGAGATGCAGGGTTCAGTGTTCAGTCAATGGAGAGCTGCAGGGTTCCGTGTTCAGTCTATGGAGAGCTGCAGGGTTCAGTCTACGGAGAGCTGCAGGGTACAGTGCTCAGACTATGGAGAGCTGCAGGGTTCCGGGCTCAGTCTATGAAGAGCTGAATAGAAGAGTTCTTGCTAAATGTGATAATGATATTTCCGTCTCACTAGTTCGGTTTTCATTACTATTCTCCAGTTCTGTAATTTATAAATAATGTGACTGAGACCAGTGATGCCCCCTGCTGGTTGCACACACTATTTACAGCTATTGATTGATGGGCTCTATGTCCCTTTGTCTTCTATTACAGCCTGTTAGAGGTTATTGTTGGTCACCTCATATTATTGTCTTTTGTCTTTGCATACAAATGTTACTGTTTTATCTCGGTTTCTTTCAGCTGACCCTTCTTTTCTATCACATCTCAACATATTTTCTATTTTACCTTCTCGCTGTCCATATATACTTCCTGTCAGTAACAGGTGGTTGCTTCCCCTTTGCTGTAGAGGTGTACACAAATTTGGCCCCATGTGTAGCCAAGTTTAAACATGTGTATATGATCTGTATGCAAACATACAATTTGTGTTCACACTTGAAGCACTAGTTTCTTAATTTTTCTTGGAGGTCAGAGCTCTTCCTGCTCAGCTCCATCATGCGCCGCTTAGCGTCAGACCGGCTCCCTCGCCGTCTACTTTGCCAGTTTGCCCCCTGCCTGCCTGCCCAGCAGCACAAGCAGCCCCACTGGATCCCAGGTGAGGAATCCACTCCAGATCTCCCATGAAGACTGGGTGGAGTTAAATTAAAATTTAAAAAAATAAATATATAATAATTTGTGAGTGTTGGGGAAAATGTGTAAGTGTGTGTGTGTGTGTGTGTATATATCTGTCAGTGTGTGTGTCTGTGAGAGAGTGTGTCAGTTAATGTGTGTGTGTGTGTGTGTATGCCTGTCTGTCAGTGTGTGTATGTGTCTGTGATTGTGTCTGTAGTGAGTGTCTGTCTGTGTGTGTGTGTGTGTGTGTGTGTGTCAGTGAGTGTGTCGGTCTGTCAGTTAATGAGTGTGTGTGTCTGTCAGTGAGTGTATATGTCTGTCATTGAGTGTGTCAGTGAGTGTGTATGTCTGTCTGTGTGTGTCTGTCAGTGTCAAATCAGTGAGTCTGTGTCATGTATGCCATTGTATGTGCGTGTCTGTCAGTGAAAGTATGTGTTGGCTAAACAGTGTGTTTGTCAGTGCATGCATCAGTGAGGGGGTGTATGTCAGTCAAAGTGTGTGCGGCCTTGACAGGAAGGGGTTGGGAATAGGCATGTGCAGTTCGTTTCGGTCCGAATATGAATTCGGACTAATTTCGGGCAATTCAGACATTCGGGTACTTCGGGAATTAGGGAGTTATCTACTAAGCACCTGCAAGAGAAGTTCCGAAGTGTTGAAGTGCCGAATTTCCAAAATGCCGAAGTCCCTAATTGCGAAAGTCCCGAATTTCGGAATGCCGAACCGAACCAAAAATTTTCCCCATGCACATGCCTAGTGGGGAAAATTTTATTTGGGATGGTGCCCGAGTTTGTTCATGCCTAAGGCAGCACAAATTCATAATACACCACTGCCCATGGTGTCCATCAATTTACAAGGTTTCACCAACTGTCCTCCTTCAACTGCTTCCAACGTGCTGGTCATGTGCCGTGCCATACAGACACTGCTTGTTATTTCTGAATTAGGTTACTTGATTTTCTATAAAATGATAAACATTGTTGCTTTTGTAAAACACTTAAAAAGCCATCAGAGTCTTGCTGACTAACGGTTATGTCAGGTAAAAGTAATAATCCCTAACTGACACGGACCCTAGCAGCAATGAATACAGTTCAATCTCTATAACCCAATCATAAAGACTAAGAAACAAAATATATTAAATATCAGAATCATTATCCATGGTGCTATAATATATTTGGCAAATAACACCTTTATGAAAGCATGACTATCAATTACTGACATTACCCCATTCCTAATAACTGCGCCTATTAGATCATTAACCTATTCATACACCCTGCTCCCATCCCCATTCATACACCCTGCTCCCATCCCATTAAACCATCACCCCATCCATACACCCTGCTCCCATCCCATTAGACCATTACCCCATTCATACACCCTGCACCCATCCCATTAGACCATCACCCCATCCATACACCCTGCTCCCATCTCATTAAACCATCACCCCATCCATACACCCTGCTCCCATCCCATTAGACCATTACCCCATTCATACACCCTGCTCCCATCCCATTAGACCATCACCCCATCCATACACCCTGCTCCCATCCCATTAAACCATCATCCCATTCATACACCCTGCTCCCATCCCATTCATCCCATTCATACACCCTGCACCCCATCCCATCATACACCCTGCTCCCATCCCATTAAACCATCATCCCATTCATACACCCTGCTCCCATCCCATTAAACCATTACCCCATTCATACACCCTGCTCCCATCCCATTAAACCATTACCCCATTCATACACCCTGCTCCCATCCCATTAGACCATCACCCCATCCATACACCCTGCTCCCATCCCATTAAACCATTACCCCATTCATACACCCTGCTCCCATCCCATTAGACCATCACCCCATCCATACACCCTGCTCCCATCCCATTAGACCATCACCCCATCCATACACCCTGCTCCCATCCCATTAGACCATCACCCCATTCATACACCCTGCTCCCATCCCATTAGACCATCACCCCATCCATACACCCTGCTCCCATCCCATTAGACCATCACCCCATCCATACACCCTGCACCAATCCCATTAGACCATCACCCCATTCATACACCCTGCACCCATCCCATTAGACCATCACCCCATTCATACACCCTGCTCCCATCCCATTAGACCATCACCCCATCCATACACCCTGCTCCCATCCCATTAGACCATCACCCCATTCATACACCCTGCACCCATCCCATTAGACCATCACCCCATCCATACACCCTGCTCCCATCCCATTAGACCATCACCCCATTCATACACCCTGCACCCACCCATTGACCATTACCCCATTCATACACCCTGCTCCCATCCCATTAGACCATCACCCCATTCATACACCCTGCTCCCATCCCATTAGACCATCACCCCATTCATACACCCTGCACCCATCCCATTAGACCATTACCCCATTCATACACCCTGCTCCCATCCCATTAGACCATCACCCCATCCATACACCCTGCTCCCATCCCATTAGACCATCACCCCATTCATACACCCTGCACCCATCCCATTAGACCATCACCCCATCCATACACCCTGCTCCCATCCCATTAGACCATCACCCCATTCATACACCCTGCACCCATACACCCTGCTCCCATCCCATTAGACCATCACCCCATCCATACACCCTGCTCCCATCCCATTAGACCATCACCCCATCCATACACCCTGCACCCATCCCATTAGACCATCACCCCATTCATACACCCTGCTCCCATCCCATTAGACCATCACCCCATTCATACACCCTGCACCCATCCCATTAGACCATCACCCCATTCATACACCCTGCTCCCATCCCATTAGACCATCACCCCATCCATACACCCTGCACCCATCCCATTAGACCATCACCCCATCCATACACCCTGCACCCATCCCATTAGACCATCACCCCATCCATACACCCTGCTCCCATCCCATTAGACCATCACCCCATCCATACACCCTGCTCCCATCCCATTAAACCATCACCCCATTCATACACCCTGCTCCCATCCCATTAGACCATCACCTCATCCATACACCCTGCTCCCATCCCATTAAACCATCACCCCATTCATACACCCTGCTCCCATCCCATTAGACCATCACCCCATTCATACATCCCATTAGACCATCACCCCATTCATACATCCCATTAGACCATCACCCCATTCATACACCCTGCTCCCATCCCATTAAACCATTACCCCATTCATACACCCTGCTCCCATCCCATTAAACCATCACCCCATTCATACACCCTGCTCCCATCCCATTAAACCATCACCCCATTCATACACCCTGCTCCCATCCCATTAGACCATCACCCCATTCATACACCCTGCTCCCATCCCATTAAACCATCACCCCATTCATACACCCTGCTCCCATCCCATTAGACCATCACCCCATTCATACACCCTGCTCCCATCCCATTAAACCATCACCCCATTCATACACCCTGCTCCCATCCCATTAAACCATCACCCCATTAAATAGTTACGCCATTCATCCCATCCACACTCAGCCCCCATGTTATGTAACAATAACACCACACTAAAATCCTGCAACCTTGCTACGTTACCTCTTTATTTGTTCCTTCTTTGCTCCTCTTCAGTATCTTAAAAGAAAAATATGTTATTTATTCTCTTACCATAAATCTCCCTGTGGGAACCAACTTCTGCTCTGTGTTCCCCTCAGTCTCGGATTCCAGTCCCTCTTATCACCTCATCATTCGTTCCCTATAGTCATCTCACCGTTCCCTCTAAGCACCCCACCATTCGTTCCCTCAAACACCTCACCGTTTCCGCTAATCTACTCGGCCTGTCAGTTGTACTCGGTCTGTCGGCCTGTCAGTTGTACTCTGTCTGTCGGCCTGTCAGCTTTACTCGGTCTGTCGGCCTGTCAGTTGTACTCGGTCTGTCGGCCTGTCAGTTGTACTCTGTCTGTCGGCCTGTCAGTTGTACTCTGTCTGTCGGCCTGTCAGTTGTACTCTGTCTGTCGGCCTGTCAGTTGTACAGTTGTACTGTCTGTCGGCCTGTCAGTTGTACTCTGTCTGTCGGCCTGTGTCTGTCGGCCTGTCAGTTGTACTCTGTCTGTCGGCCTGTCAGTTGTACTCGGTCTGTCGGCCTGTCAGTTGTACTCGGTCTGTCGGCCTGGCAGTTTTACTCGGTCTGTCGGCCTGTCAGTTGTACTCGGTCTGTCGGCCTGTCAGTTGTACTCTGTCTGTCGGCCTGTCAGTTGTACTCGGTCTGTCGGCCTGTCAGTTGTACTGCCCAATGGCCTGTCAGTTTTACCGGCCCGTCGCTCGTCAGTTTACTGGTCTGTCGGCCTACCGTTGTACTGGTCTGTCGGCCTGTCAGTTGTACTTCGGCTCCGTCGGCCTGTCGTTTTACCGGCCTGTCGGCCTGTCAGTTGTACTCGCCCGTCGCCTGTCAGTTTACTCGGCCCGTCGGGCTCACGTTTTACTCGCCTGTTGGCCTGTCAGTTTCTTTACGGCCTGCCGTTTTACTCGGCCCGTCGCTCGTCAGTTGTACTCGGCCCGTCGCCTGTCAGTTGTACTCTGTCTGTCGGCCTGTCAGTTTTACTCTGTCTGTCGGCCTGTCAGTTTTACTCGGTCTGTCGGCCTGTCAGTTGTACTCGGTCTGTCGGCCTGTCAGTTGTACTCGGTCTGTCGGCCTGTCAGTTTTACTCTGTCTGTCGGCCTGTCAGTTTTACTCTGTCTGTCGGCCTGTCAGTTGTACTCGGTCTGTCGGCCTGTCAGTTTTACTCTGTCTGTCGGCCTGTCAGTTGTACTCGGTCTGTCGGCCTGTCAGTTGTACTCGGTCTGTCGGCCTGTCAGTTGTACTCGGTCTGTCGGCCTGTCAGTTGTACTCTGTCTGTCTATCAGTTCAATGCTTTCGGTCTGTTCCTTTCTTTCTGTGTGTCTGTCAGTTGTATGCTTTCTGTCTGTCACTACAATGCTCTCTATATAAATACAGATGTAAAGTCCGTTCCATCCTTTTTGCTAGTCTGTCTGTTCAATGAATTTTGTCAGTCTGTTTGTCTGTTACATGCTTTTGGTTTGTCGGTTTAATGGGTTTTATCAGGCTGTCAGTTTTATCCATAGGCGTGTGCAGCCTATTGCATTAGGGTGTGCACCCTAAAGCACAAGCCGCGTGTGTGTGTATATATATATATATATATATATATATATATATATATATATATATATATATATATATATATATATATATATATATACACACACACACACACACTGCTGTGTGTGTGTGTGTGAGGGTGCTGGTAGTGTGCTATGTGGGTGAAGGTGTTTGTGTGTGTGTGTGCGTGCTTGTGAGGGTGCTGTTAATGTACTGTGTGTGAGGGTACTGTTAGTGTGCTGTGTGTGTGTTTGTTAGGGTCCTGTTTGTGTTTGTGAGGGTACTGTTAGTGTGCTGTATGTGTGTGAGGGTGTTGTTTGTGTGCTGTGTGTGAGGGTGCTGTTTGTGTGCTGTGTGTGTTTGTGAGGGTGCTGTGTGTGTGGGTGCTGTATGTGTGTTGGTGCTGTGTATGTGTGTGGGTGCTGTGTATGTCTGTAGGTTGTGTGTATGTGTGTGTGTGCTGTATGTGTGTAGGTGCTGTGTATGTGTGTAGGTGCTGTGTATGTGTGTGGGTGCTGTATGTGTGTTGGTGCTGTGTATGTGTGTGGGTGCTGTATGTGTGTAGGTGTTGTGTATGTGTGTGGGTGATGTATGTGTGTAGGTGCTGTGTATGTGTGTGGGTGATTGTGGGGGGTGGAGGTGGGGGTACATTACTTAATATCCCCACTCCCTTCTAACTTTATGTAGGGAGGGGGGGGTCCTTGTTGCTGCTGCCTTCCCTGGTGGTCCAGTGGAGGAGGGGGCAGATTACTTGATATCCCGCCTCCCTTATTACCTTATGTAGGGAGGGGGGACCATGCTGCTGCCTTCCCTGGTGGTCCAGTGGTGAGTGAACTCTAGCCACGGCAACGCTCAGATCTCGAGAGAGGAACCCGGCGGAGCTGTCGGCAATAGCTCCCCGGGTCCTCTCCTACCTCCCTCCCTGCCTGTGGGTCGGTGGGGAGGGAGGCTGAGAGCAGAGCTGGCGCTCAGATAGCGCTGGCTCTGCATGAGCCGACAGGGGAGATCCTGAGATCTCCCCTGCCAGTCTCACTCCATAGGCGTGCCGCGGGGATTAGGGTGTGCCCAGGCACAACAGGCGCACGCCTATGGTTCTATCCTTTCTGTCAGTCTGTCTGTCAGTTTAATCCTGTCAGCCAGCATTGCTCGATACCATTTTCCTTTTTGTCTGAATGATTTTTTATAATCATTCCTGTTTCTTTCTGTCTATTTATCCCCCAATTTTCTTTCCTGCAATTCCAAATTGTGCTCACTGATCTCAGGTCTCCAGAGTCTCGGCTCCTTAAGCCTTTTCCTGGAGGGTTCCTACTCCCCTGGAGCAAAGGTTGAAACACTTGTGGGCTTTTACCTCGATGCTATAATAAAGTCTACTTAAATCCAAAATAAGGTCTACCTAAAGCCAATTTAAAGTCTACCTAAAGCCAAGGTGGTTGAACCTTCAGTCTTCTTTCCCATGTTCCCATGTCCTTATGTCTCTTTTCTCCCAATTTATCTTTCTGTTCCTTGTTCTCCAAAAACGTAGCAGAGAGCAGGAAGACAAATTATAGCGCCCGAGTCTTCTCTTGCTAGCCTTTCCCACCTTCTCCTAAACAATTATCTTGATTATGTAGAGAGGACAGTAGTTGGCCACATATAATACCATTGGTTTGCACAGACAGTTGGAGCGCAGTAGGTGAAGCACCAATGACCGTCATTGCCAGCGTGTGTCAGAGAGCTGCGTACGCTGAACATGAGAACATGCACATATAAGAAAGTGCCTAACGAAGCTGGGATTGCAGAGTGCTAGCAGCTGGTTCAGAGGAAAGCTTGACTCGGCCCATCCTGCAGCATTCAACCATGCACTAAACAGAGAAATGAAACCTCAATGCTGAAACTGGGCTGAGAAGGCTGATGGACAGAAAACAAAGTCTGAAGTGGGAGAAATCTGCTTGGAATATCAAATGACTGGAGTGGTCATGGTGCCTGGAGTAACCAATCACTAACCAGTATCAGAGACCCCTTTTCTTAACATGTTGTTAACTCTTGGTTTTACACGTTTTACATAATTACTTTGTTTGACTGAGTCACAATTTATGCAGACATGTAATGCAAATGCCATTAATTACAAACATACAAACTAGAAGGATATGTCAGTTGAAGAACTGTTTGGCACAGTTAGTAATTACTTTAATATTTAGTAACTCTTCACTAACTGTTTCGGAAACCACAATTCATGGAAAATGTATCACTTAAGTGTAAAAATGTGCAGAAATGGTGATATTGATTTTTTTTATCCATTCCTGTACTTGTTGGATAAAAGCTTAATGAGTTTAACTATCGGCTAGTGGCATAGCATGGACTGCAATGCTGACTTGGAGTGATATGACTGGCGACCACCCTAAACACCTGGTAGGATTGCTTAGGGCAGATACCACTGAGCATGTTATAACAGAGACGTGCCACTAGGAGTCACTCCACCTGCTCTCAGCAAGTGGATCTGTAACATGTGAGTTCAATTCTATAATCTATAATACTATACTCACTGGCAGTGCCTTTAACCCTATGCTCCCTGCTTAAAACACGCAAATCCAAAATACTATGTATACACAAGGGGGGCAAGTTTTATATGAACTTTACTCAGAGCCCCTCAGATTCCAATAAAAGCAATAAAATATTGTAGAAACATAGAATGTGACGGCAGATAAGAACCATTCGGCCCATCTAGTCTACCCAATTTTCTAAATACTTTCATTAGTCCCTGGCCTTATCTTATAGTTAGGATAGCCTTATGCCTATCCCACGCATGCTTAAACTCCTTTACTGTGTTAACCTCTACCACTTCAGCTGGAAGGCTATTCCATGCATCCACTGCCTGCTCTGTAAAAAAAGAAAAAAAATGCTTAGCACCCAGTGGCGGATCCAGGGGGGGGGCAACGGGGCAATTGCCCCCGAGAAATCCGCCGGTCTCCCTCTCCCTCCAGGCACTGTGCTGACAGCCGGCAGGGGAGGGAGAGGGAGGACCCGGGAGCTCAAACTGCAGCTCCTCCGGGTCCTCCTCTCGCGAGATTTGGAGCGTTGCCGTGGTTACCACGGCAACGCTCCAAATCTCGCGAGAGTGAACTCTAGCCCGGGAGTGCGGGCTAGAGTTCACTCTCCCCACTGGACCACCAGGGAATCCCCCATCGGACCACCAGGGAATCACCACTGGGACCACCAGGGATCGAAATATGTCCCCCCTCCCCCCAGTAAAGGTAAGAAGGGAGGGGGGGCATAGAATATTTATTTTAATTAAATTAAAAAATATTATATAATTAAAAAAAAAGCCACCCTACCCTGATCACACACACATACATTGCCCCCAATACTGCCCCCCAATACACACAAACTGCCCCCACACACAAACTGCCATACACACAAACTGCCCCCATACACACACACACACTGCCCCCATACACACACACACACTGCCCCCCATACACACACACACACACACTGCCCCCATACACACACACACACTGCCCCCCATACACACACACACACTGCCCCCATACACACACACCCCCCATACACACACAAACTGCCCCCATACACACACACTGCCCCTATACACACACACTGCAATACTCACACACACTGCAACTGTGACACACATACACTGCATCCCTGACATACACTGCCGCCCTCACTCACACACTACAACCTTCACACACACACACACACTGCACCCCTTACACATTGCACCACTCACACACACCACTGCTCCTATACCTTACTGCAGCCCCATTTCCCAGCAGACCTCAGGTAAGTTGTCAAACTGTTCTTAAACGGTTTGACTACTTACTGTGGGAGGGGGTCCCGGCACTATTGACACCATAACCACTACACTGAGCTGTAGTGGTTATTGTGTCTGGATTATTTCTTTAAATAATCTACAAGTGCCCCTCCCGAGATCAGGCTCTGGATCCGCCACTGTTAGCACCTTTATTTAAATTTCATTTTTTTTTTCTTTTTAGATATATCTGATATTCAGGTATGTGCAGGGTTGCTTTAGACCAAGATCATACAGACATGGTTGTCCTTTAAGCAGAGAGCATAGGGTTAAAGGCACTGCCAGTGAGTATAGTGTAGCAGATGGCATTGGGCTGTCCTAAAAAGTGCATTTATGTCTATGTATTCGGTTGAACTGTAACTTGTAATATGTGAAGTGTATGTAGCATTCGCCTGATTGTTCGGTCAAATCACTCCAGTTCTTATGCGAATGAAACTACCGAACAATCAGACCACCCCAGTAATAAGTGTGTCTCCAATTACTGTTCGCAACAATGTTGCAAACGAGTAATTGGCAGTTCGTGCAGTGGGTCCTTTGTTCTCTGGGTTACCTTGCTTGCTGGAATTATTACTTCATGGTATTTTTACTACTTGTTCCTGAGCATCACTGGGATCTCTAGTGGAGTTAACCTGGGGAATACCAGGCCTCCGCTACATATAGTATTATAGATTATCGAATTTAACTCACGTTACAGATCCACGCTTGCGGTCGGTCAGAAAGGACTTCCACCTATTTTTTTAACCACTGGAGGGAATTGTATGTATATTTTGTGAGTTATGGATATTGTATGAAACTGTGTATTTTCATGCCTGTGATTATTAAGTTAACCCATTATGTACAGTAATTATATCACAGGCAGAGGGGAGGGTTTGTGTGTCCTAACTGGGAGTGTCTTATTATGTATTTGATTGACAGCTGTTCCACAAGACCATGTGGGTGAAAACTTTGTGTAAAAATTTGCATAAAAGAAAGTCCTTTGGTGCTTATTAAACAGAACTACTTGACCCTCTAACTCGCAGCCTCGACTCGTGTTTGTAGGAGACAGCTATAATCACTACAGGGATTGCTATGCTCTGCATACTCCCTTAGCTACTGAGCTCCTGTAAGAGCTCTTGTTCTTGATCCTGCTTTCCTCTACAGAAGGAAGGGTGGATAGCAGACGGCGAGATCCCAGCCCAGAAGCGGCGGTTCGTGGAGTCTGCAGTGTTTATGGTGTCTACGGTGCTGATGGTCCTTTGGTGAGTGCTAGAAACATCCTTTCTACGGTCCAACTTTCAGCTAGCCTGGAGGCAACCATAACAGTGATTGCTCAGTACCCTCCTGCTAATTCTCTTGTCTAAACCTTATTATGGGGCACTGGCATTATAGGGGTGTGAATGCAAGTGTGGCTAGCAATGAGGCTGATATACTTCCTAAATTGGGACTTAGACATACAATACCTGTCAACCTGTCAAATGGACAAACAGAGACCCTTTCATACTAGGCTTGTGAGTGAGGTTGTGTTTCTTATTTACACAAACTGATTTCTAAACACATTTATTGTAGTTTTAAGACACATTACTGGGAGTATTATTGCTGTGGAGCTCTGTTATACATTCAGACACATTACTGGGAGTATTATTGCTGTGGAGCTCTGTTATACATTCAGACACATTACTGGGAGTGTTATTGCTGTGGAGCTCTGTTATATACTCAGACACATTACTGGGAGTATTATTGCTGTGGAGCTCTGTTATACACTCAGACACATTACTGGGAGTATTATTGCTGTGGAGCTCTGTTATACACTCAGACACATTACTGGGAGTATTATTGCTGTGGAGCTCTGTTATACACTCAGACACATTACTGGGAGTATTATTGCTGTGGAGCTCTGTTATACACTCAGACACATTACTGGGAGTATTATTGCTGTGGAGCTCTGTTATACATTCAGACACATTACTGGGAGTATTATTGCTGTGGAGCTCTGTTATACACTCAGACACATTACTGGGAGTATTATTGCTGTGGAGCTCTGTTATACACTCAGACACATTACTGGGAGTATTATTGCTGTGGAGCTCTGTTATACACTCAGACACATTACTGGGAGTATTATTGCTGTGGAGCTCTGTTATACACTCAGACACATTACTGGGAGTATTATTGCTGTGGAGCTCTGTTATACACACAGACACATTACTGGGAGTATTATTGCTGTGGAGCTCTGTTATACATTCAGACACATTACTGGGAGTATTATTGCTGTGGAGCTCTGTTATACACTCAGACACATTACTGGGAGTATTATTGCTGTGGAGCTCTGTTATACACTCAGACACATTACTGGGAGTATTATTGCTGTGGAGCTCTGTTATACACTCAGACACATTACTGGGAGTATTATTGCTGTGGGGGTCTGTTATACACTCAGACACATTACTGGGAGTATTATTACTGTGGTGCTCTATTATAATACATTCATGGGAGTATTACTGCTGTGGAGCTCTGTTCTAATACATTACTATGAGTATTATTACTGTGGAGCTCTGTTGTACATTCAGACACATTACTATTGTGATGGGATTTCAACATGGTACAAAATTTAGTAGGCCTGAAATCTCCATGTGGCATATACAAGTACAGGTGTATGTTGTATCTGTTAGTTAGTTACATGTAGCTAAGATACTGTCATCAATGTACTGAGCATGTGCATCAACTGTAGTCACATTCCTTTGTCCTTAAAATTAGTCATACGGTCTGCCCATATTAGGTGATCCTGAATATCCTGTTCACTGATTGGTCTAAGGATATGTGTGAGTGGAGCTATGAATGGGAGGAGTTATTATTAATAAATAGCCTGTTCAAACTATGCTCTGGGCTCATACCTTTTGAACACAAGTTCAGTGTGAGACCCAATCGGTGTGTAAATAAAAGATCTGTTACTTCCTGAAGACCTGTGTCCATATCTCTATGTGCGGCTTCTGCGTTTTTTTTCCTGTTATTCCTCCGGTAACACTATGAGTATTATTGCTTTGAAGCTCTGTTATAATACATTACTTGGAGTATTATTGATTTGGAGCTCTGTAATAATACATTAGTGGGAATATTATTGATTTGGAGATCTGTTATAATACATTACTGGGAGTATTATTGCTTTGAAGCTCTGTTATAATACATTACTTGGAGTATTATTGATTTGGAGCTCTGTAATAATACATTAGTGGGAATATTATTGATTTGGAGATCTGTTATAATACATTACTGGGAGTATTATTGCTTTGAAGCTCTGTTATAATACATTACTTGGAGTATTATTGATTTGGAGCTCTGTAATAATACATTAGTGGGAATATTATTGATTTGGAGATCTGTTATAATACATTACTGGGAGTATTATTGCTTTGAAGCTCTGTTATAATACATTACTTGGAGTATTATTGATTTGGAGCTCTGTAATAATACATTAGTGGGAATATTATTGATTTGGAGATCTGTTATAATACATTACTGGGAGTATTATTGCTGTGGAGCTCTGTTATATTACATAACTGGGAGTATTGTTGCTGTGGGGCTCTGTTATAATACATTACTGGGAGTATTATTTCTGTGGAGCTCTGTTATAACACTTTACTGGGAGTATTATTGTTGCGGAGCTCTGTTATAATACATTACTTTCAGTTTATAACACAGCTCCACAACAATAATACTCCGACACACCAACAATATAGAACTCCTAGAAAAGACATTAGGATAGAAAGGGGGGGCTGAGGGAATTGGGCCCAAAATAGGAACTGGCGATGTCAAGATATTTTAGTTGGCATTATATGCTACTGCTGGTAAGTAGAAGAAATATATAGTTTCAGGTGAATCAGGTTTCCTCCATGATGTATTTCGGTTTGGCCGAATTTTGCCCATGCAATTGTTTCAGGAGAAATTATTCAAATGGATCAAAACAGCACAAAAATGCACATATTAGTGTGTCACCCATCTGTCAGTCATTATTTTGTCTTCCTATATCCTAAAGTATTAATTTCAAGATATAACCTTGTGACAAACTCCCCTTTTTTTAGGGAGTTTGCCATGAGTTTTTGGAGGGGCCTGCTTGCCAGCCTCCTGCCCTGTGACTATGGGCCCTGCAAAAAGACATGCTAAAAAGTGACTTCCATGGGAAAATGTGCCTCTTCCCTCCAGGCTGCTTTGTCCCTCCTCAATCTCTCATCAGCCCTTGCTATTGTTTGACCCCAGCCTTGCTTGTACTATAGCGCACTTTTAACATTGGACATAGACCGGCTGCATAGCTTAAATCTGTGGAACTATTTTGGGCATGAAAGCCATGCTTGCGGTCAGTCAAAAGAGACAACTTTAACCACATGGCGATTCAACTGTATTCGTGAGATCTGAGCACTGTTCGGACATATTGAGCGCTCAGATCCAGGCTATCTGGGGATATGTTGGACATATAGGTCAAACATTGTATTATAAGAGTTATGTATTTTTATGTGGTTTTTGTAACAGTTTTTGGAATAGAGATATTTCCTGTACCTGGAGATAATTAAGTTACCACAGCCACTTAAGTCAATTATCTCCAGGATAGAGGAGAAGATAGACCGGCCGCACAGCCTAAATCTGTGGAGCTGTTTTGGGCATGAAAGCCATGCTTGCGGTCAGTCAAATATGACTTACATAAAACTTTTGAACCCCTACTCTGATCTGGGTGATTTTTGGATACGTTGTTCACCCAGATCAGGGCTATCCAGGGATGCAGGATTTATGGGGATATGTTTGTATTTTGGGGTGTTTCTGGACTTTGGGTAAAAAATTGTAATTTCTGCCTGTGGATAATTAGATTACTCCATTAGCTAGCTTAATTATATCACAGGCAGAGGGGAGGGTTTGCTGACTGTATGTGGAAGTGTTGCTGTACTAATTACTGTTCATGTTGGTCTGTGTCCCTTTTGTCCCAGTTTACCATCAGGTCCAGGGGGTGTGCCTCTGGCCTGAAAATGTGTATATAAGAAATGCCTTTGTGCTCATTACACCAGTTCTACTTCACCCTCAATCTAGAGTCCTGTCTCTTATTGCAGGAATCTGCTACACGGGATTGCTATGCTCTTCATACTCCCTTGCTATAATCACTAAGCTCTTCTAAGAGCTTGTTCCTGTTCCTGCTTCGATCTCTGGGGAAAGAGAGGTTCACCCACTGGAACCTGGAGCCTTGTCGTAGGTCCAGGGTGGGTAGGAGACGGCGAGACCCCAACCAAGCTGCGGCGGTTCGTGGGGTCTGCAGTGCTTATGGAGTGCTCTGTGCGGTGCTGATGGTCCTTGGTAAGCGCTAGGTGCATCCATCAACGGAGGCACCCAGTCGGGGTGCCAGGTGATCTGTTACAAACCTCTTACCTACAAAGCACTGCTAACTTGCTCTTACTGGATTTCTCACAGGCAGCTCCATTCCTATGGAACAGCCTGACTCATCAGACTCCCCCCAAGTCTACAATCCTTTAAAAAGCTATTGGTCTCCCAGGGTAACCTTCATTCCTAAAATCTAAATCCTACTCTCTCACCTTACTTAGTGGCTCCACACTCTCACCTGACACTGCACAACCATCAGCCAACCACTAGATGTAGCAACAGCTCTTCCAACCTCGTACACAAACACTAGACAAGCTGTGTGAATGGGTACATAGGGTATAAACAGACACAATATTTATAACTGGGGCAGACAAGGACTGTGGACCTTATGAGAGACTGTATGAGAGTGGCATGGCAGCCAGTTTGAACTGGTCTGGAAGCCATCTCCTAGACCTGTGGTTCCCAACCTTTTTTCACTTGAGTACCCCTTGGCACTCCATTTCCATAAATTGTACCCCTCTGTCCCAGGCTGTTCCTCCTCTGCCCCAGGTTGCTCTCCTCCTCCTCTGCGTCAGTATCTTCCTGCTTCTGACTCCCCTGCTCTGCCTCAGGATCCCCTACTGCTCCTCGGACCCAGGCTCCCCTGCTTCTCCTCTGCTTCAGTATCTCCCTGCTTCTCCTCTGTCCCAGTCTCACCTGCTCTTCCTCTGCACCAGGCTCCCCTACTCCTTTTTGGCCTCAGGTCACCCTGCCTCTCTCACCCCCTCCTTCTACCATTCCATTTCCCACCAACCCACCCCTAGGTTGTCCGGATAGATGTCCGGAGGCCCAGCCCCCTCTCCCTAGGGTCTAATCCTGGGAACCTGGTCAGCCCCAGAGACCATCCACCCACCATAGACCAACACTCACCATCACTCAAATAGAAAATAAACTAACACACAAACAGACCCTACCATACCAGACCACGCCACCTAAACTTACAAATTTAAACACGCCTGAGTACACCCACAAAGCTAACCGTTCGTTCGTGCAGAACTTACGACGTCATCTCATGGAAACACTCAGGCACACGAGACCTGTACCACCGGAGCCAAAAGACAAAACCATCTCAATCAGATGATGACATACATAAGGACTAGGGCTACCACACCAAACAGTGACATTGGACATAACTAAAGGTATCGCCCCCCCTCCCCCGCCCTCGCTACTATATTCCTGTTAATTTTTGTTGTTAACTATTGTACTTATTTACAATGAAACTTCTGTTACGCAAATGTACTTGATATTGTTGATAATGAAAACTAGGGATCGACTGATTAACGGTCTGGCTGATATAATCGTCCGATATTCGTTTTTTTCGGCAATATCGGTATCAGCCTATACAGGGTCCACAGGAAGCTCTTACTTCTAAAGTGGCCGCGAGATTTAGACAGGGGAGCTGATGGGAAGGTAAGTAAAAGCATCCTACAGGCCCCCACTACACAGTCCATGCCACTGGACCACCAGGGAATGCCATATCCCCCCCTCCCTGGCCAAGTAAGAAGCAGGGAGGGGGGACTAAAAAATGTTTTTAAATAAAAATGTCCCCCCCATTTTACACACATTACATACCTACACACACACACACTCTGCATTATATAAACACACTTCACAAACACACTGCATTCACTATACACACACTTCACAAACACGTGAGTGTATGGGCCGCCCAATGGACCTTGAGTCAGGTTCCCAGACCTGCACTGAATTGTACCCCTGGGGGTACGCATACCACAGGTTGGGAACCGCTATCCTAGACTAATAGGACAATTGGGGATCAGCATGCTGGTAAAACAATGAGACAGAACTACTGACCCCAATGTTGCCTTCCGACATTCCCGATATCAGGGCCATGTCTGCTGTCCCGATATTGGGGTTGATTTAAAGGATCACTATAAGGTCAGCAACACAAACATGTATTCCTGACCCTATAGTGTTAAAACCACCATCTAGCCCCCCTGGGCCCCTCATGCCTCCATAAATATAGTAAAAATCCTACTGTATTCAAGCTAGAAGCTGCTGGCTCTGCCCTGTCTGCCTCAGAAAAACAAGCAGTCTGCTGACATCATCAGAAGTGGTAGCCTGATCCAATCACAATGCTTCCCCGTAGGATTGGCTGAGACTGACAAAGAGGAAGATCAGGGGCAGAGCCAGCTTGATTCAAACACAGCCCTGGCCAATCAGCATCTCCTCATAGAGATACATTGAATCAATGAATCTCTATGAGGAAAGTTCAGTGTCTGCATGCAGAGGGAGGTGATACTGAATGTTTGGGTGCATTTTAGGCAGCCGTGACCCTGGTAGGATCTCTAACAGCCATCTGAGGAGTGGCCAGTGAAGTTATCACTAGGCTGCAATGTAAACACTGCATTTTCTCTGAAAAGACAGCGTTTACAGCAAAAAGCCTGAAGGTAATGATTTTATATAGTGACTATAGTGTCCCTTTAATATGGTTAGATATGTTTTCCAAATTATGTAATACTTTTGATAAACTATTAAAACTATTTAATATTATGAAACAAGTTTTAGTTTTGTAATAATGTTAATGTTTTAAAATATATTTATATATTTCTTGCTTGATATTTTAATATGTTGAAAAAATAATTAAAAAAGTTTATCCAAAAATATTCATTCAAGGCCTTTGTTCCCCAGGGCAACTGTTCCCAAAAATCACTAAATGTGTTGGCGCTGTGCTCAGGGCACTAAGACCCTGCAGATAGCGCTGACCTGACAGTTCTCCAAGCACAACTGCCCCCCTTTCTGTGCAAGTCTGCACCTTGTGAGGTGCCAGTGATGCAATTTAGATTACTGCCTGCCCCTTTTACCCCAGCAACCCGAGTTCTGCTTCATGAGATGCTGATGTTGAAGAGACAAACACATATATAATAAACCAGGATAACTTGAATAAAGAATATGTTCTGTCCTTTATAAAAACCGCATATGAGAACTCCCTGCAACTTGCAAGCTAACGGCACATCATGAAGCCAGGTCCACAGGGCCAGTTCAAACCCAGCCACAACAAAGAGCCCACAGTCTCTGTAAATAAGGCTGGCCTCCAAACACCTCCACGAGCCGTCTCTTTACTGAGGTGACATAGGGGTGCAGCATCAGGGACTACCAGCCCAAGGTGGGATGTTTTAGTGACAAAGAGCTCAGAGGGATTTTTGCCCAAGATTGAGACTGCCATTCTTGGAGAGGCTTGTTTTAATTTACTGTTTTTCATCTTGTCCATAGTCAACATTTAGTGCTCATTCTCAGCATTTAAAGAAAATCTTGTTGCCAAAAACCAAGCCAGACAATGCGTTAATTGTCCCACAATGTCACGCACCATCAGAAAGGGGACCATGGCTGGGGTGAGTGGAGCATTTAATAACCCCAAACTCTGTGTCTCTTTGTAACACATGACCTCGCCTGATAACTTATGTAACACAGTATTTTATTTTGCAAAACAAACTAAAAATGTTAGAATGTAAAATTAATGTAGAAATAATTATAGAAATGATAAACACCTACACAACCTTGCAGCAGGGGCCTCACACCTCTGCCTGTCTGTATCTGTAATATCTGAGCAGGGACCCCTCACCTGGAACTGTCTGTACCTGTAATATCTGAGCAGGGCTCCTTACCTGTAACTGTCTGTACCTGTAATATCTGAGCAGGGACCTCTCACCTGTAACTGTCTGTATCTGTAATATCTGAGCAGGGGCCCCGCACCTCTTCTTGTCTGTTCCTGTAATATCTGAGCAGGACCCCTCACCTGGAACTGTCTGTACCTGTAATATCTGAGCAGGGACCCCTCACCTGTAACTGTCTGTACCTGTAATATCTGAGCAGGGCTCCTTACCTGTAACTGTCTGTATCTGTAATATCTGAGCAGGGCTCCTTACCTGTAACTGTCTGTATCTGTAATATCTGAGCAGGGGCCCCTCACCTGTAACTGTCTGTATCTGTAATATCTGAGCAGGGGCCCCTAACCTGTAACTGTCTGTATCTGTAATATCTGATCAGGGACCCCTCACCTGTAACTGTCTGTATCTGTAATATCTGAGCAGGGACCCCTCACCTGTAACTGTCTGTACCTGTAATATCTGAGCAGGGACCCCTCACCTGTAACTGTCTGTATCTGTAATATCTGAGCAGGGGCCCCTAACCTGTAACTGTCTGTATCTGTAATATCTGATCAGGGACCCCTCACCTGTAACTGTCTGTATCTGTAATATCTGAGCAGGGACCCCTCACCTGTAACTGTCTGTACCTGTAATATCTGAGCAGGGCTCCTTACCTGTAACTGTCTGTATCTGTAATATCTGAGCAGCGACCCCTCACCTGGAACTGTCTGTATCTGTAATATCTGAGCAGGGACCCCTCACCTGTAACTGTCTGTATCTGTAATATCTGAGCAGGGACCCCTCACCTGTAACTGTCTGTATCTGTAATATCTGAGCAGGGACCCCTCACCTGTAACTGTCTGTACCTGTAATATCTGAGCAGGGACCCCTCACCTGGAACTGTCTGTATCTGTAATATCTGAACAGGGACCCCTCACCTGTAACTGTCTGTATCTGTAATATCTGAACAGGGACCCCTCACCTGTAACTGTCTGTATCTGTAATATCTGAACAGGGATCACTCACCTGTAACTGTCTGTATCTGTAATATCTGAGCAGGGACCCCTCACCTGTAACTGTCTGTACCTGTAATATCTTAACAGGGACCCCTCACCTGTAACTGTCTGTACCTGTAATATCTTAGCAGGGCTCCTTACCTGGAACTGTCTGTACCTGTAATATCTGAGCAGGGGCCCCGCACCTCTTCTTGTCTGTACCTGTAATATCTGAACAGGGATCACTCACCTGTAACTGTCTGTACCTGTAATGTCTGAGCAGGGACCCCTCACCTGTAACTGTCTGTACCTGTAATATCTGAGCAGGGACCCCTCACCTGTAACTGTCTGTACCTGTAATATCTGAGCAGGGACCCCTCACCTGTAACTGTAATATCTGGGCAGGGACCCCTCACCTGTAACTGTCTGTACCTGTAATATCTGAGCAGGGACCCCTCACCTGTAACTGTCTGTACCTGTAATATCTGAGCAGGGCTCCTTACCTGTAACTGTCTGTATCTGTAATATCTGAGCAGCGACCCCTCACCTGGAACTGTCTGTATCTGTAATATCTGAGCAGGGATCACTCACCTGTAACTGTCCGTACCTGTAATATCTGAGCAGGGACCCCTCACCTGTAACTGTAATATCTGATCAGGACCCCTCACCTGTAACTGTCTGTATCTGTAATATCTGAGCGTAAAGGGGATGGAAGAGACATGTCCTTTTCCCTAATCCATCCCAGCCTTGTGTGATTTTTTTTTAAAATTATTTTTGTGTGTAAGCTACAGCAAGGACGCGTGAATCATGCAAACATTAGAGCCCATGTTACAACCACAAACAAAGTACACATTGCTTACCTCCTCAGATCCCGAGCCAAATATCAAAAGATCAAAGGGTATTGCAGCTACCATGTCAATAAGGAACCAGCCTTTAAAGTAATGGATAGCAATTTTTCCCGGGTGGCTGACAACTTCTTCATTGGAGTTAACATACGTTGTGCGGAAATTGATGAGAATGTCAATGATAAACATTATGTCCACCATTAAGTCCACCACACTCAGCGGATTACAGGAGTAGCCACAGTTTTCCTTGTCTTGCTCCTCTTGGTCGTTCAGTAGGAAAGCGGCCGAGTAGGGAGTGAATATGGCCGTGTAAATAACAAGCAGCAGAATTAACCAGTCCCATACAGCCTTAAATGGACTGTAATGGAGAATTGTCCATTTGTGAATTCGAGGGGCCTGAAGCTTGTATTCAGGCAGGACGTCTGCTCCCAGTGACAGGACCTGTGTGGACAGCAATATAAATGTATTATCATTCACAAAAAATTTGAGCATTCCCAGGTACAAAATAACTTTAGGAATGGAGTCTGATATTGGGCTCATGTCCAGTCATAACTCCATCCCACCTGAGACATAACTTCATCCCACCTAAAATATATTACACCAATCTCGCCCATTCCACCTGAAAGATTGCCCATCTGATGTCAAGCATTACCCCATCACCCCTGAGACATAATTCCATCCCACCTGAAATATTACCCCATCTCCCCTGACACATAATTCCATCCCACCTGAAACATAACCCCATCTCCCCTGAGATATTACCCCATCTCCCCTGAGACATTACCCCATTCCACCTGAACGATTGCCCATCTGACCTCAAACATTACCCCAGCTCCCCTGAAAAATTGCCCCATCTCCCCTGAGACATTACCTCATTCCACCTGACAGATTGCCCATCTCACCTCAAACATTACCCCATCTCTCCTGAGTCATTGCTCCATTCCACCTGAGACATAGCTTAATCCCACTTGAGACATAGCTCCATCCCACTTGAGACATAGCTCCATCCCACCTGAGACATTGCTCCATCCCACCTGAGACATTGCTCCATCCCACCTGAGACATTATTCCATCCCACCTGAGACATTATTCCATCCCACCTGAGACATAGCTCCATTCCTCCTGAGACATAGCTCCATCCCTCCTGAGACATTATTCCATCCCACCTGAGACATTATTCCATCCCACCTGAGACATTATTCCATCCCTCCTGAGACATAGCTCCATCCCTCCTGAGACATTGCTCCATCCCTCCTGAGACATAGCTCCATTCCTCCTGAGACATAGCTCCATTCCTCCTGAGACATAGCTCCATTCCTCCTGAGACATTATTCCATCCCACCTGAGACATTATTCCATCCCTCCTGAGACATTATTCCATCCCACCTGAGACATTATTCCATCCCACCTGAGACATAGCTCCATCCCACCTGAGACATAGCTCCATCCCTCCTGAGACATTGCTCCATCCGACCTGAGACATTGCTCCATCCCACCTGAGACATTGCTCCATCCCACCTGAGACATAGCTCCATCCCTCCTGAGACATTAACCATCTCACATACATTTCTCAGCAGTGGTGCTGCCATAAAAAACAAATTCATATAAAACATAGATTGAGGAACAGTGCACACAAAAATACAGATTTAAATTTAAATTCTTCTTAAAATCTCATATCTCAGCAGACAAATATGGGTTACTACGCAAGGGTTAAAAATCAATTACTGTTTTGTTCTCCAGACCAGCTTATATTATGGATCACAACATATCATTTCCATTTCTATGCCGCGGAAGACGTGCTACATTGCAGAACCATGCACCGAAAAATGGATGTGACTGCACAACATCCACCTCAGAGAAATATATTCACAGAGAGAAATAAAGCAATCTGTCCAGAATGAACGCTTGAAAGTTTTCCTTCATGAGAACATTTCCCCGATTCTCTCGGTGCTTTATGGTTTCATTATCATGTTCAGCATCGTTTGCCTCCTTTACTCTGATTTATTACAAACTCCAACCTTTTATCCCTGTCCTAGATCTCTTTTTATTAAGTATTGGACCCCATGTGGGGCCTCGACATGACACCCAGCAATCAACTACTTCACTCACACAGGTTCCAAACATGAACTTCACAATGTAGTATGAAATTTCAGGTTGTCACAAAGCGTGAAAATATTAACGAGTAGGTGATACCAAGGGCCAAATGGTTCTGAACCTGACCCTGAGCATAGAATCCTTTCCACCTCTCTAGAACTTATAGACAGGCTACCAGCATGGTCTGTAGAAAGAAGCCTGGACTGGCCATCGGGCAAATTCCAGGAGGGCTACCATGGCCATTGACCGAGGCCGACCACGGAGCTCAAAAGATTTCCGTGACCGACCCATACAGGGCTGACACTCACTGAGCAAAGTTTAAACAAGGAACTAAGTCCCTTCATGGACTCGTGGGGAGATCAGAGACCCCTCTCAACAGCCTATTGCACACAGAGTGGTGCATGGAGTAGCTCATTTCAACTTGGGCCAAGTGAGCTTCGGTCACTGAGAGCGTTACTGTGGGTTACCATGGCAGCGCTCTCAGTAACAGCAGAGCTCGTTGAAAGCAATGTGCCAACAGTCGGAGAACGCACTGAGCCCACTGGACCACTAGGATGGCTCCCCCTCCCTTGGCCAAAGGTAACAGAAGGGAGAATGAGTGTAGTCTTTTTTATTATTTTATTTTGCAAATATAAGGTGTATATAATCATTATCCCCACCCCCCTCCTCCCCTGAAGCCCCCACACAATACAACCTCTGCACACACACAACAGCTCCTGTACATGCACACTTAAGCTGGTGCATGCACACAACAGCCCATAACCAAACACACTGTAGCTCCTGTAAGCACATACACACACACACACACACACAAAATACAGCCTATATTAATATACAGCAATATACATGCAGCCCATATAGGACAGCTCCTAGATACATGTATATGCACACTACAGCAACTAGATGCACACAGCACACCCCATAGACAAATACATACGCTATACCCTCTTGACACATAAATGCTATCGACTGCCCCTGTACATACACACAAATTACAGCACCTATACACAGGGCCGGATTAACATAGGGGCTGATGGAACTTTTTTTTTTTTCTTTTTAACACTACTCATAGGGTTGCCAGGTATTTCTCAGAAGTATTTCTCAGGTATTTGAGGCTGCCTAGCCGGTGCCGGTATTGCAGCAATACCGGCAATGCAAATGTCAGTCTCAGTATAAACAGATTACTCTTCAATACCAGCGCCGGCCAGTAGGGGTTGCTCGGTGTGTGGAGAGTGGCAGGGATATGAATTTACAGAATCTCCCTCCCTGCCTCTTTCTACTCACTGATCCGCAGGGGAGGAGCTCTGCACAGGGAGTCCAGACAGCAGCTCCGAGCCTGCAGAGAGACAACAGCTCAGATAAATGAGGGATGGGGGGATGGGCTACAGGGAGACATGGGGACACAGACACTAGGGGGACCCTTGGAGACATGTAAACACTGAGACACTAGGGGACACTGGGAGACTAGGGGGCACTGGGAGACCTGGGGACACAGACACTAGGGGAATCTGGGAGACATGGGGACTGTGAGAGACTTGGGGACACTGAGACACTTGGGAACACTGGGGAAACATGGTGACCCTGAGACACAGACACTACGGGGACACTTGGAGGCATGTAAACACTGAGACACTACGGGACACTGAGAGACCTGGGGACACAGACACTAGGGGAAAGCCTCCTACTGGGCTGCTCTTCCTTTAAATGCCCGGGCTAAATATTTTTTCTAGACTGGTCCTGGGGGCAGGGTGCATTGAGGGAAGGGTGGGCACTGTACCATGGGGAGAAAATGTACTATGAAAAAGAGGCAAGTCCCATGGATGACAGCGGTCACAAGGAAAGTTAGGGTCCCATAGGGCACTGGGAGACCTGGGGACACAGACACTAGGGGGAAACTGGGAGACATGGGGATGGTGGGAGACTTGGGGACACTGAGACACTTGGGAACACTGGGGAAACATGGTGACTCTGAGACACTAGACAGGGAGGGAGATTCTGTAACTAGGGGCCATGTATCCCAGTGGCCCCTAGTCTCTCAGTGTCCCCATGTCTCCCAGCCAGTGTCCCTAGTGTATCAGTGTACCTGGTTGTGGCGAAACCAACCTCGCCACTGTACACTGGAGAAGCCTGGTTGCTCGCCTGCTGCCTTTGGACTATGGCCCCATGTTAAAAGACATCTTTTTTCCCTGCAGAAAAGACTTATTCTTATCCGAACAACAGCACGAATGAATAGACCACCTGGGAGCTGGAGTGTGCCGGCAATTAACCTCCCTGAAGTTCGGTTAACCGCAGCTTAATTGACGAATGCTGGGTGGCCGCCATTCGTATCACGAACACGAGGTCGCGGCCATTTTAAACATGCGAATGCACAGCGGTGTTCGACGCTTAATTCATGGAACTGAAATCGGACACAGTTTTGCGCGAACACCGCTGAAGCCGCCGACCTCCCTTCTTGTTCGGGGAAAGTGCACGAACGGCCCGGTGTTCGGTAGTTTTGCTTGAGTGTGTTGTGTCCCAGATAGGAATCCCATGGAGCCCATTCGCATGAAACTGACTGTGTAAAGACTTTGGCTCCATGGCGATTAAACTGTATTCATGTGGTCTGAGCGCCATTCGCTTAATAATGTGTGCTCAGACCTGAGCTATCTGGGGATATGTAGAACGTATTGTAGCGGAGAGGCAGTATAATCCACAATATCTCCGCTGGGTAACAGGAACAACAAAGGATAATCAGCATGCAGTAATCCAAGTAGCACCGTAGTAACCTTTCCTTCCCAAGAACTAGACGACATATAGGCTGGGATTCAACTGAGGTCTTTATTTTCAGCTCCACAATTTATACAAGTCCCCATGCAAGGGACTACATGGGGGACTTATTGTACAAGACATTTCTCCCATCAGGCACTGCTGCACGAGAGGGATCCTCCCACAGGAATGTACCGTTAAGTGGATTATCCCTCCGTGCAGCAGAACCGACAATTTATATTAAAATGTATAACTCTTTGAATATACAGTCTATTTGCACGAATGGACGTTCGGTAGATAGCTGGGGTCTGAGCGCATCATTCGTGAGATTACCGCTCAGATCCCAGCTAAAACAACCGAACGCCGTACGAAAAACACATTCATTAAAACATATCTTCAAAAGACCGATTGCATGCAAGGGAACAGGATACTGAACGGCCCGGAACTCCCGAATGGCCTGGAAGCTCAGCGGTGTTCGTGCCGTCGAGTAGCCGTTTTTGGTACCATGCGCTCGACGACCAAACACCGCTGAGGGAACAAAGGATCCAAGATGGCCGACCGCCGCATGGTCGGTAGTTGAACGACGGCCACCTTGGAGAGCCTCTAACTACCGATTGCAACATTGTTGCAATCGGTTAACAAGCGCCACATGCCTCTAAGTGTGTGGGCTATTAAATGATAGTTCATTCGGTTCACAAACGGCCCGCAAAGGTGCCGTTCGTGAAACGAAAAGAAATCAGCTGCTTTCGGCAGATAACCAATGCAGGAAATACAGTTACACAATTGCATTACATTATACGCTGGAACCCACATAACACATAACACAAAAAGCATACAGGAAACTCTTAAAGCGACAGTACGTAAATAATGTCCAAGTGACTAGGTTTGCCATGTTTTATGTACTGAATGTAACTGTAGGTAATTTTATGTCTTTTACTGTTTGTTTTCTGCCATGTGGTTAATGGAGTTTTGCCTCTGTCTTTGGAGATAATTGAATTACTTCCCAAATTATCTCCAGGGCAGAGAGGAGGGATTGTGATGCATTGTGGGATGGTTGAAATGTGTAAGTCTGTGATTGGTCCTTTTACCCTTTGTGTCCCAGTCTCCCATTTGGTCCCCTAGGGGAGTGTCCACCAGGTGGGAGACCTGCATAAAAGCCGGGCAGTTAGCCCCAGTAAATCAGTTCCTGCTTAACCCTCAAAGTGAAGTGTCGTCTCATTATTGGGGGAGGATTTACTGTATGCTGTTAGAGACTGATTGCCAGGAGTGTAAGCCGCTTGGGGGCTTTTCCTGTTCGTCTGCTAGCAGCTATTCGTGTGTCTCCAGTTTGGGAGTTTCGAGTATTCCCTTGGTTGCAGTTCGGGAGTTGGTGAATTCGTGGGTTTGCAGTTCAGGAGATTGGTGCTTGCAGTAGCTGTCTGCGCAGCTGAAAAAGCTGCGCAGACAGCTACTGCAAGCACCAATCTCCTGAACTGCAAACCCACGAATTCACCAACTCCCGAACTGCAACCAAGGGAATACTCAAAACGGTTTTTAACCTCTTGTGGGCAAAACGGTTCGTTACACTGGTGTCTCTCAGTGCCCCTGGTCTCCCAGAGTCCCCTAATCTCCCAGAGTCCCCTAGTGTCTCAGTGCCCCCATTTCTCACAGTGTCCCGATGTCTCTAAGTGTCCACTAGTGTCCTAGTAACATGGGAACACAGACTCTAAGGGACACTGGGAGACATGGGGATACAAACACTAGGAGACACTGAGACATGGGGATAGTGTCCCCTAATATAAAAGAAAAAATCTCAGGCACTCACTGTGATAGATGTATGCAGGTTTAATGGACACCACAATGTTTCGACCTGTACCCAGGTCTTTATCAAGTCTACAGTGTCCCCATGTCTCACAGTGCCCCCAAGTGTCCCATAGTATAAAATAAAAAAATCTCAGTGTCCCTTATGTATCAAAGTGTCTTGGTGCCCCATGTCTCTCTCCCCTCATGTCTCAGAGTCACCCATGTCTCCAGGTCTCCCAGTGTTCCCTAGTATCTCAGTGTCCCCATGTCTCCCAGTGTCCCGATGTCTCTCAATGTCCCCTAGTGTCCTAGTCACATGGGGACACTGAGAGACATGGGTACACAGACATGCCCTCTTTTTTGGGTATGTTCGCCCCTTTCGGCAGTTCTGGTTATGTGATTTGCGTCAGTGACCCACCCTTTTACCCTGTCCATAGACTTCCTGCTTTATTGGACACTGCTGTTAGTGGGTATGGATTTACTTGAAAGATGAAAGCTTAAAATTAGCATAGGGTAGGTTTTCTCTTAGCTGCATCCTATGAGTTTCCCTCCAGCACCATCTCCATCAGATACATGACGCTTGGGAGGTAGGACTGTTTTAGTGCTTTTGGTCGATAAGATTTTGTAATAAAATCCATCATAATTGTCAGCACCAGGCCCTCTGGGCTCTTAATCTGGCTCTGCCTATACACATACACACTACAGCGCCTTTACAAATACACTACCCTGTACAAACTACAGCCCGTATACATATACACACACTACTTCCCTTGTACACACACACACACACACACACACACTATAGCCCCTAGTTGTACACACTTTTCAGCCACTGGAAACACATACACACTACAGCCTCTAGTTGCAGTAAAGTCAGTTTGACATGTAAACATTTATATCGAGGAGCAGGGAGGAGAGGCTTGTTAGAAATAATTTAACACAAGGAAAATTGTAACCAAATCACAAAACAAAAAGGGACATTCCCACACCTCATCTGGGAAAGGAGAGAACCAGAGGATAGGAGGATCGTACAAGGTTAAAAGATAATACTCGTTATTAATGGTAACTCTACATATATATGTAACACCTAGCGCTAAATATCAAATTGCTGAAAATACTAAATATCCGTATAGAAGAAATGAGCCAATATGGCGGGCGTGACGGACCGCCTGGACCCCAACCGGGTACCTCCGTCGGTTGTTGCTTCCTAGTACTGGCGAGTACCATAAGTACCACACTAGAAAACCATAAACACTGTAAACCCCACGAACCGCTGCAGCTTGGTTGGGGTCTCGCCATCCTCCACCCACCCTGGACCCAAGACCAGGATCCAGCTTCCAGTGAGTAGGCCTCTCCTAGTCCAGAGAGCGTAACAGGAACGGCTTTTATAAGAGCTAGTGATTATACTCAGGGGAGTATAGTGATTATAACAATTCCCTGAGTGTAAGTAGTTCTCCAATCCCCCAAACATGAGCCAAGACTTCATGAAGGGATAAAGCATTCTGTTTAATGGGAGCCACAGCTGGCATTTTATGCAAGTCCCGATGCAAGGGAACACACACGTGGACCTTGTGGGGAACAGGATGACAATTGTTACAAGCCAATAATGCAGTACAGTAGGTGACACTCCCACACATTACACACAATCCCTCCCCTCATCCTGTGAGATAATTGAGTCAAGTCTTGTATGTAACTCAATTATCTCCAAGCAGAATAACATACATTTTTATAAAAAGTGTCATAAGTACCCCAAAACACAACATATCCCCATGTAGCCCCGATCTGGGTGAACAACATATCCAAAAATCACCCAGATCAGAGCAAGGGTTCAGGAAATTCCTGGAAGTCTCTTTTTGACTGACCGCACACATGCCCAAAACAGTTCCAGAGAATTAGGCTGTGCGGCCGGTCTATTTCAAACAGTCGAAGTAATGTTCAAATAGTCGAACGGAGCCATTTGTGCACAGAGTCAGTGAGTGTATCTGGTTCAGTAGATTATTTCTACTGAGCGGCGCTCTGTTCGTGCAGTTTTAGTTGAACCTAACTGGAGGTGGAAATCCCAGTGGTGTTCGTGCCGTCAAGTGTCCGATTTTAGTTCTATGTGCTTTACAATAAAACAACGCTGGGCACATTTGACTAAACAAGATGGCCGCCGCCTCGCGTTCGACTCTACAAATGGCGAACACCCGTCAATTTGGCTGCGGTTAACTACAGCTTCTGGGAGGTAAACCGACTGTTCGGTTGTTTGTTCGGTAAACGAACACCATAAGCATAATCCATTTGGTAGCCCGATATACTGAACAGTAGAGGGGAAAAAGCAAAAACAAAGCCTTTCCACAGCCCTGAAGCCAGGTTTAACACAGGGGCCATAGTCACAGGGTAGGAGTCTGGTAAACAGGCCCCTCCAAAAGTCAGTGGCAAAGTTCAGTTCGTCACAGCGGGTAATGAGAAATTATTGCCAGATTATGTAATACTAAAATAGGCTACAAGGTGTGTCATATAGAGGAATGCTACAAAAAGAGTAACTGTACAAAACATATAAACCAGCAAAGTCTGCACTAACAACGTGTTGGCACTGGACAGAAACAGGATAAATTATTGCCAAATCGGGGGGCTTGGACAGGAAAGAAACATGATAAATTACTGACAAATCGGGGGGCTTGGACATAAAAGGAACAGGAGAAATTATTGCCAAATCGGGGAGCTTGGACATGAAAGAAACAGGAGAAATTATTGACAAATCGGGGAGCTTGGACATGAAAGGAACAGGAGAAATTATTGCCAAATTGTGGAGCTTGGACATGAAAGAAACAGGAGAAATTATTGACAAATCGGGGAGCTTGGACATGAAAGAAACAGGATAAATTATTGACAAATCGGGGAGCTTGGACATGAAAGAAACAGGAGAAATTATTGCCAAATCGGGGGGCTTGGACATGAAAGGAACAGGAGAAATTATTGCCAAATCGTGGAGCTTGGACATGAAAGAAACAGGAGAAATTATTGCCAAATCGGGGCGCTTGGACATGAAAGAAACAGGAGAAATTATTGCCAAATCGTGGAGCTTGGACATGAAAGAAACAGGAGAAATTATTGCCAAATCATGGAGCTTGGACATGAAAGAAACAGGAGAAATTATTGCCAAATCGGGGGGCTTGGACATGAAAGGAACAGGAGAAATTATTGCCAAATCGTGAAGCTTGGACATGAAAGAAACAGGAGAAATTATTGCCAAATCGGAGCGCTTGGACATGAAAGAAACAGGAGAAATTATTGACAAATCGGGGAGTTTGGACATGAAAGAAACAGGAGAAATTATTGCCAAATCGGGGGGCTTGGACATGAAAGAAACAGGAGAAATTATTGCCAAATCGGAGGGCTTGGACATGAAAGGAACAGGAGAAATTATTGCCAAATCGGGGAGCTTGGACATGAAAGGAACAGGAGAAATTATTGCCAAATCGGGGAGCTTGGACATGAAAGAAACAGGAGAAATTATTGACAAATCGGGGAGTTTGGACATGAAAGAAACAGGAGAAATTATTGCCAAATCGGGGGGCTTGGACATGAAAGAAACAGGAGAAATTATTGCCAAATCGGGGGGCTTGGACATGAAAGGAACAGGAGAAATTATTGCCAAATCGGGGAGCTTGGACATGAAAGGAACAGGAGAAATTATTGCCAAATCGGGGAGCTTGGACATGAAAGGAACAGGAGAAATTATTGCCAAATCGTGGAGCTTGGACATGAAAGAAACAGGAGAAATTATTGCCAAATCGGGGGGCTTGGACATGAAAGGAACAGGAGAAATTATTGCCAAATCGTGGAGCTTGGACATGAAAGAAACAGGAGAAATTATTGCCAAATCGTGGAGCTTGGACATGAAAGAAACAGGAGAAATTATTGTCAAATCGGAGAGCTTGGACATGAAAGAAACAGGAGAAATTATTGACAAATCGGGGGGCTTGGACATGAAACCGTGAACCTACATACAGTGTCCTTCAAGTTATGGGATGCACATAGCAGATTTTTGCATTATTGGTTCTGCTCTGTGTTATGATGGCATGATATCTCTATATTGTGTGCGGTTGTTGTATTACACCAGGGCTTTCTTTCATGTCCAAGCTCCACGATTTGGCCGTATTTTCTCATCCTTCCTTTATCATTACTCCTATAGGTGTTTAGTGGCACCAGTTTGTCATTTTCACAAAGTTCTATTTACTTTTGGTGTTAAAATAAAGATTATCATCTTTGTATCCTTGTTCAATCTTCCCATCATCTCTGAGTCTCTCCTTTTCCCAATGATGTGTAGGAATCCCTCTTTTCTTTTACCACACATAGTACACCACAAACAGACTGCTTTACACATATTAAACCAAAAAACAATAACTTCCACCAGCAAACACAGTGAAATCATGTGATTAAATTTGCTTGTGCTCTGTAAAACACGAGGCATTGTTTTCATGTGAGACCTCTTCAGCATGAGAGGCCCCGGAGGGACAGCTAACTAACATGTATAATTTGAGGTGGCGTGCGCGTCATTGTTAATGGAATGACATGCACCCTCCTACTGGGCTGCTCTTCCTTTAAATGCCCGGGCTAAATATTTTTTCTAGTCTGGTCCTGGGGGCAGGGTATACATCACATGGGGGGGCAGGGTGCATGTCCCATTGAGGGAAGGGTGGGCACTGAACCATGGGGGGAAAATGTACTATGAAAAAGAGGCAAGTCCCATGGATGACAGAGGTCACAAGGAAAGTTAGAGTCCCATAGAGAGTAAGGTTTAATGGAATGGGGGGAATTAATTTAAGGGTAGGAGTTGGCATGTACCCCAGGAGATTCTGTAGAAAGTGTCCTCTATAACCTAGCTAGAAGCAATACATTCTATATATAGATGCCCCCATTCTCTCCTAATTCTCGCATGCAGGGTTATTGTATAAACCTCCTCTGGCTCATAATGTTATCTCAGAGAGCACATGGCAGCAGCAATATTACACAATTATCTTGCTATAAGCTGGAAGCAGCCATGTTCTGTTTGAATCCCCCTATTGTAGGAGCCATGGCCTGACACCTGCCGCCTCCTCCCCCTTACAGCAGCTGCAGATAATCCTGTGAACAGATATAGCACGTCTGGCTGAATCTGTGCCGACATTAACACAAACCCTGCCAGCTGTTCGCAACTTCCCAGCTGTGAGAATGGCGAAAAGTCAGTAAATTCTGCCGCCAAGCTTATCGCTGCCAAGTGAATAATATGAACATACATCCACAGTTTCTGTAAACACTAACATACTAACTGTAATATAACCAAAACGTGACCACAACACACTGTCATAAAGGTATTGCCCATGTACTGTGACTGTGTGCATATGACTGGCATAGTGTCCCTATAGCTACGAGCACGAGCCTTTCCTCTGAAACACCTTATGGAAACTGTTGTTGCAGATACCCCTGGCAGAGGGTACATTTGTACAGTATTATGAGCCTGGGTGAGAGCCACAATCTGACAGTCCAAGGCTGTGAGGAAAGAGATGTTCATCATGTGGGGAACACGCTCCACAAGTAAAGGTTGGACGAACCTCACAAAAACAAATTCGTAAAAATCACATCACGTGTAGAGCCAGGGGGTCGGCTTATAATCGGGCACTTCTCTCTCTGCCACATAAATCCTCTGAAAACTGCATTATTACATGACTTTCACAAGCACCAACAAAAATACTCTAAACTTGGACTCTACTTCATTATCCGTCAATCGCTCACTCCACCATTACGCTATTCTCAAATACACACAACCTGGCAATGCACAATAACGCCATTCTCAAACACACACAACCCGACACTCAACCATAACGCCATTCTCAAACACACACAACCCGACACTCAACCATAACGCCATTCTCAAACACACACAACCCGACACTCAACCATAACGCCATTCTCAAACACACACAACCCGACACTCCACCATAACGCCATTCTCAAACACACACAACCCGACACTCCACCATAACGCCATTCTCAAACACACACAACCCGACACTCAACCATAACGCCATTCTCAGACACACACAACCCGACACTCCACCATAACGCCATTCTCAAACACACACAACCCGACACTTAACCATAACGCCATTCTCAAACACACACAACCCGACACTCCACCATAACGCCATTCTCAAACACACACAACCCGACACTCCACCATAACGCCATTCTCAAACACACACAACCCGACACTCCACCATAACGCCATTCTCAAACACACACAACCCGACACTCAACCATAATGCCATTCTCAAACACACACAACCCGACACTCCACCATAACGCCATTCTCAAACACACACAACCCGACACTCCACCATAACGCCATTCTCAAACACACACACCCGACACTCCACCATAATGCCATTCTCAAACACACACAACTCGACACTCCACCATAACGCCATTCTCAAACACACACAACCCGACACTCAACCATAACGCCATTCTCAAACACACACAACCCGACACTCCACCATAACGCCATTCTCAAACACACACAACCCGACACTCAACCATAATGCCATTCTCAAACACACACAACCCGACACTCCACCATAACGCCATTCTCAAACACACACAACCCGACACTCCACCATAACGCCATTCTCAAACACACACAACCCGACACTCAACCATAACGCCATTCTCAAACACACACAACCCGACACTTAACCATAACGCCATTCTCAAACACACACAACCTGGCACTCAATCATAGCGCCATTCTCAACACTTGTGTTAGTGTTACATATACTGTAGTCTTACAGCATATTACAGAATGCTGAGTATTAATGTTACAGTATCTTGACTATTAATGTTACTGTAGCGGAATGGATCCCCATATACACTTTTATTCCTGGTTTTTGGGCTGTCCGTACACTACCCGTTTATTTACCGAACTGTGACAACACCCCATATTTTAATGTAACCAAACCCCATATTTCTTTGTCCCAGTTATTGTGGCAAACCTAGCCACTTGGACAATAACTAGAGACTGTGCCTTTAAGGGTTGCCAATAGGTCGGGCGAGATATGCGCTTTACACTTATGTAGATGTTAATGTATTTTCTGTATTGCCTGTACTGCTGTTTCCGCCGAATGCAAATGGCGGTTTTGTATGGGGATTTTCTTTCGTTTCACGAACGGCACTTTAGAAAGCCGTTCGTGAACCGAACGCGATACCCCCTAATAGCCCACACACTTAGAGGCGTGTGGCGCTAGTTAACCGATTGCAACATTGTTGCAATCGGTTATTAGAGGCTCTCCTGGGTGGCCGTCGTTCGACTACCGACCATGCGGCGGTCGGCCATCTTGGATCCCTTGTTCTTCAGCGGGTCCGTGTCGTCGAACGCATAGCATTACCAATAGTTATTCGACGGCACGAACACCGCTGAGCCTCCAGGACGTTCGGGAGTTTCAGGACCAGGTTCACTAAAAGCAATCGGTTCTTTTCGTGTGTTTTGAAAGAAATGTGTTTTCTGTGCGGCGTTCGGTTATTTTAGCTGGGATCTGAGCGGCAATCTCACGAATGATGCGCCCAGACCCCAGCTATCTACCGAACGTCCATTCGTGTAAATCCACCGTGTATTGTAACAGTTGTAGATTTTTGTGTGAATTGCCGGTTCTGCTGCACGAGGGGATAATCCCCTTAACGGTGCATTCTGGGAGGATGATCCCTCTCGTGCAGCAGTGCCTGATGGGAGAAATATGTTGTACTGTAAGTCCCCCATGTAGTCCCCTCTGGGAGTGCACCTGGGGAGGAACTCAGGAAACCCCTTGCATGGGGACTTGTATAAATTGTCGTGCCGATTAAAGGATTTCAGTTGACTCCCAAAACTGTGTCTCGTCCGGTTATTGGGAGGTTGGGGATATTGCCTTGGTGTTTTCAGCGCTTGACTGTGGATTCGTTTCTGGACCAGCGGAATTCGTGGATTTTATATTGGCGTTCCGCTACAGTTATTTTTCCCTGCATTCTAATCTACCTAACACTGACAACCCCCCTGGCTCATTTAACTTCAAAGACTCCTCAAACTTAAGTGCTCTCTCTGTATGGCCGCTGTTTGTATAACTGAACAACACTTTTAAACGGCGGCCATCTTGTCTCCCGAAAGCAGGCAGCGGTACCTGGTCGTTGAATGTCTAGAACTCTAAGGCAGACACTCGACCCCGCGAACACCAGTGATTTCGGACGAACTGCTGCTTCTTTCCACGACAAGCCAAGAGATCGCTGTTCGGTAGGATTGTTCGCATGAACAAGGCAAACAATCGCTACCTATGAACCAGGGGAACCGTTCAACTTTTGGTTAGTTTGGGAACTCCCAAAGGTTACCAACCGCTACCACTGATTCTCTGGAACTGATTTGGGCAGACGCCACCTGTGCCGTTGATCAAAATTTTACCCCAGTGGCGATTCGGCTGTGCTCGTGGGATCTGAACGTTATTTGGATATGTTGGGTGCTCAGATCCAGGCTATCCAGGGATATAATATTTGTGGGGGATCCTATATGTGTTATATATATTTGGGGTATTTTATATTTTGTACCTCTAGTGCCTGGGAGATAATTAGTTTAAGCAAAGTACACTAAATTATCTCCCAGACACAGAGACTCCTGGGCGTGTTTTACTATGTCTTTGCTTGCTGGGGTTCTGTGTATATAAGTGGGCCATCTGGCCATAATAAAACATTACAGTTGTACCCTTCATCAAGTCTTGACTGATGTGTGGGTATGCGAACGGCGAACCAATTGATTTTTCCAACGACCTTAGGATTTCGTGAGTGTACAAACCAGTGTATTATACGAATGGGCTATAATCAATTAAGCCTCTAGCATTTCGGGAGTGTGCGAACGAACGGAGTATACAAAATACAAGGGGTTCGTTACACAAATCAACTCTGTGTGGTCCCACTGTTTGTACCTTCTAATCTCCGACCATCCCTGGCTGTTAACCACAAATTGATCGTAAGTGCAAGTGTTTTCTATTAGTGGTTGCTGTTTGTATAACCGAACACACGTGCTCTAAGAATTGGCGGCCATTTTGTCTCCCGAACGCAGGCAGCGGTCAATGGCATGTTACTATATCTCAGATATGCAGCCATGCGAACACCCAGGTAACTTGTACCGCTGCCCATCCAACTTTCCAAACAGTTATGAGAATGGCGTTCGGGAGGCATGAACTACTGAACAGGGCACACAGCCGGGGGGAACATTTGTTGGTGTTCATGTGCGAACCTCCGAAAAATTAAGAAAACTTCATTCAAATGACATTCCAGAACCACTGAAGGGATCTTCAACAATATTTCGACAAAGTGGGCGCTTTCTTGGGGTTCCTACATTAACAACATTTATTTTTGGGGTAAATTGTAATATTGTGTATGTTTTCCTGTATCTGAGAGATATTGGAGTTATAATTTTCCCACTTAGTTATCTCTCAGAAACTCCTGGGAGGAAAGCCCTTGTATTTTTTATATGGAGACCCCATGCTAGGGGTAAGTGCATAAAAGCCGTGTGTGGCCAAAATAAAATCAGTTGACTCTCAAAACTATGCATCGTCTAGTTTCTGTGGGGAAAAGGTCTAGGATTATTACAGTGCTTCTTTCTGCTTCAAGGAATGAAAAGCAGAGATACCTATTTTGGTATCGGAGCTCCGCTACAGTTACAATATATTGAAGTATTAATGATACAGTATATTGAGTATTAATTATACAGTATACTGCAGTATGTTGTAGACCTCCGGGTACCCCGAGTGGGTACCCCTACCAAACATGCTCACTTGCTATTGCCGGGACATCATCAGCGCTCCAGCCCCTAGTCACCGCAGCTGGGGACAGCACAATCCCTGGTGGTCCGATTGAGAAGCTCTGGTGGTCCAAGAGGTAAGAGCAAACTCTAGCAGCTCCTGAGGCTAGAGTTCACTCTCACGAGATTTGGAGCGTTGCCGTGGTAACCTCGGAAACGCTCCGAGCTTGCGAGAGAAGAAACCATCGGAGCTGCAGGTTACAGCTCGGGAGTCCTTTCTCCCCTCCCCTGCCAGCAGGAAACATTTCATGGTGCCCACAGGGCACCGCAGCACACAGTTTGGGAATTGATGGTATATTGAATATTAATGTCACAGTATATTGTAGTATTAATGTCACAGTATATTACAGTATATAGTAGTATTAATGTCACAACATATAATAGTATTAATGTCACAGTATATTGTAGTATTAGTGTCACGGTATATAGTAATATTAATGTTACAGTATAGTGTAGTATTGTCACAGTATATTAAATAATATTGTAGTATTAATGTCACAGTATATTGTAGTATTAGTGTCACGGTATATAGTAATATTAATGTTACAGTATAGTGTAGTATTGTCACAGTATATTAAATAATATTGTAGTATTAATGTCACAGTATATTGTAGTATTAGTGTCACGGTATATAGTAATATTAATGTTACAGTATAGTGTAGTATTGTCACAGTATATTAAATAATATTGTAGTATTAATGTCACAGTATATTGTATTATTAATGTTACAGTATATAATAGTATTAATGTCACAGCACATTACAGTATATTGTAGTATTAATGTCACAGTATATTGCAGTATTAATGTTACAGTATATAGTAGTATTAATGGCACAGTATATTACAGTATAGTGTAGTATCAATGTCACAGTATATTGCAGTATTAATGTTACAGTATATAATAGTATTAATGTCACAGTATATTGTAGTATTAATGTCACACTATATTGAATTATTAATGTCACAGAATATTACACTATATTGTAGTATTACTGTTACAGTATATTGTATTAATGTCACAGTATATTACAGTATATTGCAGTATTAATGTTACAGTATATAATAGTATTGATGTCACAGTATATTGTAGTATTAATGTCACAGTATATTACAGTATATTGCAGTATTAATGTTACAGTATATAATAGTATTGATGTCACAGTATATTGTATTATTAATGTCACAGAATATTACAATATATTGTAGTATTAATGTCACAGAATATTACAGTATATTGTAGTATTAATGTTACAATATATAGCAGTATTAATGCCACAGTACATTACAGTATAATTAGTATCAATGTCACAGTATATTACACTCTATTGTAGTATTAATGTTACAGTATAGTGTAGTATTAATGTCACAGTATATTAAAGTTGTGGCGAAAGTTACCTCGCCACTGGTTTTTGGAGGGGCCTGTTTGCCAGCCTCCTGCCATGTGACTATGGCCCCTGGGATGTATTGCCCTTTAAAGACATGATTTGGGCATAATGGATTTGTGTTGTGCTGCTGCTGGCCCTTTAAGAACCATCTGGGGACATACTGTGGAGTTACTGGGGGCCACCATTTCCTGTATCAGAAGCACATGGTGAGAACAATGGATGAAGCACATGGTGAGAACAATGGATGGCGGCCATTTTAACTCACAGACACTGTTTGGACTTTTCTACATGGTGCCATCTCGCCAGTATTTGGTGCACAGAGACATCGTGCAGTGGTTTTGGACTATACAGCAGGGGACACATTATACAGTAATTGTTTTTCATTTAGCCTGTATATGTTCTGCAGAATCTGCATTAAACTGTATTTTCCAAAGTACTGAACGGATCTGGGTGAATTTTGGATATGTGGTTCACCCAGATCCCCCAGTTCCAAGGATATATTTTTATGGGGTTATTGCATGTTTTGGGGTCCCTGTGATATGTTTTATAATACTGTATTTGTCTGCCTGTGATAATTATATTAACCATTGTGTTCAGTAATCATATCACAGGCAGAGGGGAGGATTTTGTGTGGGAGTGTTTGTGTGTATTGTACGGATTGATTGGTTGTATTTCAAAACCCTGTGGGCAGTACTATGTGTGTAGAATGTGAATAAAAGAGGCTGTATGTGCCAGTACAGGTAGTTCTACTTCACCCTCAATCTAGAGTCCTGTCTCTTATTGGGGGAATTGCTATTTCACTACAAGGGATTGCTATGCTTTACATACTCCCTTAGCTAATCACTACTAAGCTCTTTTAAGAGCTGTTCCTGCTTCACTCTCTTGGAGGAGCGTTTCACCCACTGGAACCTGGAGCCTTGTCGTAGGTCCAGGGTGGGTAGGAGACGGCGAGAACCCAACCAAGCTGCGGCGGTTCGTGGGTCTACAGTGGTTGTGGTGTCTGGCGGCGCGCTTGGAGCCCTCTGTAAGCGCTAGGTGCATCCTTCAATGGAGGTACCCAGTCGGGGTGCCAGGTGATCCGTTACAATTGGTGGCAAGCGTCGGGATCAAGGACAGCTACAAGACTACACCAGTTCCTGGATTACAAATTGAGGGCAACGCTAGTACCCATACAGCACCCCTATCTACAAAGGAACCAACTTCGGCAGAGCAAGCATGGCGCCTGGCTACACTCAGGAGCAGTTTGACAGAGATATTAATGCGGTGCTGACTTGCTATGGACCCAACCCCTCAGAGAGATCCTTGCAGCACGTCAAGAAAATATTAGGAGAGTACCTGCAATTCTTAGCAGAGTTGGTCAGGGGGGAGAGACCCCAGCAGCCAAGTGAGTTACAGGGAGACGAAGGTGCCGTCCTTCCTCCCCAGCGGCAGTGTGAGTTACAGGGAGCCGAAGGTGTCGACCTTCCTCCCCAGCGGCAGAGTGAGTGGCCATTTTATATACTGTAACATTAATACTGCAATATACTGTAATATACTGTGACATTAATAAAACACTATACTGTAATATACTGTGACATTAATACTACAATATATTGTGACATCAATACTATTATATACTGTAACATTAATACTACAAGTATTGCAGTCCTTCCTCCCCAGCGGCAGTGCGAGTTACAGGGAGCTGAAGGTGCCGTCTTTCCTCCCCAGCGGCAGTGCGAGTTACAGGGAGCTGAAGGTGCCGTCTTTCCTCCCCAGCGGCAGTGAGAGTTACAGGGAGCCGAAGGTGTCGTCCTTCCTCCCCAGCGGCAGTGTGTGTTCTTAGGAGAGGAGACAGGTGGTCCCTCTCCTCAGCAGTCAAGTGAGTCCCAGGGAGCTGAAGGTGCCGTCCTTCCTCCCCACCGGCAGTGTGAGTCCCAGGGAGCCGAAGGTGCCGTCCTTCCTCCCCAGCAGCCGTGTGTGTCCTTAGTAGAGGAGTCAGTCTGTCCCTCTCCCCAGCAGCCAAGTGAGTTACAGGGTGCCGAAGGTGCCGTCCTTCCTCCCCAGCGGCAGTGTGAGTTCCAGGGAGCCGAAGGTGTCGTCTTTCCTCCCCAGCGGAAGTGTGAGTTCCAGGGGGCCGAAGGTGTTGTCCTTCCCCCCCAGCAGCAGTATGTCCTACAAGGAACAGAGACAGTTGGTCTCTTTCTCCAGCAGCAGCCTGTGATTCAGGGAGAGGAGCACAGCACCCTCTCTCCCCAGCGGCAGCTTACCCTACCAAGGGGAGACACCAATCTTCCAGATGGCGCAGATGGGACCGTGGTCTCTGTGCCTGACCCACAGGGATGCTGGACAGCCTGTCCAGATCCCCAGCTACCATCGCAGGAGTATCAGGAGGAGGAGGAAAGCCAATTCTCCCCTCCCCAGCTAACTCCTAACTTGGTCCCAGGGTTAACAGAGGACCCCACTGAACCCCATGTTCCCCTGGCTACTGAGCCAGACTATGTCCCAAGCACCCCAGCAGAAGAGCTGGCAGCTGGGCAGAGTGCTGTTGGCTTCTGCCCTCCCTTTGTCCCTTGTCCAGAGCATGATGTCCTGCTATACCAGCGGAAGAGCTGGCATCGGGGCAGAGCGCCGCTGGCCTCTGCCCTACCGACCCCCTTGTTACAGGACTGGCCCTCACCCCATCAGAAGCACTGGCATCAGGGCAGAGCGCCGCTGGCCTCTGCCCCTCAAGTCCCCACAGCATGTTGCCCCATCACCCCAGAGAAATACCCAGGTGCAGTAACTGTTTGTTGTGGGTGGGTTGCTCTTGCACTTTGCTGTTGTGGGTGGGTTGTCAGACTAATCAGGCACTGACCGACAGTAGGTCAGGTACCTGGTTAGTCTACCCCCCAAAGGGGAGATATGTGGCGAAAGTAACCTCGCCACTGGTTTTTGGAGGGGCCTGTTTGCCAGCCTCCTGCCCTGCGACTATGGTCCTGGGATGTATTGCCCTTCTAGGAACTGATGTGGGCATACTTGATTTTATTATGCTGCTGCTGACCCTTTAAGAACCATCTGGGTACATACTGTGGAGTTACTGGGTGGCCACCATTTCATGTATCAGAGGCACATGGTGAGAACAATGGATGAAGCACATGGTGAGAACAATGGATGGTGGCCATTTTAACTCACAGACACTGTTTGGACTTTTCTACACGGTGCCATCTCGCCAGTATTTGGTGCACAGAGACATCGTGCAGTGGTTTTGGACTATACAGCAGGGGACACATTATACAGGGATTGTTTTTCATATAGCCTGTATATGTTCTGCGGAATCTGCATTAAACTGCATCTTCCAAACTACTGAACGGATCTGGGTGAATTTTAAGAGCTGTTCCTGCTTCACTCTCTTGGAGGAGAGGTTCACTCACTGGAACCTGGAGCCTTGTCGTAGGTCCAGGGTGGGTAGGAGACGGCGAGACCCCAACCAAGCTGCGGCGGTTCGTGGGGTCTACGGTGGTTGTGGTGTCTGGCGGAGCGCTTGGAGCCCTCTGTAAGCGCTAGGAGCATCCTTCAACGGAGGTACCCAGTCGGGGTGCTAGGTGATCCGTTACATATGTATATGGTAGTATTAATGTCACAGTATATAAAAAATATAAAATATTGTACGTGAGCGCTCCAAAATATTAAATCATGACCAAAATAGCAGCTGTAAAAAAAAACAAAAAACGTTATATAGATCTGATAACAGCTCTGGGATAATATGAATGAATGAGTTCTAACCATAAATATATCAAATGTCAAAATATAGAGTATTATTAATGTCACAGAATATTACAGTATATTGTAGTATTAATGTCACAGAATATTACAGTATAGTGTAGTATTAATGTCACAGTATATTACAGTATTAATGTCACAGAATATTAAAGTATATTGCAGTATTAATGTCACAGAATATTACAGTATAGTGTAGTATCAATGTCACAGTATATTGCAGTATAGTGTAATATTAATGTCACAATATATAGTAGTATTAATGTCACAGTATAGTACAGTGTAGTATCAATGTCACAGAATATTACAGTATATTGTAGTATTTATGTCACAGTATATAATAGTATTGATGTCACAATATAGTGTAGTATTAATGTCACAGTATATTGCAGTATAGTGTAGTATCAATATCATAGAATATTACAGTATAGTGTAGTATCAATGTCACAGTATATTGCAGTATAGGGTAGTATCGATATCACAGAATATTACAGTATAGTGTAGTATTAATGTCACAGAATATTACAGTATAGTGTAGTATTAATGTCACAGTATATTGCAGTACAGTGTATGTAACGGATCACCTGGCACCCCGACTGGGTACCTCCGTTAAAGGATGCTCCTAGCGCTTCCTGAGGTCTCCAAGCACTGCAGCAGACACCACAACCACCGAACCGGAGAAGCATGTGAATCCTCTCAAGCATATGAATGCTGTAGACAGTTGAACAGGAACCATACGAATAGGTTTACTGTCCTAGCAGTCAAACTGGAACAGCATACAATAAATCCTTCCCCCAATAATGAGACGACACTTCACTTTGAGGGTTAAAACAGGAACTGACTGTAATGGCCACACACTGGCTTTTATGCAAGTCCCCATGCAAGGGGACATCCCACAGGGTGGGACACAGTACAACCAATCGTTACAGGGGAACCATAAAACACACCCACAATTACATCACAATCCCTCCTCTCTGTCCTGGAGATAATTGTGAAGTAATCCAATTATCTCCCAGGACAGAGGCAAGACTCCATTAACCACATGGCAGTAACAATACAATAAAAGACATAAAATTACATACAGTTACATTTATTCCATAAAACAGACATTCTACATATCCCCAGATAGCTTAGATCTGAGCGCACATTACTACCGAATGGCGCTCAGATCACATAAATACAGTTCAATCGCCATGGAGCCAAAGTCTTTCATACAGTCTTTCAGTATACGGCTGGGCTCCATGGCATAGCTATCTGGGGTAGAATGGCTTTAACAGTCCGCAGAAAGGCATGAATACGCTTTGCAGGGAAAATAAAAGGTTTTAACTGCCGGGCCATAGTCTAAAGGGAGCAGGCGAGCAACCAGGCTCCTCCAGTGGACAGTGGCGAGGCTGGTTTCGCCACAATGTAATATTAATGTCACAATATATAGTAGTATTAATGTCACAGTATATTACAGTATATTGCAGTATTAATGTTACAGAATATTACAGTATATTGTAGTATTAATGTTACAGTATATAATAGTATTGATGTCACAATATAGTGTAGTATTAATGTCACAGTATATTACAGTATATTGTAGTATTAATTGTAACGGACCGTTTTGCACAAAAGGGGAAAAAACCGCTTAGACGATAATCCCCCTTTCAGAGTCAGGCACAGCTACTGTATAATCACCAAAACTCACGAACCGCCAATAAGTGAATGCTCCAAACTCCCGAACGGCATACAAGGGAATAAGGTAGCACTTCAAATAAACGAACAGGAACCATACGAATAGCTGCTAGCAGACGAACAGGAAAAGCTCCCAAGCGGCTTACACTCCTGGCAATCAGTCCTTAGCAGCATACAGTAAATCCCCCCAAAGACGAGACAAGGCTCCGTGTTGAGGGTCAAGCAGTGGTCTGTTTAATGAGGGCTACCTGCCCAGCTTTTATGCAGGTCTCCCACCTGGTGGACACTCCCCTAGGGGACCAAATGGGAGACTGTGACAAGGGACAGACAAGTATACAAAAAGGACACACAGTCACAGTATATTCCCACAATGCATCCTGGCTTCCTCCCCTCTGCCCTGGGAGATAATTGGGAAGTAACTCAATTATCTCCCAAGACAAAGGCAAAACTCCATTACACACGTGGGAACACAAAACCAGCATAATACTTTAAAATGCACAAAGTAACATTTACTACATTAAACACAGACATGTAACACATCCCCAGATAGCTCAGGTCTGAGTGCACATTATTAGGTGAATGGCACTCAGACTACACGAATACAGTTCAATCGCCATGGAGCCAAAGTCTTTACAGTCAGTTTCATACGAATGGGCTCCATGGGATTCCTATCTGGGGTATAAGACATTCACACAAAAATACCGAACACCGGGTCATTCGTGTGCTTTCACCGAACAAGAAGGGAGGTCGGCGGCTTCAGCGGTGTTCGCGCAAAACTGTGTCCGATTTTAGTTCCATGAAAATAGAGGCGAACACCGCTGTTCATTCGTATGGTTTAAAATGGCCGCGACCTCGTGTTCGGGATACGAACGGCGGCCACCCAGCGTTCATCAATTAAGCTGCGGTTAACCGCAGCTTCAGGGAGGTTAATTGCCGGCACACTCCAGCTCCCAGGTGGTCCAGTCATTCGTACGGTTGTTCGGTAGATTGAAACTACCGAACAACCGGCAGAAAAGCACGAATACAGCTTTTCTGCATGGAAAAATAAAGTCTTTTAAAAGGGGGCCATAGTCCAAAGGCAGCAGGCGAGCAACCAGGCTTCTCCAATGCAATGTGGCGAGATTGGTCTCGTCACATCTCTCCCCTTTTCCAAACAGACTAACAGGGTATCTGACCTCCTGCCGGTCAGTGCCCTTGTTAGTCCAGCAGCCCACCCACAATAAATAATCAACAGCACAGCCCACCCACAATAAATGGTTACTACACCTGGGTAAAGGGGAAGCTTGTCCATGTCCAGGTGCCTCACCACGGCTGTGCTGGGTACGGGTACGCTGACTTGGTGGGTTGCTGCGTGGGCAGAGACCAGCGGCACTCTGCCCTGTTGCCAGCGCTACTGGGAGGGTAGCCTGGTGGAAGCCTGGTTGTTGGAGGGGGAGACCGACTGTCTCCCCTTTAAATACACCGCTCTGCTGCTGCTGCTGGAGACTGACTGTCTCCCCTTTAGATGCACAGTCCTGCTGCTGGAGACCGACCGTCTCCCCTTTAGCTGCACAGTCCTGCTGCTGGAGACCGACCGTCTCCCCTTTGGTTACCCATCTCTGCTGCTGGAGGGGGAGACCGATTGTCTCCCCTTTGGCTAAACAGCCCTGTCGCTGGGGGGCAGGACCGACCGTCCCTACCCCCTGTGCTGGCAGTGTAGAGACTACGGTCCCATCTGCACGGTTGTGGGGCTTACTGTCTCCCCTTTGTACATTAAGCTGCCGCTGGGGAGAGGGGGTAACAAGCTCCTCTCCCATACACACTTCCAGCTGTGGGGGAGGGAGACCGACTGTCTCTGCTCCCAATACAGAGTCCTGCTGCTGGGGAAAGGAGACTGGGCTCTCTATTCCCGGTAGGACACTCTGCCGCTGGGGAATGGAGACGGGGCTCCCAATTCCCAATGATCTGTGCTGCCGCTGGGGGATGGAGACTGGGCTCCTAATTCCCAAAGCATCATTCTGCCGCTGGGGAATGGAGACTGGGCTCCCAATTCCCAAAGCATCATTCTGCCGCTGGGGAATGGAGACTGGGCTCCCAATTCCCAAAAAATCACGCTGCCGCTGGGGAGGGAGGACACTGCTCTCCTCTCCCTGGACTTCCCACTGCCTTCCCGGCATATCACTTGGCTGCTGGGGGGCAGGAACAACTACCTCTGCCCCCTGTATCTCAGCCTGCCGCTGGGGAGGGAGGACGCTGTTCTCCTCTCCCTGCACTTTACACTGCCTTCCCGGCATATCACTTGGCTGCTGGGGGGCAGGAACAACTACCTCTGCCCCCTGTATCTCAGCCTGCCGCTGGGGAGGGAGGACGCTGTTCTCCTCTCCCTGCACTTTACACTGCCTTCCCGGCATATCACTCTGCTGCTGGGGGCAGGAACAACTACCTCTGCCCCCTGTAACTCAGCCTGCCGCTGGGGAATGGAGCTCGGGCTCCCAATTCCCTGCAATTCATTCTGCTGCTGGGGGACAGGAGCGACTATCTCTGTCCCCTGTAACTCAGCCTGCCGCTGGGGAATGGAGCTCAGGCTCCCAATTCCCTGCAATATCTCCCGCTGGGGACTGGAGACTGGGCTCCCAATTCCCAATAAATCACACGGCCGCTGGGGAATGGAGACTGGGCTCCCAATTCCCTGCAGGACCGGTGGAGAGACCTCGGTCCCATCTCTACCGGCCACCTGGGGTTCTTCCCAGAAAATATCCACAATGTCTTCCCAGCTGAATGGGTCTGGTTCTGGCTCTGTCACTTTGCTGTCCTGCTGAATCTTCTCAATGGAGTGGAAGAGATCTCGGTAGTCCTGCTCCAGTTCCCACTCCAGGGTTGCTAGGTGAGCCAGGTCTTGCTCAATGTCGTGAGTGTCGCCCCAGTCATACCTGCTCTCCCTCCACTCCAAGAGATCACTGAACCGGGCTTGTGTAGGGCTCCCAAATTCAGGCTCTGAAAAAGCCTCCCATAACAAGCCAGATCCATCAAACTCCTCTCCCTCTGGCTTGTCATGCTCGGCTGTCCAGGGCAGGTACTGTGCCCCATACCACCAAAGCGCCTGGTATGCATCTTCCAGCCAAATCTCCTGCCATACCCGTGCTCCAATTCCTTCACCCATTCATCTAGGGGCTGCTCTCCCAGGAAGGGCATCCGCAGGGCCACTTGCTTCTGCAACCGCTGCTCTTCACTGGGGAGACTCTCACCCCGCTGGTACTGTACATTATCCAGGGCCTGGTACCAGATGCCTTTCCTTAATGCATCCCGGCCATCCAGGTCCTCCTCCTCGTATGACACTGCTGGTTCCATGCTGTTGCTGTCAGGGTCGCTGTACTCAGACATGCGTTGCCCTCAAATTGTAAATCCAAAGAAATGGTGTCTCCTGTAGCTGTCCTGTAGTCTGTGGGAACGATCCCACCGCTGCCACCAATTGTAACGGACCGTTTTGCACACAAGGGGTAAAAACCGTTTAGGCGATCGGCCCCCTTTCCAGAGATACAGGCACAGCTACTGCAGAACATCAAACTCCCAAACTGGATACAAAATAGCACTCCAACTCCCGAACTGGAACCTCCCAAATAGCTGCTAGCAGACTAACAGGAAAAGCAGACAATCAGCTTACACTCCTGGCAATCAGTCTCTAACAGCATACAGTGAATCCCCCCAAGAACGAGACAAGGCTCCGTGTTGAGGGTCAAGCAGTGGTCTGTTTAATGAGGGCTACCTGCCCAGCTTTTATGCAGGTCTCCCACCTGGTGGACACTCCCCTAGGGGACCAAATGGGAGACTGTGACAAGGGACAGACAAGTATACAAAAAGGACACACAGTCACAGTATATTCCCACAATGCATCCTGGCTTCCTCCCCTCTGCCCTGGGAGATAATTGGGAAGTAACTCAATTATCTCCCAAGTCAAAGGCAAAACTCCATTACACACGTGGGAACACAAAACCAGCATTATACTTTAAAATGCACAAAGTAACATTTACTACATAAAACACAGACATGTAACATATCCCCAGATAGCTCAGGTTTGAGCGCACATTATTAAGCGAATGGCGCTCAGACCACACGAATACAGTTTTAATTGCCATGGAGCCAAAGTCTTTAATTCCACGAATAGGCTCCATGGCATAGCTATCTGGGTTAAAACATTCCTCCAACATAAAATACCGAATTTACATGCATTCGTTCAATCCGTGCGAATTAGAACCAGGGGTTGGAGGTTCAGCGGTGCCTGCACGTAAAAGTGTCCGGGTTTGGTGCATGAAAGCCGGGCAGACAAGCGCTGGCTGCCCGGGGAGCTCCAGAACACCGCCATCGTGTGGCGGCTAAGTGTAACCGCGACCACCCAGTAACAATCAATTAAGCTGCGGTTAACCGCAGCTACTGGGTGGTCAATTGCCGGCACACGCTCGTTAAGCCGCGGTTAACCGCGGCTTCAGGGAGGTAAATGGAGGGCGCACTCCAGCTTCTGGGTGGCCAATTAAGGTCGCCGGCCGGCTTCCCACGGCTCTGGGGAGGCTGAAAAGAGACTGTTTGTTTGGTAGATGGAATCTACCGAACGGCTGTGCAGAAAGGGAGAAATGAATCCTTCTGCACAGTAAAATTAACCCTTTAGCTGCCGGTCCATAATCCAAAGGCAGCAGGCGGGCAACCAGGCTCCTCCAATGCAATGTGGCGAGATTGGTTTCGTCACACAAGATTTTCATTGAGTTTACTTTTTATCCCAGAATGTCCTCTGTTACTTTAAAAAAGGTCAAGGGAAATGATC
>OW240915.1:2964058-3005236 GCA_933207985.1 Pelobates cultripes
GCAACAAGGAGCAGGAGGAGTCAGCAAGGAGCAGAAAGGGGCAGCAAGGGGCAGGAAGGGGCAGCAAGGAGCAGAAAGGGTCAGCAAGGAGCAGGAACGGACAGCAAGGAGTAGGAAGGGTCTGTACAGAGCAGGAGGTGTCTGCAAGGGGCAGGAGGGGTCAGCAAGCAATGGGAAGAGCGGAAGGGGCAGCAAGGAGTAGCAAGGGGCAGGAGGGGTCAGCAAGGAGCAGAAAGGGTCAGCAAGGAGCAGGAAGGGACAGCAAGAAGCAGGAAGGGTCAGCAAGGGTCAGCAAGGAGCAGGAAGGGGCAGCAAGTGAGCAGGAAGGGACAGCAAGGAGCAGGAAGGGCTCAAAGGGGCGAGCAGGAAGGGGGAGCAAGAAGGGGCAGCAAGGAGCAGGAGGGGTCTGCAAGGGGCAGAAAGGGTCTGCAAGGGGCAGAAAGGGTCAACAAGGAGCATGAGGGGTCAGCAAGGAGTAGGAATGATCTGCAAGGGGCAGGAGGGGTCAGCAAGGAGTAGTAAGGGGCAGCAAGGAGCAGGAGGGATCAGCAAGGAGTAGGAAGGGTCAGCAATGAGAAGGAAGGAGCAGGAAGGGTCAGCAAGGAGCAAGAAGGGTCAGCAAGGAGCAGGAGGGGTCAGCAAGGAGCAGGAGGGGTCAGCAAGGAGCAGGAGGGGTCAGCAAGGAGCAGGAAGGGTCTGCAAGGAGCAGGAAGGGTCTGCAAGGGGCAGGAGGGGTCAGCAAGGAGTAGTAAGGGGCAGCAATGAGCAGGAGAGGTCAGCAAGGAGTAGGAAGCGTCTGCAAGGAGCAGAAAGGGTCTGCAAGGAGCAGGAAGGGGCAGAAGTGGCAGCAAGGAGCAGGAAGAGGCAGCAAGGAGCAGGAAGAGGCAGCAAGGAGCAGGAAGAGGCAGCAAGGAGCAGGAAGGGACAGCAAGGAGCAGGAAGGGTTAACAAGGAGCAGAAAGGGTCTGCAAGGAGCAGGAAGGGTCAGCAAGGAGCAGGAAGGATCTGCAAGGGGCAGGAGGAGTCAGCAAGGAGTAGTAAGGGGCAGCAAGGTGCAGGAAGGGTCAGCAAGGAGTAGGAAGGGTCAGCAAGAAGCAGGAAGGAGCAGGAAGGGTCTGCAAGGAGCAGGAAGGGTCTGCAAGGAGCAGGAGGGGTCAGCAGAAGCAGGAAGGGTCTGCAAGGGGCTGGAGGGGTCAGCAAGGAGTAGTAAGGGTCAGCAAGGAGCAGGAGGGGTCTGCAAGGAGCAGGAAGGGTCTGCAAGGAGCAGGAGGGGTCAGCAGGAGCAGGAAGGGTCTGCAAGGGGCTGGAGGGGTCAGCAAGGAGTAGTAAGGGTCAGCAAGGAGCAGGAGGGGTCAGCAAGGAGCAGGAAGGGCCTGCAACGAGCAGGAAGGGGCAGCAAGGAGCAGGAAGGGCCTGCAAGGAGCAGGAAGGGCCTGCAAGGAGAAGGAAGGGATCAGAAAAAGAGAGGAGCAGAAGGGTGCAAAATAAGAAGAAAGTAGCAGAAAGGTAAAGGAGCAGAAGGAGCCAAGGAGGAGAGAAGACAGTGTCAGAAGAAAAAGAAGACTGTATCAAAATGAGAAGAAAATGAGATTGAAGCAGGAAGGACAAGTGAAGTGATCCCTCCATTTCATTCTGGTCACCACATCATTAGGCTTTGGTACATGGGCCTGGCACGAAACATTGGAACTTCTCATCTCCCCAGGTAAAAAACATATCAGTGTTAATGTGTTCACTTTGATTTACTGAGTGTCAGGAAACACAGAGTGCCGCTGGGTAGGGGTGCCGCTGATTGGCTTAGAGTGCCAGCTGACTGTTATAGCCAATCAGTAGTTCCCCTTTGTGGCAAACCTAGCCACTTGAACAATATAAAGAGCCTGTGCCCTTAAGGGTTGCCTGTATAGTTGTGGGATATGTGTTTAACTATGTATAATGTATGCTGGCTGTAATACCCTGTATTTCCTGTATGGGCTATCTGCCGAATGCAGATAGCTGAATTTCATTTCGTTTCACGAACAGCACTTTTGCGGGCCGTTCGTGAACCGAAATAACCACCATGTATAGCCCACACACTTAGAGACGTGTGGCGCTTGTTAACCGATTGCAACAATGTTGCAATTGGTAATTAGAGGCTCTCCTAGGTGGCCGCCGTTCGACTACCGACCATGCGGCGGTCGGCCATCTTGGATCCTTTGTTCCCTCAGCGGTGTTTGGTCGTCGAGCGCATGGTACTAAAAACGGCTACTCGACGGCGCGAACACCGCTGAGCTTCCAGGCCGTTCGGGAGTTCCGGGCCGTTCGGTATTATGTTCCCTAGACTTCAATCGGTCTTTTGAATATATATTTTAATGAATGTGTTTTTCGTGCGGCGTTCGGTTGTTTTAGCTGGGATCTGAGCGGTAATCTCACGAATGATGCGCTCAGACCCCAGCTATCTACCGAACGTCCATTCGTGCAAATAGACTGAATATTCGAAAAGTTGTGTATTTTAATATAAATTGTCGGTTCTGCTGAACGGAGGGATAATCCACTTAACGGTACATTCCTGTGGGAGGATCCCTCTCGTGCAGCAGTGCCTGATGGGAGAAAGGCTCTGTAATGTAAGTTCCCCACGTAGTCCACTCTGGGAATGCCCCTGGGAGGGGACTCAGGAAACCCCTTGCATGGGGAATTGTATAAATTGTGGAGCCTGTGAATAAAGACCTCAGTTGACTCTCAGAACTGTGTTTCGTCCGGTTACTGGGAGATTTGGGATATTGCCTTGCTTTTCAGCGCTTGACTGTGGATTACTTCCTGAACCAGCGGAATTCGTGGATTTAATACTGACGATCCGCTACACCCTTTAATAAAAACGTTAAAAAAAGAATGAATCAGGAACTAGCGATTGGCTTAGAGCATCAACTGACCATTCTAGCCAATCTGTAGCACCCATGTCTGACGTCAATCTGCACTTCCCGACACTCCGTTTCAGAAGACAAATACCACTGAGCGACCTGGGGCTGGAGGAAGCCTTTGGGGTTAAACCATTTGAGAGCGGTTTAACCAATGGTGTATCCTGGTTTTGTGCTGCCCTTGTGCTGTCCCTTTTATGTTTGTGTGTTTGTGTAGAGGTGTGTGTGTTAATATATTTGTGTGTTTGTGTATAAGTGTGTGCATATCAATATATAGTGTGTGTGTGTAGAGGTGTGTGTGTGTATTAATATGTAGGTGTGTTTGTATATAAGTGTGTGTGTGTATTAATATGTAGGTGTGTTTGTGTATAAGTGTATGTGTATTAATAAGTTTGTGTGTTTGTGTATAGGTGTCTGTGTATTACTATGTAGGTGTGTTTGTGGATGGGTGTCTGTGTATTAATATGTTAGTGTGTTTGTGTAGAGGTGTGTGTATTAATGTGTGTGTGTGTGTGTGTATTAATATGTTTGTGTGTTTGTGTATTAATGTTTGTGTGTTTCTGTATAGGTGTCTGTGTATTAATATATTTGTGTGTTTCTGTCTGTGTATTAATACATTTGTGTGTATGTGTATGAATATATTTGTGTGTTTGTGTATAAGTATGTGTATTACTATGTTAGTGTGGCAAACCTAGCCACTTGGACTATATCAAGAGACTGTACCTTTAAGGGTTGCCTGTATGTCGGTGGGGATATGTGTTCAACTATGTATATTGTATGCTGGCTGTAATACCGTGAATTGCCTGTAATTGCTATCTGCCGAATGCAGATAGCTATTTGTATGGGGTTTTCCTTTCGTTTCACGAACGGCACTTTGACGGGCCGTTCGTGAACCGAAAACACTACCCCTAATAGCCCACACACTTAGAGGCGTGTGGTGCTAGCCCACACACTTAGAGGCGTGTGGGTGGCCGTCGTTTGACTACCGACCATGCGGCGGTCGGCCATCTTGGATCCTTTGTTCCCTCAGCGGTGTTAGGTCGTCGAGCGCATGGTACTAAAAACGGCTACTCAACGTCACGAACACCGCTGAGCCTCCAAGCCGTTCAGGAGTTCCGGGCCGTTCGGTATTTTATTCCCTGGAAGGCAATCGGTCTTTTGAATATTGTAGCGGAACGCCAATAATAAATCCACGAATTCCGCTGGTCCAGAAACGAATCCACAGTCAAGCGCTGAAAACAACAAGGCAATATCCCCAACCTCCCAATAACCGGACGAGACACAGTTTTGGGAGTCAACTGAAATCCTTTTAATCGGCAAGACAATTTATACAAGTCCCCATGCAAGGGGTTTCCTGAGTCCCTTCCCAGGGGCACTCCCAGAGGGGACTACATGGGGGACTTACATGCCAACATATTTCTCCCATCAGGCACTGCCAACATATTTCTCCCATCAGGCATTCCTCCCAGAATGCACCGTTAAGGGGATTATCCCCTCGTGCAGCAGAACCGGCAATTCACACAAAAATCTATAACTTTTAAAATACACGGTGGATTTACACGAATGGACGTTCGGTAGATAGCTGGGGTCTGGGCGCATCATTCGTGAGATTGCCGCTCAGATCCCAGCTAAAATAACCGAACGCCGCACAGAAAACACATTTCTTTTAAAACATACGAAAAGAACTGATTACTTTTAGTGAACACGGTCCTGAAACTCCCGAACGTCCCGGAGGCTCAGCGGTGTTCATGCCGTCGAATAGCTATTGGTAATACTATGCGTTCGACAACTCGGACCCGCTGAGGAACAAAGGATCCAAGATGGCCGACCGCCGCATGGTCGGTAGTCGAACGACGGCCACCCAGGAGAGCCTCTAATAACCGATTGCAACAATGTTGCAATCGGTTAACTAGCGCCACACGCCTCTAAGTGTGTGGGCTATTAGGGGGTATCGCGTTCGTTTCACGAACGGCCCTCCAAAGTGCCGTTCGTGAAACGAACGGGAATCCCCATACAAACCGCCATTTGCATTCGGCGAAACAGATAGTTACAGTCACTGCAGAAAATACATTAAGCACATACATAACAATAAAGCGCATATCTCCCCAGACCTGTAGGCAACCCTTAAAGGCACAGTCTCTAGTTATAGTTCAAGTGGCTAGGTTTGCCACAATGCTCCCCCAGAACCAAGCCGGCATACACAGTCTGATCCCAACGGATCGGCTTGGGGATGTCCGGGGGAGTGCTCACAGATCACTTCTCAAGGTCTGTTTGTCTGGACAACCCGTCGGCATTACCGTTTTGTTTCCCTGGGCGGTAGTGAATCGTAAAGTCAAAGGGCTGCAGCGCCAAACTCCAGCGCAGCAGCCTGGCATTGTCTCCAGCCACACGGTTTAGCCACACCAACGGGTTGTGATCTGTGAGCAAAGAAAAGGGTTGCCCATAGAGATATGGCTGTAACTTTTTCAGGGCCCACACCACGGCCAGGCATTCCTTTTCTATGGCGGCGTAGCTCACCTCTCGGGGTAACAGTTTCCGACTCAAGTATGCTACGGGGTGTTCTCCGCCATCGGCTCCGACCTGGCTCAGTACTGCTCCCAATCCAAACATTGAGGCGTCTGTGTGAACAAGAAAACGTTTAGTTGGATCAGGAGCAGCCAGTACAGGGGCATTGGTCAGAGCCGTCTTCAGCTGGTTGAATGCCTGTTCACACTCTGGGGCCCAGACGACCTGCCGGGGCAGGTTTTTCTTCGTCAAATCAGTCAGGGGTTTGGCCAGGGCACTGTAGTTGGGCACAAATTTTCTGTAATACCCTGCGGTACCCAGGAAAGCAAGAACTTGGGTTTTGGTCCTAGGGGTGGGCCACTGGGCTACAGCGTCAATCTTTGCGGGCTCGGGCTTCTGTTGCCCGCTACCAACCCGGTGCCCTAAATACTGGACCTCAGCCATCCCTATATGGCATTTACTGGGTTTCAAGGTAAGCCCTGCCTCCCGGATCCGATCTATTACAGCCCCTATATGCTGTAAGTGATCCGACCAGGTCTGACTGTAGATGGCAATATCATCCAGGTATGCACACGCATAATCCTGGAACCCGTCCAGTAGCCGATCCACCATCCGCTGAAAGGTCGCGGGGGCGTTTTTCATCCCGAATGGCATGACTCGAAATTGGTACAAGCCAAACGGGGCGACAAACGCCGACTTGGGAATGGCGTCCTCGGCTAGTGGAATTTGCCAGTGTCCCTTACAAAGATCTATTGTAGTGAGATACTGACCCCGGGCCATCCTATCTAGCAGCTCGTCTATCCGAGGCATCGGGTAGGCGTCCGACACGGTTTTGTCGTTCAACCTCCGGTAGTCCACGCAGAACCGAGTGGTACCGTCTTTCTTGGGAACCAGGACTACCGGCGATGCCCAGGGGCTATCTGAGTGTTCAATAACCCCTAACTGCAACATCTCTTCAATTTCTTTCCTCATATGTTCCCGCACGGATTCAGGAATCCGATAGGGGGTCTGTCGCATGGGAAGCTGTCCCGGGGTTTCTACTCGGTGGGTGGCTAGTGGAGTGTACCCAGGTAGGTTAGAAAAGGTGGCGCCCTTGGTTGCTATCAGTTCTTGTACCTGGATACGCTCTTGAGGACTTAGCCGCTCCCCCAGCTGAACCCCCCGGGAGGGTTCCTTCTGCTCCTCCTGCTCTAACAGATCCGGAAGGGGCAGGTTCTCCTGATCTTCGGAGGCGGGCGTGCAAATAGCTTGTGGTTTGAGCATGTTCACATGGAGCATGCGTCTCTTCCCTACTCCGGAGCATGGGCCGATCACATAGGTGGTATCGCATCTCTGCTCTACCACCTGGTATGGGCCCTGCCAGACGGCCTGCAGTTTATCGGTGCGGACAGGTTTAAGGATTAGTACCTTCTGTCCCACTTGAAAACTACGGTCTCTGGCCCCTCTGTCATACCAACGACGCTGCCGTTGTTGGGCGGCCTGGAGGTTGGTGCGCAGTGCCTGGGTCAATTCCTCCAGGCGATCCCGGAACGCCAGTACGTATGGTACAATAGGGGTCCCATCTGCGCTACTCTCTCCCTCCCAATGCTCTCTAATGAGATCCAACGGTCCCCGGACCCTTCTCCCAAACAATAGTTCAAATGGGGAGAAACCCGTAGACTCTTGGGGCACCTCTCTGTACGCAAACAACAGATGGGGAAGGAATCGTTCCCAGTCCTTATGGGTCTCTCCGAATGTCCGGAGCATCTGTTTTAGGGTACCGTTGAATCTCTCACATAATCCATTGGATTGCGGGTGGTACGCGGAGTTAATGATCGGCTTTATGCCACATATCCTCCATAACTGCTGAGTAACCTCAGCCGTGAATTGGGTCCCCCTATCTGAGACCATTTCCTGTGGGAACCCTACTCGGGAGAATATTTTCATCAAGGCTTCGGCTACGGTCTCCGCGTGTATATTAGTTAGGGCAATCGCCTCGGGATACCGGGTGGCGTAATCCACCATGGTCAGGATATACCGTTTCCCAGAGGGGCTGGGTTTTGGTAGTGGCCCTACTATATCTACGGCTACCCGGCTGAACGGTTCCTCAATTATGGGTAGGGGGCATAGTTTTGCCTTATGGCGATCCCCCCTTTTGCCTACCCTCTGGCACACATCACAGGAGGTACAATATTGCCTCACGTCTTTAGAAATTCCGGGACAAAAGAAAGCGTGCGTTAAGCGATACCGGGTCCGGGTCATCCCTAAATGGCCGGAGAGAGGAATATCATGAGCTATTCTCAGTAACTCCTGCCTATACTTCTGGGGCACTACTAGCTGCTTGGTTTGGAGCGTCACAGAGTTGCCTATTGCCCTTTCCGCCACCCGGTACAGTAACTTCTTTTCCCATACGTACCGTTCTCCCTCCCGCCCCACCTGGTCCGTGTCTACCCTATCTCGGTACACCTGCAGTGTGGGGTCTGTCTGAACCTCAGCTTCAAACGTGGTCGGGGTGTCCCAAGTCATGTCGGTCAAGGGGGGGTCATGGTTTCTTACCTGAGCCTCAGAGTGTGCAGGGAATGCCGTGGTGCGAGCCTGTTGCCGGGTGGTTACCGGATGCGCCTCTTGTGAAGGAGCCTGGGGAAGAAAAGCAGAAGTCATCTGGCCCAAGTCATTCCCCCAAAACAACATCGGCCGGTAGTTTCTTCATTATGGCCACTTCCACAACCCCCTCCCCAGCACCCCAGTTCAAATGCACCTTGGCCGTGGGTAACCGGTACATGGCTCCCCCTGCTACCCGGACCGCCACTGACCTGCCCGTGTGGGCCGCATCTGGAATTAAATGGGGAGCCACTAGGGTCAAGGTGGCTCCCGAATCCCGCAGTCCCTGCACTTCTTTCCCTCCCACAAACACAACCTGGCGGTGATGCTGCCGGTTGTCCGTGGCTTGCACAGACATCACCTCATACAGAACCCCCAATGGTTCCTCAGTAGGTAGACTTGCCAGCTCCGAGTGGTCAGGTTCTGTGTGGTAGAAATGGGCCGCTGCCCTTGGAGCGGAGTTTTGCCGTACCTGGTTCCACGCCTGCCTGCTCCGATTCTGGGTGCACTCCCGGGACATATGCCCCCACTGCCGGCAGGTATGGCATTGTATGTTGGCCCTGCCATTGTAGCGTGATGGCTGTGAGGGGTTTCCTGGTGGTGGCTGGAATGGAGTAGCGTTGGCGGGTGTGGAGCTGGCTGGGTGGTGTGGTACAGCTGGTCTCAGGGGAGCCCTGTTGAGAAGCCCATGATGCCTCCTGGCGTCAAAATGCTGATCCGCCAACCGGGCGGCTTCGGTTAAGGTGAGGGGTTTTCTGTCTCTTACCCATTCCTGTGCCTCGGGTGACAGTCCGTTAAAAAATTGCTCCAGCAGGATGAGTTGGCGCAGTTCCTCCATTGTGGTAGCTTGGCTCGCCTGAATCCACCCTTGCGACGCTTGGTCGAGCTTATGTGCCCACTCAGCGTGGGAATCTTTCTCGGGCTTCCTCAATCCCCGAAATTTACGCCGGTACGCCTCCGGGGTTATGGCATACCTCTCCAGAATTGCCCTCTTAACTTTAAAATAGTCCTTGCTATCCTCTCTGGGCACAGCGCGATACGCCTCCGCTGCTCGTCCTGCCAACTTGCCTGCCAGTAGGGGTACCCACATAGCCTGTTCCAGATCGCACAACCGCTCAAAATCCTGCAGGTATCCGTCAATCTCATCTTTCTCCTCGCAGAATGCTTTAAATGCCTGGTAAGGTATTTTCTGCTTCACTGGAGCGCAGAATGAGTTGGCGATGGATTCTGCCCTGGATGGTGACCTCTGGTGCTGCTGTGCCATAATGTAATCCTGGACGTCCGCCATCAGCACGGTTAAGATGTCCAGGGTTACTGGCTGTGGTACAAATTCCAGCCGGGTTCTCAGTTCCCTCTGGTATGGTGTTTCCTCTCTGGCAGGTGGGGGTGGACTGCTGTGTGCTTGGTCACCCTCCATTAGCTCTGCAATCAGTACTGCTTTCGATTTGTTGCTAGCGCTTTTTCCTCTAGCCTCCAGCAGTTCCTTTAGCGTCTGTCTCTTTAACGCCGTGTAATCAGTCCCCATTCACTGATCGCTTTCGTCTGCTTGTTTCATACGAATTGCCTTTCCGTTCGGTTGTTCCTTTCATTCGAATGCGCTGTAGAGTTGGATCCCACCGCTGCCACCAATTGTAGCGGAACGCATGGTCGGTAGTCGAACGACGGCCACCCAGGAGAGCCTCTAATAACCGATTGCAACAATGTTGCAATCGGTTAACTAGCGCCACACGCCTCTAAGTGTGTGGGCTATTAGGGGGTATCGCGTTCGGTTCACGAACGGCTCTCCAAAGTGCCGTTCGTGAAACGAACGGGAATCCCCATACAAACCGCCATTTGCATTCGGCGAAACAGATAGTTACAGTCACTGCAGCAAATACATTAAGCACATACATAACAATAAAGCGCATATCTCCCCAGACCTGTAGGCAACCCTTAAAGGCACAGTCTCTAGTTATAGTTCAAGTGGCTAGGTTTGCCACAAATATGTTTCTTAATGAATGTGTTTTTCGTGCGGTGTTCGGTTATTTTAGCTGGGATCTGAGCGGTAATCTCATGAATGATGCGCTCAGACCCTAGCTATCTACCGAATGTCCATTCGTGCAAATACACTGTATATTCGAAAAGTTACAGATTTTTATATAAATTGTCGGTTCTGCTGCACGGAGGGATAATCCACTTAACAGTATATTCTAGGAGGAGGATCCCTCTCGTGCAGCAGTGCCTGATGGGAGAAATGCTTTGTACTGTAAGTCCCCCATGTAGTCCTCTCTGGGAATGCCCCTGGGAAGGGACTCAGGAAACCCCTTGCATGGGGACTTGTATAAATTGTGCAGCAGAATTAAAGGACTTCAGTTGACTCTCAGAACTGTGTTTCGTCCGGTTACTGGGAGGTTGGGGATATTGCCTTGTTGTTTCAGCACTTGACTGTGGATTACTTCCTGAACCAGCGGAATTCGTGGATTTAATATTGGCGTTCCGCTACAGTTAGTGTGTGTGTATAGGTCTCGGTGTATTAAAATGTTCATGTGTTTGTGTATAAGTGTATGTGTATTATTATGCGTGGATATTTTTGTGTATCGGTGGGTGAATTAATATATGTGTGTTTTTGTGTATAGGTATCTGTGTATTAATAGGTTTGTGTGTTTGTCTCTGTTTATTAATATGTTTGTGTAAAGGTGTCTGTGAATTAATGTTTGTGTGTTTGTGTATTAATATATTTGTGTGTTTGTGTATGTGTATTAATATTTGTGTATAGATGTCTGTTTTAATAGGTTTGTGTATAGGTGTCTGTGTATTAATATATTTTTGTGTTTGTGTCTGTGTATTGAAATATTTGTGTGTTTGTGTATAAATGTCTGTTTTAATATGTGTGTGTTTGTGTATAGGTGTGGGTATTAAGAAATGTGTGTGTGTATTTGTGTATACTGTATGAATGTGTTTGTGTTTATGTGTCTCAGTGTGTGTAAACGTATCTATAATATATACGCTCATGTATCTTTCATAGACACAGGATTAGGTGATAAATAATAAACTCCCTAAAGAGAAAATGCAGAAAAAAACAAAACTATGTTGGTGGAAGCAGAGCATGAAGCCTGGCTGCTTTATTGCTCTGATTAAACAGTGTTTGCAGGATAAGCAATGTGTGTTCTGTATAGTAAGAGCTGAGCCGGGCTGCCCGGAGCCCCAGTCCAATGAATAATGATTCCACATTTCATGCAGCGTCAGCAGCTTGTAGCAATCAGCCCAGCACCCAGCACGCATTGAACCCATCAATTATACCCCCCAGGCCACTACCAGCCACAAGCAGAGCCCAGATCTGGGACAGGCCACTACCAGCCACCAGCAGAGCCCATATCTGAGACAGGCCGCTACGAGCCACCAGCAGAGCCCATATCTAGGACAGGTCTTGATCAGCCCCAGCAGAGCCCTGATAGGGGACAGGCCTTGATCAGCCCCAGCAGAGCCCAGATCTGGGACAGGCCTCTACCAGCCACCAGCAGAGCCTGGATCTGGGACAGGCCATTACCACCAGCAGAGCCCGGATCGGAGACAGGCCACTACCAGCCCCAGCAGAGCCCGGATCGGAGACAGGCCACTACCAGCCACCAGCAGAGCCCAGATCTGGGACAGGCCATTACCACCAGCAGAGCCCGGATCGGGGACAGGCCGCTACCAGCCACCAGCAGAGCCCGGATCGGGGACAGGCCACTACCAACCACCAGCAGAGCCCGGATCGGGGACAGGCCGCTACCAACCACCAGCTGAGCCCGGATCGGGGACAGGCCGCTACAAGCCACCAGCAGAGCCCGGATCGGGGACAGGCCGCTACCAGCCACCAGCTGAGCCCGGATCGGGGACAGGCCGCTACCAGCCACCAGCTGATCCCGGATCGGGGACAGGCCGCTACCAGCCACTAGCTGATCCCGGATCGGGGACAGGCCGCTACCAGCCACCAGCTGATCCCGGATCGGGGACAGGCCGCTACCAGCCACCAGCTGAGCCCGGATCTAGGACAGGCCGCAGCTGGCAGACAGAGCAAGGCTACACTGAATGGCGCAGGTACCACAGAATAAAAACGGAGAAAATTATAATTGTTAATCTAGAAAAACAGTAAGGCAGAGAAAAAAAACACAGTAACATACCGAGTACCACTATATATAAACTCCTTGGTATCTGCCATAAACACTTTTATATGAAGTCCTGCACTAACTTTTACTTAGTGTAAGTTCTGACCGACCTACAGGCACCCACACACCATTCCGATCACCTACATCCATCTTCATCACGGACAGCAATTCTACCAGAACTGCCTGCTAATCACTATGCACCAGGAATATGCAAACATTTAGTATATTACCACCCCCTGTGCACTTACTATATAACTATAACAAAGAGCACAAAAATCAAATCATTTACATTTAATAAACGTGCAAGAAAAAAACAACTTTAAAACATTGTTTCCATTTGTGGACTGGTTTATCTTTCCAGGGATTTGTGCCCAGAAAGTGTGTCCACGTCAGCTCTCTCATTCTGCAGATAGCTGTTCTAATATCGGTGTAATATCGGTTATTTTAGCTCCTTACTGACCATGGATACCCTATGCAATCTGAGAGTTTCCAGAACATCATATCAGGTCTGTAGGTAGAAAACGCAGAGATAAACATGGAGCAAAGTTCCAGAAGGTTGTTGTATTCTGCACTTTAATCATCTGTCCATTATTCTGCATGGAAAGGTCACGATCGATGCGATGATTGTTGCTCAATTTTCCAGCCCTTACTAAGGTAGATTTTACTGTTTTCTTTTTTATGTATCAAATAAATAATGCATTTCTAAAGTGGAAGCCCTCATGGAAAGACAGTGAAAAGTACTGTGTGTAATTAGCCAGAAGGCAAAGAACAAGAATCAAGTCAAAAGACAGAATGACACATTGACAAATAACATGTGCATCTCTGAGCAGAATGAAGGTCAATGTGGAAATCAGGGAGTAAACAGCTTGGTAATGTTAGGAGAACCGTAGGAGAGACATTGAAAACTATGGGAGAGGAGACTCAGAACACAGAGCTGCACATTATTACCACGTCACTTCATGCCAGCTCAGGACATCTTCCATGGCGTAGTACAGCTACTATTCAATATCATCACTTGCCATTGTATGGCTGCCAGGACTGGGAACTACCTGATAAATGGGGCTTTCACAGCATTCAAAAATTATACAAGACATAGCTCGACTGACAGGAGATCGCTTGATACAGAATAACTACAGACCTTGGAAAGAGAATGAGCAGAGAACTCCTGGGTATGGAATGAGCAGAGGACTCCAGGATATGGAATGAGCAGATACCTCCTGGACACATAATGACCAGAGACCTCCAGGTTATGGAATGGGCAGAGACCAACAGGATACATGATGAGCAAAGACCTCCAGGATATAGAATGACCAGAGACCAAAAGCATATGGAATAACCAAAGACCTCCACGATACTGAATGGCCAGAGACCTCCAGGATACATGATTAGCAGAGAGCTCCAGGATATGGAATTACCAGAGACCTCCAGGAGACATGATGAGCAGATTCATTAGAATATGGAATGAACAGAGACTTCCAGGTTATGGAATCCATATTGAATGACAAACGGAAAGAGCACAGACCTCCTGGACTATTGGGATATGTTATGACCAATGACCTCCAAGATGCAGACTGACCCGAGATGTCCACAATACAGAGCAGTCAGAGACTACTGGTGTGGAGTGACTAGAGATCTCTAGGGCAAGAAATGGGGCTAGAGACCTTTGGGTGTGAAATTACTAGAGATCTCTTGGAAAAGGATTAGGTATCCAAATGATTAGCCAGGACTTCCATGTGAGTAGGTATGGGATATGGCACAATTCCAATCCTATTAGAGCAGATCTGATACAGTATTATAATACATCAATAGGGGAACGTAGCCATCAAAATATTTGAAACAGAGGGCTAATCATAGATTCTGTTTGTATTGTTAGCTGCCTCTGCAGAGGTAGATCTGTGCCAAGAATGAAATATCTGGGCGACCTCGCCACTGGGCATTGGAGAAGACTGATTGCCCGCCTCCTGCCATGTGACTATGGCCCCTGGGATGTACTGCCCTTTAAAGACATGATTTGGCATAAAGGATTTGTGTTGTGCTGCTGCTGGCCCTTTAAGAACCATCTGGAGACATACTGTGGAGTTACTGGGTGGCCACCATTTCATGTATCAGAGGCACATGGTGAGAACAATGGATGAAGCACATGGTGAGAACAATGGATGGCGGCCATTTTAACTCACAGACACCGTTTGGACTTTTCTACATGGTGCCATCTCGCCAGTATTTGGTGCACAAAGACATCGTTCAGTAGTTTTAAACTACAGGGGACACATTATACAGTAATTGTTTTTCATATAGCCTGTATATGTTCTGCAGAATTTGCATTAAACTGCATCTCCCAAACTACTGAACGTGTGATGTGTTTTATGATACTGTATTTCTCTGCCTGTCATAATTATATTAACCATTGTGTTCAGTAATCATATCACAGGCAGAGGGGAGGATTTTGTGTGGGAGTGTCTGTGTGTATTGTATGGATTGATTGGTTGTATTTCAAAATCCTGTGGGCAGTACTATGTTTGTGGATTGTGAATAAAAGAGGCTGTATGTGCCAGTACAGGCAGTTCTGCTTGACCTCAAAACGAAGTGTCGTCTCGTTATTGGGGGAATTGGATTGTATGCTGATTGCCAGGAGTGTAAGCTGATTGTATGCTTTTCCTGTTCAGCTGCTTACAGCATTCATATGCTTGAGAGCAGTCGTATGCTTCTCCGGTTCGGTGGTTGTGGTGTCTGCTGCAATGCTTGGAGTCCTCAGGAAGCGCTAGGAGCATCCTTCAACGGAGTGCCAGGTGATCGTTACACCTTCTATAGGGTATCTATACATCCAAAAGTTTGGGGGGCGACAGGATGAAATGAGTGGCAGCACAGAAAGATGTTGCGACATAAGTTGTGGAGAAAGGACAAGTGGAAGGACTCATTGAGCCAAGGCCACTTGCCTCTTACAGCTAGAACATCCTGAGAGACAGTACCTAGTGCCTGGGGGGGGGCGGGGGGGGGTTAGGAATTCGATATAGAATATCAACCTGCTTGGACTGTCTGCTTAAGTGGGAGCAGGTGAGAAATGAGGACCAGAAAAATTGAGGTAGTTCAGTAGGATCTATTAAGTCTGTAATATCGGGTCACTGTTCCTTGTCATGTGTGCACATGCACACCAGTTTTTGCCTGCAGATCACATAAAATTCTGTGCACACAGGCTGTGGGACATTGCTGAATTAGGAGCAGGACCCGTACTCCCATATGGTCACAGTACATCTCCATGAATCTTGGCCACACTCCTGCGAGAGGTCAATATTTCATATGGGCACAGCACGTCTCCATGAATCTTGGCCACACTCCTGCGAGAGGTCAATATTTCATATGGGCACAGCACGTCTCCATGAATCTTGGCCACACTCCTGCAAGAGGTCATTCTTACGAGAGCGTGGCTGAGAATCACAGACCTCTGCAGGATTCATAAAGAAAAACAGTGCAGGTACCTGAGCAGCCAGAACTAGTTAAAGCATTGTGCATAGCCAGGGTAACGCCGATACAGTGAAATAAATGTGGCAAACTGAAATATATGTGGGCATAATAACATGGTATAATCATATTTGTATTATGTTACAGTTTTATTAGCCATGAGAGAGAAGCCGCGACAAAATTATCTTGAAACAATTCCAGGTTTACATTTGCTCAAGCATTCAGTGCACATATACTTTTATAATTATCATACATTATTTATTTACAATTATTACAGTTCTGCACACGACAACTACTAAAACTTCTGGAGCCTTCATGAGGGCCTCCAGGGAAGAATGGACAGTTTGTTGTGGGCTGTACTGACTAACAGATGCTCTGTCAACCAGTAAAAGATTCTGTTTCTTAGAAGGGTCTCACATCATGGTCAGACGGTCCTTCACACCAGGGATGGGGAACCTTCGGCCTTCCAGATGTTCTGCACTATATTTCCCTTGATGCTTTGCCTGCATTATGGCTGTAAGAGCATTATAGGAAACGTAGAGCAGAACATCTGGAGGGCCGAAGGTTACCCACCCCTGGTTTACACACAAGGAGTAAAGATGTTCATGGTGACATATTAAGTTTAAAGATACAAAACACCATGAATTGGGAAAAAACTTGAGTTTTCCTCGGCTGCTGACTCTGCCCCCAGTTGGTTTTTGTTTTGCATCCTTTATGAATATGAATGAATGTGGATCCTCCACGTTGTCCACACAGAGTCCTATTTGTTTTGAATAAAATAAAGAGATTTGGAGCCCATTGGATCTAGCATTCTGTATTGCTGGTGAAACTCATATTATGGAGAGTACACTAACCCCTACGGGGGAGGAAGGGAGGCTTGGGATACTGTCACGTAACCATAAAGCCTGCCCCTCGGTAAATAATCTGTTATTGTTATCCTTTTCACAGACCTGGATGGCAGCTTAATAAATAGCTTTTCTATAACGAGTTCTTGGAGCCATTTTATTGTTTTCTAGATGTGACAAGGCTGACATGAAAGGGGAATGTAATATTCCGAAAACCCGCAGTTAATTCCTCGTTATGGATCAGTGAAAATGGTAGATTTTATACATGACATGCAACACCTTGTCACCGGAGACACGCCACGCACGCCATTACACAAACTACAATGCCTTTGTTTTAAAGGTAGTGATAATATTTATAATAGATTGTGCTTCATTTTTGCATATTAAGCATTTTTTTTCTCTACGCTGCTCGCTGTAGATCCTGGTAACCAGCAGCGCAGTAAAATAAACAGAACATGATGGATGAGACACCGCGAGTAATTCTGCGTCCTTCATATATCATCCCATATATCATGCAATTTAACTGCCTGCAGGTGGATGGGGTAGAATGGGGGGGGGGGGCTCCCCTTGTACTTTGATGGCAGTAGGTGTGAGAACAGACACGTAACTAGTATTCTTTACGGAGGAAGCCAGGACGTGCCACAGGAAACACTGACTACAAAATAAACACAAGATTTGGGACTCGTTAAGTGGGAATAAAAGGTTCCCCTTCGAGAGGGTGGAAAAAATCTGATATTTTTTATTACTTGTGATTTAAGTTAATAAAATGCTTCTGGAGGAAATAATCTATATGAAGACGGTTCTCTAGGATTTACGATACCTTATTTCCAAAGATAATTCCACATGAAATATGGATTAATTATGCAGCAAGGTAGCACGAGGCTGTTACATCCCGGCAGTATATCCATCAATCCAAGATATTGACCAAAGTCTGCAGACATAACAGGCACTTTCTCACAGCAAAAATATTATAACAAACAAAGTTCATAAAAATATCCCGGTATCATTGTTATTCTGCAAATTTATACACACACACACACACACACACACACACAATCATTTTAATTTAAGTTGTTTTCCAAACTCTATGATTAACCTATTCAATTGGAGATTGTTCATCTTTCAATAATTTCATTATTAGTAATATCTCATGGTATATAACAAAATTTGTAGGAGATGGGGTTTTAATTTAAAGGTCGGAGATGGGGGTTATATTATAAAGGTCGGAGATGGAGGTTATATTATAAAGGTCGGAGATGGAGGTTATATTATAAAGGTAGGAGATGGGGTTTTAATTTAAAGGTCGGAGATGGGGGTTATATTATAAAGGTCGGAGATGAAGGTTATATTATAAAGGTCGGAGATGGGGTTTTAATTTAAAGGTAGGAGATGGGGGTTATATCATAAAGGTCGGAGATGGAGGTTATATCATAAAGGTCGGAGATGGGGGTTATATTATAAAGGTCGGAGATGGTAGTTATATTATTAACATAGAAGACAGGGTTATATTATAAAGGTCAGAGATGGTGGTTAGATTATAAAGGTATGAGATGGGGTTATATTATAAAGGTCGGAGATGGGGTTTTAATTTAAAGGTCGGAGATGGGGGTTATATTATAAAGGTCGGAGACGGAGCTTATATTATAAAGGTCGGACATGGGGTTATATCATAAAGGTCGGAGATGGGGGTTATATTATAAAGGTCGGAAATGGGGGTTATATTATAAAGGTCGGAGATGGAGGTTATATTATAAAGGTCGGAGATGAAGGTTATATCATAAAGGTCGGAGATGGGGGTTATATCATAAAGGTCGGAGATGGAGGTTATATCATAAAGGTCGGAGATGGGGGTTATATCATAAAGGTCGGAGATGGAGGTTATATTATAAAGGTAGGAGATGGGGGTTATATTATAAAGGTCGAAGATGGAATTATATTATAAAGGTAGTGTCACATCCTGTCCTGTTCTGCAGAGATGTCTGGCCTTGGCTTCTGGTATCCAGTACTCTTTTTACAATTCTTGTTTAGTTTTTCTTGTTTTTTCTGGTTTTCTATTCTATGTATAGTTTTCTTTATGCTGGGTTTCTGGGTTTATTCCTGTATTCCGTTCCTGGAATTCCCAGTCTCTTGGATTCCTTGTAATGTTTGGTTTTTGTTACCACACCCGTTCCTTTTCCATGAATCCTTTTGTTTCAGTTGGTTCCTGCAGGCAGTTGTTTCAAGTCCTCTGCTCTTTCTTGCAGGTAAGTGCTGTGTGTGTTTTATTATTGTTTATTTAGTCATGCATATCTAGGTAGATGGGTCCCACCTTAATTGGAGTACTTTGCCGCAGTTGGTCGGCTGCATACATCTTGGCCATTTATGTATGTCTAAATCTCCAATGTTTTACATATATAGTACTTAGTTTAGTCTCCTCTTGTTTTGCCTAGTATCTCTTGTCTTGTTTTATTTTGTCTTGTATTCCCAGTTCATGTTCAGTCCTGTCCTGCCCTGTTCATGTTTCCCTCATGTCTTGTGTACATGTTCTGGGTTCTGCTTTCTGTCCTTCTCTGGTTCTGGGTTCTCCTAGTTTTGTCTTGTTTGATGTCTGTTCTAATCTTGCCTTGTTTCTAGTACATACATACCTGCTGCAGAGCCTCCCTATTCAGATCCTGGGAGATCTGCATATTGTCACCTGGCACCTGGGATCCGCAGAAGCAGCATCAGGGCCCTGGTATGTGGCCGCAAAAAGCGGGTGCTCAACACCAGGGGGCGTGCAGTTTCCCTGCACCAGGCCCTGATAATCCATTTCCGCACAGTGACTCCTACTATCAAGATCAGGCATACCTGGTCCCGGTCACCGGACCGCCACCCCTGACAGGTAGGAGATGGGGTTATATTATAAAGGTCGGAGATGGGATTATGTTATACAGGTCGGTGATGGAGGTTATATTATAAAGGTATAAGATGGGGTTATATTATAAAGGTCGGAGATGGGGGTATATTATAAAGGTAGGAGACAGGGTTATATTATAAAGGTCAGAGATGGTGGTTAGATTATAAAGGTATGAGATGGAGATGGTAGTTATATGAAAGATAGGAGATGGTAGTTATATTATAAAGGTATGAGATGGAGATTATATTATAAACATAGGAGACAGGGTTATATTATAAAGATCAGAGATGGTGGTTATATTATAAAGATAGGAGATGGTAGTTATATTATAAAGGTATGAGATGGAGGTTATATTATAAAGGTAGGAGATGGAGGTTATATTATAAACATAGGAGACAGGGTTATATTATAAAGGTCGGAGATGGTGGTTATATTATAAAGATAGGAGATGGTAGTTATATTATAAAGGTATGAGATGGAGGTTATATTATAAGCATAGGAGACAGGGTTATATTATAAAGGTCAGAGATGGTGGTTAGATTATAAAGGTATGAGATGGAGATGGTAGTTATATGAAAGATGGTAGTTATATTATAAAGGTATGAGATGGAGGTTATATTATAAACATAGGAGACAGGGTTATATTATAAAGATCAGAGATGGTGGTTAGATTATAAAGGTATGAGATGGGATACGATAGGTTTCCAGAGCAGTAGGTCATTGTGTCTGGAGACAAGTTTCTGGAATTGTAAATGAAGGTATGTTCCCATGGTTGAAGGAAGCCAAGTTGAGTAGTAGGATGAAACATGGTGACAAGGAAAGCAGAGGAGAATGAACTCTGAGAAAGCAGCTGGGTTGAGATTGCTATGAGACATGGATGGAGGAAAGGTCAGTGACGGCAAGAGGTCAGTGACGAGCAGCAGGTTAGTGAAAGTAATTGCTTCATGTTTTCAGGAAAGATTAACCAAACAGGAGATGGTCAGGATTCATAAACAGAGACAAGAAAAGATGACGAAAATACATTTCCAGAATGAGAACACTTACATAAAACAGGAGAACGTAAGAGAAGTGGGTTTCTAAAACACATGTTGCTTGATGGGATATAAAAGGATTTCTCCATCAGCTTACTGTGTGAGCCGAGGATACTGGCTCTTCCCGGGCGACGGATTAGTGATAAGAACAACATGACTTCTTATTCTAAACCTTTAAACGAACAGTGTGAGCATTTCACAGCCGGACATACAGAGCAATGAGCGTGTTATAGCTGGACATACAGAGCAATGAGCGTGTTATAACTGGACATACAGAGCAATGAGCGTGTTATAGCTGGACATACAGAGCAATGAGCGTGTTATAGCTGGACATACAGAGCAATGAGCGTGTTATAACTGGACATACAGAGCAATGAGCGTGTTATAGCCAGATATACAGGGCAATGAGCGTGTTATAGCCAGATATACAGGGCAATGAGCGTGTTATAACTGGACATACAGAGCAATGAGCGTGTTATAACTGAACATACAGAGCAATGAGCGTGTTATAACTGGACATACAGAGCAATGAGCGTGTTATAACTGGACATACAGAGCAATGAGCGTGTTATAACTGGACATACAGAGCAATGAGCGTGTTATAACTGAACATACAGAGCAATGAGCGTGTTATAACTGAACATACAGAGCAATGAGCGTGTTATAACTGGACATACAGAGCAATGAGCGTGTTATAACTGAACATACAGAGCAATGAGCGTGTTATAGCTGGACATACAGGGCAATGAGCGTGTTATAGCCAGATATACAGGGCAATGAGCGTGTTATAACTGGACATACAGAGCAATGAGCGTGTTATAACTGGACATACAGAGCAATGAGCGTGTTATAACTGGACATACAGAGCAATGAGCGTGTTATAACTGGACATACAGAGCAATGAGCGTGTTATAACTGGACATACAGAGCAATGAGCGTGTTATAACTGGACATACAGAGCAATGAGCGTGTTATAACTGGACATACAGAGCAATGAGCGTGTTATAACTGAACATACAGAGCAACGAGCGTGTTATAACGGGACATACAGGGCAATGAGCGTGTTATAACTGGACATACAGAGCAATGAGCGTGTTATAACTGGACATACAGAGCAATGAGCGTGTTATAACTGGACATACAGAGCAATGAGCGTGTTATAACTGGACATGCAGAGCAATGAGCGTGTTATAACTGGACATACAGAGCAATGAGCGTGTTATAACTGAACATACAGAGCAACGAGCGTGTTATAACGGGACATACAGGGCAATGAGCGTGTTATAACTGGACATACAGAGCAATGAGCGTGTTATAACTGGACATACAGAGCAATGAGCGTGTTATAGTGAGGTCGTGTTGAATTTTTTGGTTCTGTTTAATAAAGAGGCAATCATGCTTCCATCTGCCTAACCTCTTCCACCCTGGCTTTCCATTGCTGAAATGTCGGGGGAACCCTTTTGCCGCCAGAGGACAGGCATTTAGCCGCATTGAGTAGTTTAGTGAGAGATTGGTTGTATAGAAAGACAAGCATTGTTGTATGATGCAGGATCATCTCTGCACGCCTGAGAACGCCTCCCCCACTTCTTCATGGAGTGAATCTCCAGTAGGGAATGATGGTGGGGCACTGCCTCCATATATGTTACAGAGAAAATCAGTGTCTCCCTTATATCACCAGCAGAGACCCGTGATCTCCGGGCTGAATCTGTGGAGAAGCTGGGGTGTGCGACACCAGCGAGTTAGCAGTTTGTAGTTTGTTTCCTGCATGGAGGAGCTTATTGAGGCTTTGTGTGTGAGTTGACACACTTTTTGAGCATTGTGAACATAGTGACTGGATTTAATTGTCATGTTGATAAATATTCCCCAGTGTATGTTACAATGTACAATGTATATAAGCAATGTTCAAGGAGTTTGAAGGTGCTATGTGTAAGATTTTAACAAAATAAGACAATGTTTTTCTGTCACATGTTGTATATTTTCATATGTTTATAAATAAAGCTATTTTAATAAAAATGAAATAAAAAAATGCCTTGTGATTTTTGGATTTGCAATAGGGAAGTCTTCTGTCTGTAACCTACTCTGCCAGTCGATCCTGTTAACTGCTTCCCCAGAATAGACTGTCAGCCGAACGCAGGCCTCTATCCCACTCCCTGGCAAGCAGTCACACCCTCCACCGCAATGTAGTGGCAGAACTAAACTAGAAAGGGTACTAGTGCAATGCTTATTTTGGGCCCCGCTATCGCAAGGGTGGCAATACGGTAGATCCCCATCTGTCATACAATTCTAACAATGCTTTGACAGCTGGGGCTCTACCATTGCCCCATAATTGCAGAGTTGTATTTAGCAATGAGCAGTGTTTGTGTGTTTGAATGTAAGCATGTTTTGTATGGAATATGTTTGTGTGAATGTAGGGGTGTGTCCGTATGTGGTGCTGGCATTTGAATGCAAGCATGCATTTGTGTGTATGCATGGGTGTGTTCCTATTTAATTTTGGTGTTTTTAACACAGAGGTGTGTTTGCATGTAGTATTAATGTTTCAATGCAGGAGTGTGTTTGAATACTAAATACTGTATGCACATATACTGCCAAAGGTACACACACTGACTGCATATAGATACACTGACACACATGCAGACATACAGATACACACACTGACTATATACAGATACACACTGTAACAAACCACCTCTTTTACAGGTAGGATTGTCACAGATCTTGCAGTAACCACAGCCTTCTAGGGTATACAAAGTCCAGGACACATTCAGCTCGGTTTTCCTTTTTATTCAATAAGAAACAGGTGCTTTAAATAATAACAAAAACAAACAACATCCCTTGCTCTTACTTGAGCTCTTACTAGACAGGAATTACTCTCTGTAATTGGGTGGCTTTCCCACTTACCAATTTTCCAAACAAAAGAAATGTCTTTGCAATAAACACAATTGTCATTCACTCTCCTAGCTGGCTTTTCCTCCCTCACTCTGCAGCAGGCTGATCTCTTCTTTTAAAGGCCTGTCTGCTAATTGACCAGCTACAGGTGAGTGCCAATTAACTAACTCGTAAGTCAGATCCAAATAGTGGTCTGTTACACAGCAACTAGTGCTGTTGGAGCATTGGCCCACCCTGCTCTCCAAATACTCCGCCCCAGGGACCCTTACCATGTTTTGCAGAGCATCAGCTATGCATTTGGCAAACTTTAACATCTCTCCCTGGGGCATTTAACTGAAAATTCTCAGGTTGCTGTTTAACAAATCAGGCCTGATGTATCTTCCATCAACCACTATTCCACTTTTACGCTCACAACACATATATACACACACTGACACATAATCACAAACGGACAACATACAGATACACAGACACGCTGACCACTTATAGATACACACAATGAGAACATACAGATACACACACTGACACATGCCAAAACAAAAATACACACATTGACTACATATAAATACACTGATACACACAATGAGAACATACAGGTGCACACACTGACATACAGATACACAGATACTATCACTGACACACATGCGGATACACAAACAGATACAAACAATGGCACACAGATACACACACTGACCGCATATAGATACATACATAAATACAATGAGAACATACAATGCATACAGATACACACGCAGATACAAAGATACATACACTGACTACATATAGATACACACAAACACCCTACCTGACACACACGCAGATACACACAACAAGAACATACAGATACACACAGACTACATATAGATACGCTGACACACACACTGACACACACACAAACAGACATACTGACACACACATACAGACATATTAACACACAGACGCACAGACATGCTGACACACATGCAAAATTTCATAACCATCCTCCAGTTTCTTACCTTTTCCTAGAGAATTGCTTCCAGTGGGCTGGCTGGGGTGGCTGGGAGTTTAGCTCTCACTCTCTCCCGGCCTGGCCCCCTCCGGGAGAGAGTGCAGCTCCTGTTTCTCCTGTTTCTGTGTCGCTGTTTTAGCGCCACTGCACGGGCTACCCAGTGGGACCCTATAGTTTGCGAGCAGAGGGCAAACTGGGGAAGCTGCCTTGGGCCCCCCCATCAGGGACAGGGCCCGGGGCAGCTGCCCCGTGTTAAAGATGGCCCTGCTGTTACTCCTCATTTATGTACTGATGGTACATTTTGTGCTCTTTTTTTCCCCTGAAGATTTTACCATTGAAAACATTCACAAAATATGACTAATATCACTAGAAAAAGATGCATTCGCAGTTTGAACAATGTTTTTATGGAAAAGAAAGACTTGTTTCAAAAAAATGTGCACTCTTGCACCTCCAATAGAAAAGATATATGGAATGTCCAAAATATATCAAGTCCCAGTCTTGATATATTTTGTATTTTGGACATGCTGTATAACTTTTCTATCTTTTTCCCTTTTTTCTATTTTTGGGGTATTTTTTCTTCCTTGTTGGCCCTTTTTTATTCTTTTACTTTTTATTAATAATGTTTCACTTATTTTTCCTCTGGATGTGTCCACTCGGGAACTTCAACAATTGTGGATTGATTAAATGTCTATTTAAAACAGTGACATACACTGTAGGACTTTGTGGCATAGGAAGCATGCACATTAGGGATTTTTATATCTGTTCTGTGTCAATATTTGTAAATATGAGCATTTATACATTCTTTGGTATATTGAATATTGCCTTTTTTGTAATTTTTGCCTTTTTTTGATTTCTATATATGAGGGAGCTGAATGTATGTACTATAGCATAATTACAGAGTAACAGATTGCAAAGCACTTACTATGAAAACACATACTAAATGAGCAAGTCTGTTAATTAAATACTTATGAAATAGTTTTGCATCTAATTTTGAGTGTGGAATCATTTGTATAAGTTTAGTATTTATCAGAGGGGTTTTTGAGGGCCACCTTGATACCAGCACCATCAGGAATGGGAGAGTGCCAATACATATGTATATGTTCTAACAACCTCTCTTGACCAGCCTAACTCAGTCTAACTCTCCAGACTTGTCTAACTCAATCTAACAACCACTCCAGACCAGCATCAATCAAGCATCCTCTTCAAACAAGGATAAATTAATCTAACAACCTGGTCAACATAACAACTCAACCTAAAGACCTTTCCAGAAAGGCCTCATTATCGAACATTGTGGCCAAACAAGTCAAACTCAATCTAACAATCTGTTCTTATGACTTGGACGGCCCCTTCTATTTCAATGTAATGATCTGGACAGACTTCTCTAATGCAATCTATTGATCTGTCTGGCCCAATCTTACTCAACGTAACGATCTGATCGGTCAAGGCTTACTCAACGTAGCAATCTGATCGGTCAAGTCTTACTCAACATAACGATCTGATCAGTCAAGTCTTACTCAATGTAACGATCTGACTGGCCCAGTCTAACCCCATGTAGCGATCTGGCAATCCCAGTCTAACCCAATGTAATGATCTGATCGACCAAGTCTAACCCAATGTAATGATCTGATCGACCAAATCTAACCCAATGTAATGATCTGATCGACCAAGTCTAACCCAATGTAATGATCTGGCTGGCCCAGCTTAACTCAATGTAATGATCTGATTAGCCCAGTCTAACTCTATGTAATGATCTAATCGGCCAAGTCTAATTTAATGTAATACCATCTTATATTTCGCCAGCATAGGGGCAGAGGGACTCTCTGTATATCACTGGGACAGATAGACTCTCTATATATCACTGGGTCAGATGGATTCTCTGTATATCAGGAGGGGCAGAGGGACTCTCTGTATATCAGGAGGGGCAGAGGGACTCTCTGTATATCAGGAGGGGCAGAGGGACTCTCTGTATATCACAGGGGCAGCTAGACTCGCTGTGTAACGGCACCCCGGGCATAAAAGGGTTAAACCGCCGTTTAGTAGATCTTCCCCTTCCAGAGATACAGGCACAGCTACTGCAGAACACCAATCCGCCGAACAGGAAACCATATGAATGCTGTAAACAGCTGAATAGGAAAAACCATATGAATAGGTTTACACTCCCAGCAGTCAAACTGAAACAGCATACAATAAATCCCCCCAAGAACGAGACAAAGCTCCGTGTTGAGGGTCAAGCAGTGAACAGGCAGAGCTGTGGGTTTATTGTTCTTATATACACCTTAGTACCACCCACAGCGTTTTGGAACACAACCAATAAACACATACAATACACTCAGACTCCCCCACACAAAATCCTCCCCTCTGCCTGTGATACAATTACCTTACACACTGGGTAATGTAATTATCACAAGCAGAGAAATAAATTTTTTCCACATTATTCATAACTTGAAAAGTATGCATCACATTCACATAAAGAGTCTTCTATCCTGGAGACTGACTGTCTCCCCTTTAGATACACCGCTGGGCTGCCGGAGGGGGAGACCGACTGTCTCCCCTTTGGCTAAACAGCCCTGTCGCTGGGGGGCAGAACCGACTGTCCCTGCCCCTTGTGCTGTACGTGCAGAGTCCACGGTCCCATCTGCACGGTTGTGGGGCTTACTGTCTCCCCCTGGTGCAGGGGCAGATAGGCTCTCTGTATATCGCAGGGGCAGATAAAGCCTCTGTATATCACTGGGGGCAGATAGACTCTCTGTATATCACAGGGGGCAGATAGACTCTCTGTATATCACAGGGGGCAGATAGACTCTCTGTATATCACAGGGGGCAGATAGGCTCTCTGTATATCACGGGGGCAGATAGGCTCTCTGTATATCACGGGGGCAGATAGGCTCTCTGTATATCATGGGGGAAGATAGGCTCTCTGTATATCACTGGGGAAGAAAGGCTCTCTGTATATCACTGGGGAAGAAAGGCTCTCTGTATATCACGGGGGCAGATAGGCTCTCTGTATATCACGGGGGCAGATAGGCTCTCTGTATATCACAGATAGGGCAGATAGGCTCTCTGTATATCACAGGGGCAGATAGACTCTCTGTATATCACGGGGCAGATAGACTCTCTGTATATCACGCAGATAGGCTCTCTGTATATCACGGGGGCATATAGGCTCTCTGTATATCACGGGGGCATATAGGCTCTCTGTATATCATGGGGGCAGATAGACTCTCTGTATATCATGGGGGCAGATAGACTCTCTGTATATCAAGGGGCAGATAGGCTCTCTGTATATCACAGGGGCAGATAGACTCTCTGTATATCACAGGGGCAGATAGGCTCTCTGTATATCACGGGGGCATATAGGCTCTCTGTATATCACGGGGCAGATAGACTCTCTGTATATCACGGGGGCAGATAGACTCTCTGTATATCATGGGGCAGATAGACTCTCTGTATATCAAGGGGGCAGATAGACTCTCTGTATATCATGGGGGCAGATAGACTCTCTGTATATCACGGGGGCAGATAGACTCTCTGTATATCATGGGGGCAGATAGACTCTCTGTATATCATGGGGGCAGATAGACTCTCTGTATATCATGGGGGCAGATAGACTCTCTGTATATCATGGGGGCAGATAGACTGTATTTAGAGACATAGATTGAAGCAGAAGCCATTTCAACTTTGCATTGAACCACTTTTTCTCAGACGGAGCTGTAAATATAAGGATCTTTATTTTTATTTTTTATGTTTTTTTCTATAGAAACAGAAGCCAAACCATATCTTCCAATTTGCCAAATTTGGAAAAAAGTCTATTTAAAGGCATGAAGCCAGTTATCAAAATATGTGAAATAAACAAAGCATAAAGTTAGTTTTTTCAGGAAATATCAGAAGATTCGCTGGGTCAGAGGGTGATAACTGCAATGTAGCGAGACACGAGAGGCCGGCATTTGCATGTAAAAGGATTCAGACTTTAATTAATGTGCTATAAAGTCAATTCTCTGCCCCCCGAGTAAGAGAGCCACAGTTTAATAACCACATCATGTCTGGGCTGTCCATCGGGGCCAACCAGCGCGCAATACGGAATTTTTACTCAACCAACAAGAAACTCCTTGATATATGTATTTATTTATAAAATATTTTACCAGGAAAGATACATTGAGATTTCTCTCATTTTCCAGTATGTCCTGGGTTTACAAAACATTGCATTGATGTAATAGGATACAATATTGTAACTCACTGACAGACATATACAATATATATATACACACACACACACACACACATTGGGCTGTCCTCAAAGTTTGCTTTAAAAATGTATTTCGTGTGATTATTCCCCTATATAGATGTATTGTATGTAGCATTCACCTGATTGTTCGGTAGTTTTCAGTCCGTGTTCCATACGAATGAAAACTAGCAAACCATCAGACCACCCCAAAGAGAAGTGTGCACCTCGTTAGGCTTTCACACTCTGTAACCGCAAGCTAATTGACCATGCAATCGGTACTTTGTATTCATATCTGGGTGGTGGACGCAAGAAAATCTCAGCAGTGTTTGGTCTTCGTGTCTCTGGAACTCAAATCGGACACTCAATCACCCGAACACCACTGAGACCTCCAGAGCTCCTTAACTCCCGAACGGAGGGGCCAACCAGCCCCTCGTTCAGTAAACTAAATGTACCGAATAAGGGAATTCATACGAATACCGATTTAACGTTGGATGGCAAGTAATTCTATATGTTTTATCTCCCGAACAGAGACCGACTGCAACGCCAAAACACATGGAGCCCTTTTCGGATACTACCTCGTGTGCGGTCGGTCAAATTGCCTCTTCCACCTAACTCCCGAACCCCTGGTCCGATCTGGGTGAATTTTGAATATGTTGGTCACTCAGTACATCCAGAAATCGGGTAATACAGCACTATGTATAAGTGGATTATGTGTGTCATACTGAGGGGAGATGTGTGGGAGGTAACCATTACACTATTGGCTACTGTACAAATTAACGTGAATCCCTCCCTTGCATGGGAGAAACCATTAAAAGGAGGTTTTGTGATTAAAAGTTCAGTTCTGCTCCTGATGCTGTGTGTCGTCCAGTCATTGGGATCTATATTGGGATATTCGTGGATTACCTTGCTTGCTGTGACTATTGTTAAATGGGATTGTATTACTTGTTCCTGACTGGTATCTTTAGTGGAGATAACCTGTGAAATACCAGCTCTCCGCTACACACACACATATAAATTTAATATATAACAGGTAATAAATATATTACCATTAATATATAAACATTCCCTTTCAGGGTTATCTACTAAGCACCAAATCAGCATCTAAATAGTACAATGCGGCTAGAATTGAATGGGAAGAGAACATCTGGCATTATATTAAGGCATTCTACAGCACCTTCAGATATTCAGCAATCCTGAATATTCCTTTGGCAACATTTCAGTGTAAAAAATAAAACCCAAATACCACGAAGTGCACAGAAAAACACCAAACTCCTCCTAAATAAACTATCTGCATGTCTATTATCCCACCAGTCAGACTCTGTACCCTTCTGAATATAGAGTATAGCTTAAAGGACCACTCTAGGCACCCAGACCACTTCAGCTTAATGAAGTGGTCTGGGTGCCAGGTCCAGCTAGGGTTAACCCATTTTTTAATAAACATGGCAGTTTCAGAGAAACTGCTATGTTTATTAATGGGTTAAGCCTTCCCCCTAATCCTCTAGTGGCTGTCTCATTGACAGCCACTAGAGGCGCTTGCGTGCTTCTCACTGTGATTTTCACAGTGAGAGCACGCAAGCGTCCATAGGAAAGCATTGTAAATGCTTTCCTATGCGACGGGCTGAATGCGCGCGCAGCTCTTGCCGCGCGTGCGCATTCAGCCGGCGGGGCGGAGGAGGAGGACGGAGGAGGAGAGCTCTCCGCCCAGCGCTGGAAAAAGGTAAGTTTTAACCCCTTTCCCCTTTCCAGAGCCGGGCGGGAGGGGGTCCCTGAGGGTGGGGGCACCCTCAGGGCACTATAGTGCCAGGAAAACGAGTATGTTTTCCTGGCACTATAGTGGTCCTTTAAGTTGCTGAACTTGCTTATACCCAGACAGGGTCTTCAGAGACCAGAGAGAGCGGTTATAAGACCTATCTTCTGACCAGCAGTGGCAGAACTACACAAGATGCAGTTGGGCCCACGCACTAAGGGGGCCTCTTAGGTAGACAATGCATTTAGGACCGATGGTCATGTGTAATCATGGACCAATATTAAATGTATTACTATGCAAGGAGCCTGAATATCAAAATGGAGGAACTAGAAGCAATAGCATAAACTAAACAATATGACGTAAGAGGCATAATTAAAACATGGTGGGTCAGAGACACATGACTGGGCAGTTAACTTAAATGGGTACACGTTATTTAGGAAGGATATCAAAAGCAAGAAGGGTGGTGGGTATGTTTGTATGTATGTCAACCATGAGTTAAAGCCAAATCTAGAGCAAGTTGAATGTGATGAGGAAAATATGGAAGTTTTTTGGATAGATATCTGCTTGTGGCAAATGTAGGGAAATGATTTATTGGTTGGGATATGTTATAAACCACGTAACGTTAATATTGATGAGGAACAACAGCTGTTTGAGCAAATTGGGAAAGCTGCAAATCTGGGTAACACGTTAATTATTGGAGATTTTAATTACTCGGACATGAATTGGGATACAGTGACTAGTACTTCAGCAAAGGGAATTAGATTTTTAAACTTGTTAAATGACACCTTCATGTCACAACTTGTACAAGCACCAACTAGAATGGACGCTTGTCTGGACCTGGTTCTAACAAACAATGCTGATCTTTTGACCAACATTCAAGTAGGGGAGCACTTGGGAAATTGTGATCACAATATAGTGATGTGGTTTAGTGGGAAAGTGAATCAAGAATTTAAAAATAAAAAAAGGGCATTTAAAGCATTTAAATCTGATAAATCAGAGGCATCCGATATAAGATATAAGGAAGCCAATAATGCGGGCAAAAAGGCAATTAGAATGGCTAAACTAGAAACTCAGAAATTGATAGCCAAAGAATGCAAAACCAATACCCAAAAATAAAAGTGTAAATACATTAAAAAACCAGGATGGGGGTGTTTGTTAATGAAGACTGGTAAAAGGAGAAAAAAATTCAAATAATTGATTCTCCTCAGTATATATAAAGGGAGAACTAAGGCTATAGATATTCAAATGATTGCCGCAAAAAAACTTGCAGAAAAATTGTGATTGGTTGACTTAAGTTGCTACAGCAGCAAAGAAAGTTAATGTAAACAAAGCTCCGGGGCCTGATGGTATTCACCCAAGAGTACTTAAGGATGTTAGTGTAGGAATAAGTAAACCTCTGTATTTGATCTGTCAAGATTCTTTTCTTTCAGGAATTGTACAGGAAGATTGGAGGAAGGCAGATGTGGTTCCTATTTTCAAAAAGGGTTCATAATATTTGCCTAGAAATTACAAACCTGTGAGCTTAATTTATGTGGATGTGATATACTTGGATTTTACCAAGGCGTTTGATACAGTTTTATACAATAGGTTAGTGTTCAAACTAAAAGAAATTGGTCTAGACGAAAATTCTTTTTCTTGGGTAGAAGAACGGCTTAAAAATAGAGTACAGAGAGTTGCCATTAATGGTAAATTTTCAAGCTGGAGGCATCCGATATAAGATATAAGGAAGCCAATAATGCGGGCAAAAAGGCAATTAGAATGGCTAAACTAGAAACTCAGAAATTGATAGCCAAAGAATGCAAAACCAATACCCAAAAATAAAAGTGTAAATACATTAAAAAACCAGGATGGGGGTGTTTGTTAATGAAGACTGGTAAAAGGAGAAAAAAATTCAAATAATTGATTCTCCTCAGTATATATAAAGGGAGAACTAAGGCTATAGATATTCAAATGATTGCCGCAAAAAAACTTGCAGAAAAATTGTGATTGGTTGACTTAAGTTGCTACAGCAGCAAAGAAAGTTAATGTAAACAAAGCTCCGGGGCCTGATGGTATTCACCCAAGAGTACTTAAGGATGTTAGTGTAGGAATAAGTAAACCTCTGTATTTGATCTGTCAAGATTCTTTTCTTTCAGGAATTGTACAGGAAGATTGGAGGAAGGCAGATGTGGTTCCTATTTTCAAAAAGGGTTCATAATATTTGCCTAGAAATTACAAACCTGTGAGCTTAATTTATGTGGATGTGATATACTTGGATTTTACCAAGGCGTTTGATACAGTTTTATACAATAGGTTAGTGTTCAAACTAAAAGAAATTGGTCTAGACGAAAATTCTTTTTCTTGGGTAGAAGAACGGCTTAAAAATAGAGTACAGAGAGTTGCCATTAATGGTAAATTTTCAAGCTGGACAAAAGTGGTAAGTGCTATACCTCAGTGTTCTGTTCTGATCGACACTCACACAGCATCTCTCCCCCAGCACTCAGTGTCTAATCTACACTCAAACTTGGCTTTGCTCCCTCAGCACTTAATGTGTGACCCACACTCGCACTCGGCTTCTCTTCCCAACACTCTAATCTATACTAACACTAAACTTCTCTCCCCCAGCATTCAATGTCACATCTACACTCACACTTGGCTTCTCTCCCTCAGCACTCAGTGTCTAATCTACACTCAGCATCACACACTCAGTACTCAATGTGTGACCTACACTCACACTCAGCTAGCGTTAGTCCTATTGTTCAGGTTTCCTTGTACATATCACCTGGTTGCACTGACCCTTACTCACCATCAATACCTTCCCCCTCTTACACTGTTTCACCTCAATACGCAGCTGTTATGCTGGTGTTGCAGTCTGTGATCTGAACTAATTAGCCCTGGAGGGGCACTGAGAAGACTAATTAGCCCTAGAAGGGTTTATGTTCTCTGCTAATGAGCTTGTGTTTATCGCTTTCTGTCAGCTCAGCGCAATGTCACTCGTTAAGTTGTAATGTCAGTATTACTTTATCTAATAGATAAATATTAAGCTCTTCAGGGGAGTATCTGCCTCTGGAAATTGCCAGTCTGAGCCCTCCATACAATCTTTGAGAGTCAGGGGACAGCAACAATTAATAAAACTTGTCATTGTCATTAAACAAATCCCTTGTGATTATCTCACCCGCAGAGCTTACAATCTAGCATTGTATAAAGAGAATGTCACCCCAAGTGTTACAGAGAAAGAATCTCACCAGAAGCTTATTAAAATCCTTCAATTACAAGTAAGAGAGCTTGTTTGATGCTCCCAGGTGCCTGGTTATGATTAATGATTTTTTTCGCCTATGTATGATTCATTGTAGGTGATGTGGTGTCTGTGTAACACCGGAATAACAGTTAATCAGCGGCTGGGATCTAACAGGACTCTCGCACCAGCGGACCATGTCCCTGGGAAGATAAATGGCGGCATGGTTCCAGATTCAGATATAATGTGTCAGATACATAAAGGGATTTCAATGTATTAATTTAATTTTGCATTCTGCACTTGGGATAAGTTAAAGACCTTTTGATTTATAGCAATATAGATTCTGGGGACAAGGGTGGGAGTCAGTAACACAGTGCCTGTGGGGCAAACAAAATGTAAAAAATTTAGTCTTAGTATCCCTCCATGTCTCTGCCGGTCATGGGACATTTCCTGAGTAAACTTCCTGTACCCGCCAGTCAGGGGTCACATTCTGTGTAAGCATACTGTCCCCACTGGTCATTGGTCACTTCCTGAGTAAACTTACTGTCCCCGCCAGTCAGGGGTCACTTTCTGTGTAAGCATACTGTCCCCACCGGTCATTGGTCACTTCCTGAATAAACTTACTGTCCCCGCCAGTCAGAGGTCAATTTCTCTGTAAGCATACTGTCCCCACCGGTCATTGGTCACTTCCTGAGTAAACTTCCTGTCCCCGCCAGTCAGGGGTCACTTTCTGTGTAAGCATACTGTCCCCACCGGTCATTGGTCACTTCCTGAGTAAACTTCCTGTGAGGGGTCACTTTCTGTGTAAACTTAATGTCCTTACCTGTAACGAACACTGGTATTTCAGATACCTGTTCATTCGGTTCCTCCCGAACTGCTAGGTACTTGGTGATTATAGCTCGCAGTTCGGGTGCTGATTCATACTTTCTCCAGAATAAAATACAGCATACAAGTAAATCCAAAGGTAATCAGATGTATACCCAAACATAGACTAGATGAAGGGTGCAACAGGAATGTTGTTTTCTTCAGGCCAGGTGGCCAGCTTTTATGCAAGTCAAGGTTATAGTATACACGCCCACAGAAACTCACAACAGGCCCACTAAATTAATGAGTCACAATGACTAGACCTAAATTACAAAATATGAAAAGTACTTAATAATACACAGAAATCTTATAGGAACCCTCATCAATTTCATATCTCAGGATAGCCTGGATCTGAGCGCCCAAGTTGTCCAAATAGCGCTCAGATCTTACAAACACAGCCGAATCGCCACCGGGGTAAAGTTTTGACCGACTTCTCATGAGGTGCTTGCCCAAAACAGCCTCAAATTCATGGGTAGCGGTCGTTCAATTTTCGGGAGTCACAGGTAGCGTTTGTTCACTGGGTTCGTGTGAACAAACCTACCGAACAGTGCTCTTCTGGCTTGCCTGTGAAAAGAAGCAGGCATTCGCAAAGTCAAGTGTCTGAAACTCCAAGTCGACACTCGACTCCGCGAACACCAGTCAACTCCATGTCCCGCTGTCGCTTTTCATGCAACAAGATGGCCGCTGTTTTCTCCAGCACGTGTTGTTCGTTTACACGAACGGCTGCCATACAGGGAGAGCACCAATTCCTGTGGTAGTCTTTGAACTTATTGAGCCAGTGGGGTGGTCGGTGTTCGGTAGATTTAACTACCGAACCAAAAAAAATTACGTTTGTGAACCAAAGTATGTAGTTTTCTTCACATTGCCGGTCACTTTCTGTGTAACTTACTGCCCCCATCGGTCACAGGTCACTTCCTGAGTAAACTTACTGCCCCCATCGGTCACAGGTCACTTCCTGAGTAAACTTACTGCCCCCACCAGTCACAGGTCACTTCCTGAGTAAACTTACTGCCCCCATCAGTCACAGGTCACTTCCTGAGTAAACTTACTGCCCCCATCGGTCACAGGTCACTTCCTGAGTAAACTTACTGCCCCCATCGGTCACAGGTCACTTTCTGTGTAAACTTACTGCCCCCACCAGTCACAGGTCACTTCCTGAGTAAACTTACTGCCCCCATCGGTCACAGGTCACTTTCTGTGTAAACTTACTGCCCCCACCAGTCACAGGTCACTTCCTGAGTAAACTTACTGCCTCCACCAGTCATAGGTCACTTCCTGAGTAAACTTACTGCCCCCACCAGTCATAGGTCACTTCCTGAGTAAACTTACTGCCTCCACCAGTCACAGGTCACTTCCTGAGTAAACTTACTGCCCCCACCAGTCACAGGTCACTTCCTGAGTAAACTTACTGCCCCCATCAGTCACAGGTCACTTCCTGAGTAAACTTACTGCCCCCACCAGTCACAGGTCACTTCCTGAGTAAACTTACTGCCCCCACCAGTCACAGGTCACTTCCTGAGTAAACTTACTGCCCCCACCGGTCACAGGTCACTTCCTGTGTAAACTTACTGCCCCCACCAGTCACAGGTCACTTCCTGAGTAAACTTACTGCCTCCACCAGTCATAGGTCACTTCCTGAGTAAACTTACTGCCCCCACCAGTCATAGGTCACTTCCTGAGTAAACTTACTGCCCCCACCAGTCATAGGTCACTTCCTGAGTAAACTTACTGCCTCCACCAGTCACAGGTCACTTCCTGAGTAAACTTACTGCCCCCATCGGTCACAGGTCACTTCCTGAGTAAACTTACTGCCCCCATCGGTCACAGGTCACTTCCTGAGTAAACTTACTGCCCCCACCAGTCACAGGTCACTTCCTGAGTAAACTTACTGCCCCCATCGGTCACAGGTCACTTCCTGAGTAAACTTACTGCCCCCACCAGTCACAGGTCACTTCCTGAGTAAACTTACTGCCCCCACCAGTCACAGGTCACTTCCTGAGTAAACTTACTGCCCCCATCGGTCACAGGTCACTTTCTGTGTAAACTTACTGCCCCCACCAGTCACAGGTCACTTCCTGAGTAAACTTACTGCCCCCACCAGTCACAGGTCACTTCATGTGAAATTTACTGTCCCTGCCAGTCACAGGTCACTTCCTGAGTAAACTTACTGCCTCCACCAGTCATAGGTCACTTCCTGAGTAAACTTACTGCCTCCACCAGTCACAGGTCACTTCCTGAGTAAACTTACTGCCCCCATCGGTCACAGGTCACTTCCTGAGTAAACTTACTGCCCCCATCGGTCACAGGTCACTTCCTGAGTAAACTTACTGCCCCCACCAGTCACAGGTCACTTCCTGAGTAAACTTACTGCCCCCACCAGTCACAGGTCACTTCCTGAGTAAACTTACTGCCCCCACCGGTCACAGGTCACTTCCTGAGTAAACTTACTGCCCCCATCGGTCACAGGTCACTTCCTGAGTAAACTTACTGCCCCCATCGGTCACAGGTCACTTTCTGTGTAAACTTACTGCCCCCACCAGTCACAGGTCACTTCCTGAGTAAACTTACTGCCCCCACCAGTCACAGGTCACTTCATGTGAAATTTACTGTCCCTGCCAGTCAGGGGTCACTTCCCAAGTAAGCTAACTTCACTTTTGGAAGTAGCTTCCCTTGTGGACAATCAATCCCACAATCAGATGCCTTGGAACCAGTTTTGCCTCTGACCTTTTTTTTGTTTTTTCTCTTCACATTCAGTCACTCCCAAAATATTGTCACCGCTACCAAAGGAACGTCAGATTTCCTTCTGTCGAACAGAAGATGCCACCAGAGCTAACGCTGAGAATTCTATATTTGGACTTACAATTTGCAATGTTTTGGTAAATAGACAGTTTTCTGAATAACCGTACCCCACTCTTGTCATACTTGTCCGATAACCTCAGATAATCTTTAATAAATACTGCTATCACGCTTATGGGCCTCCCCTCCTCTTACACCTTATCTTTGCATAACATAAAGTATGCTTTATGATTCAATGCATAATTGTAATATAGCTTTAAAATGTCCACTCACAAAATATCTGTTTTCTCAGATTAACAGGTACGAACTAACCCGACACATGGGTTTTTAAAATGGCCTTCACTTGTCCTCTGCTCCCACCATATCCGACTTTTCCATATTACCTAGTTTAATCGTTGAAAAAGACTTTAGAAAAATTAGGAGTAATGAATCGTCCTACAGTGGTCAATTCCCATTACTGGTACTTGCACGTTGTCTGTGACCCTTGTACAGCACAGCTATCGTATGCCATGTTTTATCTACTCAGTCTGGACACCACTCTACAAACAATACCATTTACCTTTTGGGTAATTCTACTTCAATTTATAAGCTCACTAGAACATCTCCTTCACATTCGTATAAACATGTAATTTCCCTTACTACCTGTGCTGCCATTTTAATTAAATAATAACTTTGGAGTTTAGTCGCTGGCTCACCCACCAATAAAGAAGTATTCAGAGGCTCTGGATAAATATAAAAACAGAATGGTGCGATATGAAATAGGTTTAACTCACAAACCAAGCACCAAATGGAACCTTACGATAATTCATTAATGGTCTGCGCTGTAAACTGCGGCTGTACAGAAAATCAGATCAGTGAATACAACCAAATACAGATATTGTATACGTTTACAATCATGCAATTGGTCCCTGTACAATCAGGGCTATAGTGGTCCGCACAGCAAGAGGCTACCACCATACACCAAGATCTGGTCTAGCTTGGGACATCCAGCAGCAATCACTAACATAAGCTCTGGGGCAGGTTTACACAGGCAGACATAGAATTTTATATTTATATATATATATATATATATATATATAATTTCAAATCCTGGCACTTATCCTGATTGATAAATGCACAAAAATCTAGAATGTCTGGGTGCAATACTGCATAGGATATATATCAGAAAGCAATTAGCAGCACTCACGAGTCTGTTTGTCGTGGTTTTATTTGGTGAATTACATCATAAAGTGGTATTTACAGACAAACGTTTCGGCCACTTCAGGCCTTTATAAACGTCAAACAAATAACGAAAAGGACAAACATATGTAGGCTAGAAATCAGTGCCACTCGCTTAGACAACCACCACTATCCCACACCGTATCCACATTCACCATGCACAATATTGACACATAATGGAGTGGTGATGGTCTCATTAACCCCCTCTGTTCCTGTACGTCAGTGGTCTGATCTCAATTATGTGTCTGTTAGTCCACCCATTGTACAGCGCTACGGAATTTGTTGGCGCTATATAAATAATAAAATAATAATAATTAGGCAACACACTTGGCACTATTTGTTTATATATCACTTAGCAACCACGCCGTGGATTGTGGGCGTCTACTTTTTCATTTGTTCATACAAGCAGGGTTCATTGGTAAACTGAATTTCTATTAATTGGCACCGATTTCAAGCTCACACCTTTACACATATACTAATGGGCCTTATTAACAGCTTCTCCAATGGTCACACTGGAATTAGTGAAAGTATCCTATGCTGTGTGGAGCGTAGCAAAGACTCATCTATATAAATCAGAATAAATCAAATTTTAAAATAATATTAATCAATGTGAGACAAGCCTTATATGGCTACTCCTAAACCTATTTAAATAGAAATTGGCACTTCTATTATTTTCATCTTATCATGTGAGTTTATATTAACTTTTATCCTTACAGTAATGAAGTTCTAACTCATTACTGTCTATATATATATATATATTATACAGCAGATTTTACACAATATACAGTCACATAGCTGATAACACCATTTATTATTACACTGCTGATAACACTGTTTATTATTACACTGCTGGTTATACTGTTTATTATTACACTGCTGGTTACACTGTTTATTATTCCACAGTTTATTATTACACTGCTGATAACATTGTTTTATTATTACACTGCTGGTTACACCGTTTATTATTACACTGCTGGTTACACTGTTTATTATTACACTGAGATAATATGTTGCATTTCATCAATAAAACATAAAAACATTCAATGTATTAACCCAGTGAGATATTTTGGTGCCTAAGAGCCTTCTTCGTGTACTCAGTCATTCTCACAGATCTCATACATGGGGTATTTAATTGCTATGAGCCGCACAGCTTTTGCAAATCCAGGAAAGCGATAGATTGTTAAATTCATGCATCAAGCCAAACATGTATAAGGGGGGTAGAAGGGGCAAGGTTTGAGGATACCAAGTGATGGCATAAGATTGGGGAAAGACACATAGGAGGGTAGTTGCAGATGGTGTATGAGGGGAATGGTGAAGGTGGGGGGCTTTTTTTTTGGGGGGTGATGAGACTCCCCATCTGTGTGCAAATCTCATGTAAATTTCTAAAGAAGCTACAAGGGGCCTGAATGCAGCACTTGTGAGAAAACTTGAGGACTCATTCCCTACCTCCTGTGCCACCAAGCTGGAGATTCTCACCGCCCTCTTCACTCGGGTGTCCTTCTTCTCAACATGGACACTGTCCTTCCTTGGCATGGACATTTTCTTTGGTTGCAAGGGTGCAACCTCTGTCTTTTTTCTTCAGTCTGACCCCTTCGGCCGAAGCAGAGGTGGGCTCCTGGGACACCCTCCGTCCGAAGCAGAGGGGGGCTCCTGGGACACCCTCCGTCCGAAGCAGAGAGGGCTCCTGGGACACCCTCCGTCCGAAGCAGAGGGGGGCTCCTGGGACACCCTCCGTCCGAAGCAGAGGGGGGCTCCTGGGACACCCTCCGTCCGAAGCAGAGGGGGGCTCCTGGGACACACTCTGTTCAATGTAGAGGTGGGCTCCAGGGACACCCTCCGTCCAAAGCAGAGGTGGGCTCCTCAGACACCCTCCGTCCACACCCTCTATTCAAAGCAGAGGTGGGCTCCTGGGACACCCTTTTTATGAAAAGCTTCTCATTGCCAATGTCTTTGAAGGTGTCAGCAATTTCCCAAACATGCCTGTGTTATCGTGTCTTTCCATGTTGTTGGGCAGAGGGATTCCCCGAGGCGGTGTGTGTCACTGCACTGGCTGGGAGCTAAGTGTCTGCAGGCTGGAATCCCCATGAAAGCAACGTCTGTCTCTGACGGGTCTAATCCCTCCACACGGACATTGAATCCACTGACAGATGGAGATATAAGTGTGAAGCTCCTCTCTCTCGATCCGATCTCTTATGCGTCTGGTAGCGCTCTCCCGCACTTAGTGCCTTCTCTCTCTCTCTTTCTCTATGTCTCTCTCTCCCTCTCTCTCTCTCCCCCTCTCTCTCCCTCAGTCTCTCTCTCTCTAACTCTCTCTCTATCACTCTCTCTCTAGCTCTCTCTTTCTCTATGTCTCTCTCTCCCTCTCTCTCTCCCTCTCTCTCTATATGTCTCTCTCCCTCTGTCTCTCTCCCTCTCTGTCCCTCAGTCTCTCTCTCTCTCCCCCTCTCTCTCCCCCTCTGTCCCTCTGTCTCCCTCTCTCTCTCCCTCTGTCTCTCTCCCTCTCTGTCTCTCAGTCTCCCTCTCTGTCCCTCAGTCTCTCTCTCTGTCCCTCAGTCTCTCTCTCTCTGTCTCTCTCCCTCTCTGTCCCTCAGTCTCTCTCTCTCTGTCAGTCTCTCTCTCTGTCCCTCAGTCTGTCTCTCTCTCCCTCTGTCTCTCCCTCCCTCTGTCTCTCCCTCCCTCTGTCTCTCTCTGTCTCTCTCGCTATCTCCTTTGCTCTCGTGGCTGCCTTTCTGTTTGCTCTGACTCCTTTAGACTCGTATCACACATTTTAGTTTGATTTCTACCCTCGATTTATCACGTTGGCAGTTTCCTACTTCTAACTCAGTTTAACCCTTGTTTTCCCCTCTGTAAAAGTACAGTTTCCTCAGTTGGTTTTGTATTAGGTTTGTCTCTTGTCTCATGTTCTCAGTGCAGCCCTTATCCCCAGTCTGCCCCCC
>OW240915.1:3005589-3061417 GCA_933207985.1 Pelobates cultripes
ACAAACACACTGTGCAATACTACAAACACAATGTGTAATACAACACACACTAAAATGCAACACAAACACATCTGTAATGTAACACACACCATGGAATAAAAATTCACACATCATGCAGTCAGAACATAAACATACGACACAGCCTACACATTGTGCAATACAACAAATACTTATGCAGTGTGCAACACATAAAATATAACACACACACACACATATATAATACAAGAAATTAACACTGTGCAGTCAGTATACACACTGTACAAAAATCACAAATACATTATGAAAAGCAACACACTGCAGATTAAAACATACACACTGTGCAACACATTACACAAACATATTGTGCAATAAACCACAGAAACGGTGAAATACAAACAAATATACTCAAATATACATACTGTACAATATACCACACACAAATCGTGTAATCTGCAGCGGAATACACTCATGACTGTGCAACATGAGTCATATTGTGCATCAACACTTCACTTACACTCAAAACACTGCAACACACTACAACACAATTCACTGATACAACTAAACACTGCCTGGCATGTGGTATCCAATCTACACAATGCACAGTGTTTGATGGGTCAGCTAAGTGTACGTGGACTGGTGCCACGTTAAACGGACACTTGCTGATATCACCGTGGGGAATGTGGAGATTGCGGCGGAGGGGACCTGATGCTGGAAACGAGGTGAGTAATATCTATTTTACTTTATTTAACACCTCAGGTGGACAGAAGGGAACTTATAGTCCTCAAAATAATGACTGTTAATGTCAGGACTATAAATACCCTTTAAGAAAGCTACACAGCACTTAGCACTATAACTACTGCATGCTGTTCTCGCAACATAATTCAAGACGCAGTTCAGAAACAACCAAGTATAACTACACACATCACCTGGCTTCCACCATCTATAATGGCAAGCCACCGTATTACTTAAAAGACCACTATAGACACCCAGACCACTTCAGCTTAATGAAGTGGTCTGGGTGCCAGGTTCAGCTAGGTTTAACCCTTTTTGCTGTAAACATAGCAGTTTCAGAGTAACTGCTATGTTTACCTATGAGTTAATCCAGCCTCTAGTGGCTGTCTCATTGACAGCTGCTAGAGGCGCTTCTGCGCTTCTCACTGTGATTTTCACAGTGGAAAGACGCCAGCGTCCATAGGAAAGCATTGAGAATGCTTTCCTATGGTCTGGCTGAATGCGCGCGTGGCTCTTGCCACGCATGCGCATTCAGCCAGGGATGTCAGAAGAGGGAGGAGAGTCCCAGCGTCGAGGGAGCCCAGCGCTGGAAAAAAGGTAAGGGATGAACCCCTTCCTCTCCCTTCAGCGCCACGGGAGGGTTTGTTTTCCTGACACTATAGTGGTCCTTTAACCCGTTGGACTCCATGCAGGAGCTTACACACATCAAATAAAAGGAGACTGTCTTTAGGAGTTTAAAGTCAAATGGATTTACATGAGACATGCACGTAGGAGCTTGCAATCAGTCATCTCTAGGTAAAATAGGACCCAATGACATATGAAAAATAGAATATAAAAACCAGACCCAGGAGCTACATTGTATGCATTCCATGATCTCTTAATTTAATGGTAGATATATAGTTGTGTCCTATACGTTAGCAAACTACTGATGTCGTGAGAGAGAGCATTCTCTCAGGATTTATGATCTGCTTCCCATTCACATGCCTGTGCTAAGCCCTCTAGGTGGGATCATTCCACCTAAACTGATATCATTGAGCATTAGGTGCTCTTGAAATTGTGAGTAATTTTCATACTTTTCCACATACTTTTATTGGTTTGAAATGAGCACTACATCCTGTTTTTATTTTTTCATATGCTGCTTCCACTGTGAACACTCAAAGAGAAAATGTCTAGTTTTATCCCTGAGTGGGGCTTATAAAACTCAAAGTCTTATCCAGGAGCTGATTGAAGGCTCTATCTATGTGAGTGTATTCATTTTCTTCACATAATTGAGATATTGAACATACTGTGTTCCACTATTGTTTCTTTTTCTGATTATATTTTAGATGAGATGCCAATAACAGAACTCCCTACCTCAATCCAAACCTAATTTATTTAAAGGCCAAGAAGGACTTTTGACTGATCTACACTAAAGCATCTCCTCCTTAAAGGATTATAGAAACAAATAGCCTTTTTTTTATTGCTCTGAGACTTTTTATGTATATCCAAGTTATTTCTATTACTTTTTGGTTTTACTGTGTGTATATATATATATGATTTTCTCATCCCTCCTGGCTGGTATGTTCTTTCCTCATTCTCGGGTCCTCTACCAGAGGCCTGGGAGTTTGAGGGTTCTGCGCAGTATCTTAACTGTTTCTAGAACTGCATCTTCTGGACAGCGATCTCAGATGTCCCACCTAGACTCTGTTAAAGCCACTCCCCCAACTTGGGAGTCACAGCCCCGAGTGGTCCTATCACAACTGGGACTACTACTGCCTTCACTTTCCACATCTTTTCTAGTTCTTCTTTCAGTCCTTGGTATTTGTCCACCTTCTCATGTTCCTTCTTCCTGCTGTTCTAGTCACTGGGTATTGCCACATCCACCATGACTGCAGTCTTTTGTTTCTTGTCTACCACCACTATGTCTGGTTGGTTGGCCAGCACTTGCTTGTCTGGATCAGGCTTCCCCAAACTCTGGCCCCCCAGATGTTGCTGAACTTCAACTCTCATGATTCTATGAATGAAATAGATAGACTGAGAATCATGCAAGATGTAGTTCAGCAACATCTGGAGGGCCGGAGTTTGAGAAAGCCTGGTCTGGATCTTGACATCTCACATGATCTTAACTACTACTTTGTGGTATCTCCCATCTGGACTAATCCATATTCTGTGCAGATGTTTTGGAACACAATCCAAGCAACCTGGTTGTGTCTCTCCACGTATGCTGTTTCTGCTAACACCTTGCATCCGGCTACTAGGTGCTGGACTGTCTCAGAGGCTTCTTTGTACAGTCTGCACACCTGGTATGGTAGACTTCAGCTTCTATTGACCTGGTGCTGAGGGCCTGCTCCGGTGCTGCTAAGATTAGTGCCTTAGTACTGTCTTTCAATCCTGCCTTTTCCAACCACTGGTAGGGTATTGTCATGTGAGCCACATCCACTATCTGCTGGTGGTGCACCCCATGGAGAGGTGTGTCTTGCCAAGGAACCTCCTCTTGTTCTGCATAGTCGATCTGTGGAAGTCTCAGGCATTTCCTTAGCAGTTCATCTTTGGGAGCCATCTTCGTGATTTACTTGTGGATGCTCTGTGTTTCATTCATGACTGTGGCTTTAACAGTCATCAGGCCCCGACCTCCTTCATTCCGGCAGGTGTAAAGTCTCTGGGTTATGGATTTCGGGTGGAATCATCCATTCATAGTGAGTAGTTTTCTGGTCTTGACATCCATGGTGACCAGTTCTTCTCTTGGCCAGGTTATTATTTTAGCTGGGTACTTAATGACCGGTAGGGCATATGTGTTGATGGCTTGGATCTTGTTTTTGCCATTGAGCTGGGACTTCAGGACCTGTCTGACTCGGTACTTGGATGTTGCTATCCTCCTTGCCTCTTCCTCATGGTTGACATGCGCTTGTGGTACCCCCCAAGTACTTGTAGCTGCTCTCTACATCTTCTATTTTGCCTTCTGGAACTTCAACTCCTTCTGTCCTGATCATCTTCTCTCTTTTTCGCTTTCATCCACCCGCACTTCTCTAGTCCGAACGACATTCCTATGTCCTTGCTGTATATCCTACTTAGTTGGATCAGTGAGTCAATGTCTCGCTCACTCTTGGCATACAGTTTGATGTTGTCCATGTAGAGTAGGTGGCTGATGGTAGCTCCACTCTTGAACCTGCATTCCTATCCACTCTTCTTGATGATCTGGCTAAGGGGGTTGAGGCCTATGCAGAACAGCATTGGGGATTATTGCCGCACAGATTCCGCAGCACTTTACAATATTATTAGAGGGAGGGGATTTAACTATAAGTAGGACAATTACAAGAAAACTTACAGAAACAATTGGTTGAAGAGGGCCTTGCTCAGACAAGCTTACAGTCTATAGGAGGTGGGGTATAAAACATTAGGACAGGAAATGGCCGTCAAATTAGGTGGGTGTGAAGCAGAGCTTTAGGAGAGAGTAGAGTGCTGCCCTTTAGGAGAGAGCAAGAGACAGGTATGTGAGGTAGAGGTTAGTCTGGGAGGCCGTGAGCTTTCCTAAAGAGATGGGTTTTAAGGCACTTCTTAAACGATTGAAGACTAGGGGAGAGTCTGATGGCGGTAGGCAGGCTATTCCATAGGAAGGGAGCCACCCGCGAGAAGTCCTGCAAGCGCGAGTTGGCTGTACAGGTGCGAGCAGCGGACAGAAAAAGGTCATGGGCAGAGCGGAGAGACCGAGAAGGGGCATACCTATAGATCTGTGAGGATATATAAGAGGGGCTAAGATTATTCAGTGCTTTATAGGTATGGGTTAGTACTTTGAATATACACATACATACTTCCACACACACACAGATAGGGGGTGTGACGAAGTGCCCTTTGCCACTTGTGCCTAGTGAGGACTGCTTGCCCGCCTCTTGCCCTGTGACTATGAACCCTGGGAGATTTGGCCCGTTCAATTCAGTATGATAGGAGTTATGTATTTTTGTATCCTTTTGTGTTTTACTGGGAACATGTGTTCAATGGAGTCTGCTTCTATCCCTGGATAATTGGATTACTTTCCCCATTGTCTCCAGGCTAGAGGGCTCTGTAAAACCAGTTTGGGTCAGATAGGTATACTGCCAGACAGGCCCAAAAGATACTTTACTAACTTCTGAACCCCTGGTCTGATTCATGCCATTTTTTGATATGTTGTTTCCCTGAATGGATTGATTGTGAATATATAATTATGTGATGTATATTTTAGAAGTTATGAATGCTGTAAAAACTGTATTATTTCTGGCCAGCAGATAATTGAGCTTTGTGTATTGTAGAAACTCAATTATCTAGCCTGGCCCAGAGGAGGAGTTTTGTGTTGCATAAATTGTGAGTTCTGTGTGCCAGTAAATCAGTCTTGTTCCAGCATTAAGCCTTGGCTCATGTTTGGGGGATTGGAGAAATACACTCTGGGGATTGCTATAATCACTATACTCCCCAGGGTATGATCACTAAGTTCTGCTAAAAGCTTGATCCTGTTCCTGCTCTCTGGGGAAAGAGAGGTTCACCCACTGGAAGCTGGATCCTGGCCTTGGGTCCAGGATGAGTGGAGACAGCAGAGACCCCGGCGCAGTTGCATCGCTGGAAGTGGGGTCTGCAGTGCTGATGGTGTCGGTTGGAGTGCTTGGAGTCCTCAGCGAGCACTAGGAGCATCGATTGGCGGAGGTACTCAGTCGGAGTGCCAGCGTTCCGTCACAGGGGGTGAGGTTGATAATGAAGCTCAAGGAGATGGGGGGGTGAGGTTGATAATGAAGCTCAGTAAAAGTGAAGGAGATGGCGGTAAGGTTGATAATGAAGCTCAGTAAAAGTGAAGGAGATTGCGGTAAGGTTGATAATGAAGCTCAGTAAAAGTGAAGGAGATGGTGGTAAGGTTGATAATGAAGCTCAGTAAATGTGAAGGAAATGTGGGTGAGGTTGATAATGAAGCTCAGTAAAAGTGAAGGAGATGGGGGGTGAGGTTGATAATGAAGCTCAGTAAAAGTGAAGGAGATGGGGGGTGAGGTTGATAATGAAGCTCAGTAAATGTGAAGGAGATGGAGGTGAGGTTGATAATGAAGCTCAGTAAAAGCGAAGGAGATGGGGGTGAGGTTAATAATGAAGCTCAGTAAAAGTGAAGGATATGGGGGGTGAGGTTGATAATGAAGGTCAGTAAAAGTGAAGGAAATGGGGGTGAGGTTGATAATGAAGCTCAGTAAATGTGAAGGAGATGGCAGTGAGGTTTGTAATGAAGCTCAGTAAATGTGAAGGAGATGGCAGTGAGGTTTGTAATGAAGCTCAGTAAATGTGAAGGAGATGGGGGTGATGCTGATAATGAAGCTCAGTAAATGTGATGCTGATAATGAAGCTCAGTAAATGTGAAGGAGATGGCGGTGACATTGATAATGAAGCTCAGTAAATGTGAAGGAAATGGGGGTGAGGTTGATAATGAAGCTCAGTAAATGTGAAGGAGATGGGGGTGAGGTTGATAATGAAGCTCAGTAAATGTGAAGGAGATGGAGGTGAGGTTGATAATGAAGCTCAGTAAAAGTGAAGGAGATGGGGGTGAGGTTGATAATGAAGCTCAGTAAAAGTGAAGGAGATGGGGGGGAGAGGTTGATAATGAAGCTCAGTAAAAGTGAAGGAAATGGGGGTGAGGTTGATAATGAAGCTCAGTAAATGTGAAGGAGATGGAGGTGAGGTTTGTAATGAAGCTCAGTAAATGTGAAGGAGATGGCAGTGAGGTTTGTAATGAAGCTCAGTAAATGTGAAGGAGATAGGGGTGATGCTGATAATGAAGCTCAGTAAATGTGAAGGAGATGGCGGTGACATTGATAATGAAGCTCAGTAAATGTGAAGGAGATGGCGGTGACGTTGATAATGAAGCTCAGTAAATGTGAAGGAAATGGGGGTGAGGTTGATAATGAAGCTCAGTAAATGTGAAGGAGATGGGGGTGAGGTTCATAATGAAGCTCAGTAAATGTGAAGGAGATGGCAGTGAGGTTTGTAATGAAGCTCAGTAAATGTGAAGGAGATGGCAGTGAGGTTTGTAATGAAGCTCAGTAAATGTGAAGGAGATGGGGGGTGAGGTTCATAATGAAGCTCAGTAAATGTGAAGGAGATGGGGGTGAGGTTCATAATGAAGCTCAGTAAATGTGAAGGAGATGGCAGTGAGGTTTGTAATGAAGCTCAGTAAATGTGAAGGAGATGGCAGTGAGGTTTGTAATGAAGCTCAGTAAATGTGAAGGAGATGGGGGGTGAGGTTCATAATGAAGCTCAGTAAATGTGAAGGAGATGGGGGTGAGGTTCATAATGAAGCTCAGTAAATGTGAAGGAGATGGCAGTGAGGTTTGTAATGAAGCTCAGTAAATGTGAGGTCGATAACGGAGACGACACTATTAGTGCAGGAGAGCAGATGTTTAGAGACCAAAATACACAAACAAGCAAACATCTAGTGTGAGACAAGCCAAGCTGGAGCACTGCTCATTACACTCTGTGATTAATTAAACAGGATGGCAGATCAGATTGGAGGCTGGATGTGTCCTTGCAGTTAACGATTTTCTGCTCATCAATCACATATCATTGGAGCTGATGGAGGATGTGATAGGAAGGTGAGAGCAGTACAAACACAAACAGAGCTCAGGATTAACCCTTTCCGAATGTGGGGAAAACCTAATCGAGGCCCTGTAGCCATCTTACCAGCAAAGATAGTACAAAGCTAGCTGTTCAAATTCAGGAGAAACCCCTGGCCCTGCTTTTTGTAAACTGTGCTTTGCGGAACTCATTCAGTAATTAAGAAATAATGTATGTAGATTGGATGTAAGTGCCAATTGCCCATAATGAATCGTTGTTTTATAATGTCTCCGTGAACTGATTAGAACACATGCTAGCTACACAGCTATCACATGATGTTCTGATCACGTGTAGATACCCTCAGTTATTAGCAGATTACTATCTTTTCCGCAGTTGGAAACAGGAGGCTGTGTGTTTTTGCTTTGTGTTACATCAACCAACTATTTGGAACAAACATGAATATTTGATGTTTGAGCACAGTGATTGCCAAGCGCCTCGAATGACATGTTATTCTGACACAACGATTACAGCCCATGCTAGGAAGTGAAATCCTCAACCAAGGATCTTAAAAAAAAACTAATTTACTCCCAGGGAGAACTGGGGCAGGGAGTGACAACTGAAGGTTCGAGCTGGACTCACCCCCTAACCACGGCGCACAATATCAGATTATGGCTTTGGTCACAATCTATTGCATGAAAACTATCGACACAATAAACAGCAGCCATCACAATCACACATTCACAATGCTTTTTGACAACATGGTTGGCCCTTACATAATATGATACTTCAATTAAGCAATCAGCTGTAAGTGATCACGATCACACAGGTTAATTTATCAAATTCTACGCCAAAAATTACTTAAAACAACTTTTTTCAGCAAATTCATAAAAAATGATCAAACCTTTAATTTACCTTGAAGGAACACTTCAGGTACTATAACCTCTACAACGCTCATGGTGCCAGAAGTGTTTTGTAGAAGATGGGCTTCATATAATATTGGACCTGCAGAATTTTTTTTTTTTCTTTAACTGTTATTAGAGATGAAGAAATCTGGACCCCAGCAGTAATTCGAGATAAGAAGCTAATTATGATATTGCTTTAACAAATGAAAGTCTACTAAATAATGTATACATTGCACTGAATGCAGAATGTCTATTCATTAAGTCTGCAGATTATACCACTGGCTGGAAATAGAACCTCCATTGGATCAAAGGGGCGATTTAAAGTCAGAAAGTCGTTTTCCTACGAGAATCCAAGAGAAAATTCCAAAAATGGGTTAATTAGAAGACAAGTTCGTGTAATATGTGAGCCATTAGAAATTACAGCGTTGTATCACTCCTCATATAAAGACCGGCCTGGACTGACTACACAAACTGCATCGAATGGATCTGCCCTATTAAAACCTCAGATATAACAGTTTGTTTTAATTAGGGCTGTTTAATCCTTTATGGAGCGTAGTTATAACCCCCTGGACAGCTGTACGCCCCCTACTCATGGTAAATCAGGGGGGCCCATGCACCCCCCTCACTCAAAGCTTCTCACCTGCATCTTGCAAAGCGAGGTAACAGCCAGATCTGTGTCTAGAAATATGGCAACTGACCACAACACAATGTAACCTCAGACCACAGTTTGGAATATCCCGGGAATCTGCACAGCACCAGGCCAAATAAGGAGATGGGAGAACCAAACTGTGTTCTATAAAAAGACAAAAATATGATATTCTACAGCAGATTCCAAGACCTCTCTGTGTAGAGACATTACCTCTAATATCTGAGCAGAGACCCCTCACCTGGAACTGTCTGTATCTGTAATGTCTGAGCAGGGCTCCTTACCTGTAACTGTCTGTACCTGTAATATCTGATCAGGACCCCTCACCTGTAACTGTCTGTACCTGTAATATCTGAACAGGGACCCCTCACCTGTAACTGTCTGTACCTGTAATATCTGAACAGGGACCCCTCACCTGTAACTGTCTGTACCTGTAATATCTGAGCAGAGACCCCTCACCTGGAACTGTCTGTACCTGTAATATCTGAGCAGAGACCCCTCACCTGGAACTGTCTGTACCTGTAATATCTGAGCAGGGCTCCTTACCTGTAACTGTCTGTACCTGTAATATCTGAGCAGGGACCTCTCACCTGTAACTGTCTGTACCTGTAATATCTGATCAGGGCTCCTTACCTGGAACTGTCTGTACCTGTAATATCTGAGCAGGACCCCTCACCTGTAACTGTCTGTACCTGTAATATCTGAGCAGGGCTCCTTACCTGTAACTGTCTGTGCCTGTAATATCTGAACAGGGACCCCTCACCTGTAACTGTCTGTACCTGTAATATCTGAGTAGTGCTCCTTACCTGTAACTGTCTGTACCTGTAATATCTGAGCAGGACCCCTCACCTGTAACTGTCTGTAATATCTGAGCAGGGACCCCTCACCTGTAACTGTCTGTACCTGTAATATCTGAGCAGGGACCCCTCACCTGTAACTGTCTGTACCTGTAATATCTGAGCAGGGACCCCTCACCTGTAACTGTCTGTACCTGTAATATCTGAGCAGGGATTCTCACCTGTAACTGTCTGTATCTGTGATATCTGAGCTCCACGTAGATAGGTATAATCTGATTAATATAGATATGTTTCCAATAATATGAGAGAAAAGATCTGAGCCATGTCAGATAACGAGAGCACAAATATTTTTATTAAATGGACTCTATTGGCATCCAGACCACTTCATCTCAATGACGTTATCTCAACGAGTCGGTCTGGGTGGAGTGCCCATGGCGTTTTACTCCTGATATTGTCACTTGGTTTAAATTGCAGATTTAAACACACCTCTAGTTATTGTCTGCCCCCACTATAAGCGAGTCAGTCTTGTCATAGAGAACATTAGATTGGTGGAGTGCAGCATTTTACCGTGCATGTGCATCTCTACGAGGACCTTGGACTGAAGAAGTAGAGAAGTCAGTGTGACATTGCAGGAGGAGCATTTAGTGGCTGCAGGGACTAGATCTGAACGCTGGAATAAAGGTCAATAAAACTCTTTAAATATTCCTAATGCTATATTGTTCCTTTTAGGTGAATTGTTGCCCCTCGCCTCTTACACTGAAGTCCTCGTGTTTGGGCCAGGCACGATGAAGCAGTAGATGTAGCTCTGTCAGCAGTTTGGGACCAGATACCACCAGCCAAAGAGGCCCAAACATAAATTAACATGAAATGAAACCTCAGGGGACTCAGTGGAACCCAAAAATAGCAGCAGATTTGGGTCAGAGGCAAAGAGCGTCCCATGACAGCCCGGGACAGCAGAAGGGGAGCGAGGTAATGATCAGGCAAATCCATAATGGAGATAATGTCCTCTGTGGCACAAAATAAAAGACACGTAGTGAAAGGGCGGTACGTTACCTGTCACCTGGCTGGAATACCCCATACTACAGTGTGACAGACCCATCCGTATGAACTAGAATTGCTGTGTTCGTCTGTTTTGCCGTTTGAATGAATTTCCCCATTCGTATGCCTTGTTTAAGGGAATGTACTTTTCTGTCGAACGGAACTACCGAACGGTCGGCCACCCAGAAGAGAAGTGTGCTGCTGGTTAACCTATTGATCCCAATTAGAACGTTGCGGTTAACCACAGACACTTCTCAATTAAAACCGAATACAGGGTGGTCGTCGTCCGTATGTCGACCACGAGGCGGCCATTTTAACCATGCGAAAGACCAGCGGTGTTCGACGGTTATTTCACGGAACTGAAATCGGACACTTTTTCAACCGAACACCGCTGAAGCCGTCGACCTCCCTTCTCAATCGACAGAAGTGTGCGAACACCGGCCGTTCAGGAGATTTAAAGGCACGAATGGACTTACCCCAGATAGCCTTCCCATGGAGTCAATCGCATACCGGAGAACTGTAATAGACTTTGACTCCATGGCGATTGAACTGTGTGTATGGGATCTGAGTGCTATTCGCCAATAATATGCACTCAGATCCAGGCTATCTGGGGATGTGTTACATGAATGTAATATGTTCGGCAGTTATAAAGTTATGTATTTTTATGTGTTTTATGACTTGTACTTAAAATGGCGATTTGCCTCTGCTCTGGGAGATAATTGAATTACTTCTCAATTATCTCCCGAGCAGAGGAGAGGAAACTGTGATGCATGCTGGGAATATTGTGGGGTTGTATGTCTGAAATGTCCCCATGTCCTTCTGTTATTCCAGGCTCCACCAAGTGGGAGACCTGCATAAATACGGGCAGGTAGCCCACAGTAAACTCAGTTCATGTTTTACGCTCAAAGCGGAGCTTGGTCTCGTTATTGGGGGGGGATTTTATTACCGGCGACTAGAGACTGCTATTTGGAATTATTTGCCGCTTGGAAGATATTGGCGTTCGGCTAATATTGGCAGTTCGTGTATTTGGAGCTTGTGAAGGGAAGGAGCCATACGGGTACCGTTCGGGAGTTTGGAGTGTTCCCCGGCTGGCGGTTCGCATGGTTATACTGCATACGCTACCAGACCACAATATTGCGAACGGGGAGCATTCACTAAACGGCGGTTTGTACATTTATTACTGAAGGTACCGTAACATACAGTAATAATAAACAGCATTGCCAGCACAGAGTAACAGTACCAACCTCTCTGTGACATGGCGGGAGTACTAATAACTACAGAGAGTAACAGTGAGCACACAGTAACAGCACCAGCCACGCTCTCTGTGACATGGCGGGAGTACTAGTAACCACAGAGAGTAATAGTGAGCACACAGTAACAGTACCAGCCACGCTCTCTGTGACATGGCGGGAGTACTAATAACTACAGAGAGTAACAGTGAGCACACAGTAACAGTACCAGCCACGCTCTGTGTGACATGGCTGGAGTACTAGTAACTACAGAGAGTAACAGTGAGCACACAGTAACAGCACCAGCCACGCTCTCTGTGACTTGACGAGAGTACTAGTAACTACAGAGAGTAATAGTGAACACACAGTAACAGCACCAGCCATGCTCTCTGTGACATGGCGGGAGTACTAATAACTACAGAGAGTAACAGTGAGCACACAGTAACAGTACCAGCCACGCTCTCTGTGACATGGCGGGAGTACTAGTAACTACAGAGAGTAACAGTGAGCACACAGTAACAGTACCAGCCACGCTCTCTGTGACATGGTGGGAGTACTAGTAATTACAGAGAGTAACAGTGAGCACCCAGTAACAGCACCAGCCACACTCTCTGTGACATGGCGGGAGTACTAATAACTACAGAGAGTAATAGTGAGCACACAGTAACAGCACCAGTCACGCTCTCTGTGACATGGTGGGAGTACTAGTAACCACAGAGAGTAATAGTGAGCACACAGTAACAGCACCAGCCACGCTCTCTGTGACATGGCGGGAGTACTAGTAACTACAGAGAGTAATAGTGAGCACACAGTAACAGTACCAGCCACGCTCTCTGTGACATGGCTGGAGTACTAGTAACTACAGAGAGTAACAGTGAGCACACAGTAACAGTACCAGCCACGCTCTCTGTGACATGGCGGGAGTACTAATAACTACAGAGAGTAACAGTGAGCACACAGTAACAGCACCAGCCACGCTCTCTGTGACTTGGCGAGAGTACTAGTAACTACAGAGAGTAACAGTGAGCACACAGTAACAGCACCAGCCACGCTCTCTGTGACATGGCGGGAGTACTAGTAACTACAGAGAGTAACAGTGAGCACACAGTAACAGCACCAGCCACGCTCTCTGTGACATGGCTGGAGTACTAGTAACCACAGAGAGTAACAGTGAGCACACAGTAACAGTACCAGCCACACTCTCTGTGACATGGCGGGAGTACTAGTAACTACAGAGAGTAACAGTGAGCACACAGTAACAGTACCAGCCACGCTCTCTGTGACATGGCGGGAGTACTAGTAACTACAGAGAGTAACAGTGAGCACACAGTAACAGCACCAGCCACACTCTCTGTGACATGGCTGGAGTACTAATAACTACAGAGAGTAATAGTGAACACACAGTAACAGTACCAGCCACACTCTCTGTGACATGGCGGGAGTACTAATAACCACAGAGAGTAACAGTGAGCACACAGTAACAGTACCAGCCACACTCTCTGTGACATGGCGGGAGTACTAATAACTACAGAGAGTAATAGTGAGCACACAGTAACAGCACCAGCCACGCTCTCTGTGACATGGCGGGAGTACTAGTAACTACAGAGAGTAACAGTGAGCACACAGTAACAGCACCAGCCACGCTCTCTGTGACATGGCTGGAGTACTAATAACTACAGAAAGTAACAGTGAGCACACAGTAACAGTACCAGCCACGCTCTCTGTGACATGGCTGGAGTACTAGTAACTACAGAGAGTAACAGTGAGCACACAGTAACAGCACCAGCCACGCTCTCTGTGACATGGCGGGAGTACTAGTAATTACAGAGAGTAACAGTGAGCACACAGTAACAGCACCAGCCACACTCTCTGTGACATGGCGGGAGTACTAATAACTACAGAGAGTAATAGTGAGCACATAGTAACAGCACCAGCCATGCTCTCTGTGACATGGCGGGAGTACTAGTAACCACAGAGAGTAATAGTGAGCACACAGTAACAGCACCAGCCACACTCTCTGTGACATGGCGGGAGTACTAGTAACTACAGAGAGTAACAGTGAGCACACAGTAACAGTACCAGCCACGCTCTCTGTGACATGGCTGGAGTACTAGTAACTACAGAGAGTAACAGTGAGCACACAGTAACAGTACCAGCCACGCTCTCTGTGACATGGCGGGAGTACTAGTAACTACAGAGAGTAACAGTGAGCACACAGTAACAGCACCAGCCACGCTCTCTGTGACATGGCTGGAGTACTAATAACTACAGAAAGTAACAGTGAGCACACAGTAACAGTACCAGCCACGCTCTCTGTGACATGGCTGGAGTACTAATAACCACAGAGAGTAACAGTGAGCACACAGTAACAGCACCAGTCACGCTCTCTGTGACATGGCTGGAGTACTAATAACTACAGAGAGTAACAGTGAGCACACAGTAACAGCACCAGCCACGCTCTCTGTGACATGGCGGGAGTACTAGTAACCACAGAGAGTAACAGTGAGCACACAGTAACAGTACCAGCCACGCTCTCTGTGACATGGCGGGAGTACTAATAACTACAGAAAGTAACAGTGAGCACACAGTAACAGTACCAGCCACACTCTCTGTGACATGGCGGGAGTACTACTACTACTACAACCCAAATACACACTGCCCCCACTACTACTACTACGACCCATATACACCCTGCCTCCCCTACTACTACAACCCAAATACAACATGCCATCTGCTACAACTACATTCAAAATACACCCTGCCACCCGCTACTACTGCAAACCAAATACACCGTGCCACCCGCTACTGCTACAATTAAAACACCCTGCCCTCCCTACTTATACAACCCAAATACACCATGCCCCATTGCTACTACAACCCAAATACACCCTGCCACCCCTTACTACTACAACTCAAATACACCCTGCCCATCGCTACAACTACAACCCAAATACACCCTGCCCCTAATACAACAACAACCCAAATACACCCTGCCACCCGCTACTACTACAAACCATATACACCCTGCCACCCGCTACTGCTACAATCAAAATACACCCTGCCCTCCCTACTTATACAATCCAGATACACCCTGCCTCCCCTACTACTACAATCCAAATACACTGCCACCCCTATTACAACCCAAATAAACCATGACCATCGCTACTACAACTCAAATACACCCTGCCCCCCTACTACAACCCAAATACACCATGCCTCCCCTACTACTACAACCCAAATACACCATGCCAATCGCTACTACTACAACTCAAATACACCATGCCCCCCTATTACTACAACCCAAATACACCCTGCCTCCCCTACTACTACAACTCATACACCCTGTCACCCCTACTACAACCCAAATACACCCTGCCATCGCTACTACTACAACCCAAATACACCATGCCCACCCGCTACTGCTACAATCCAAATATACCCTGCCCACCGCTACTACTACAACCCAAATACACCCTGCCACCTGTTACTACTACAACCCAAATACACCCTGCCACCTGTTACTACTACAACCCAAATACACCCTGCCACCTGTTACTACTACAAGCTAAATACACTCTGCCCCCCTACTACTACAACCCAAATACACCCTGCCACCCGCTACAACTACAACCCAAATACACCCTGCCCCTCCTACTACTACAACCTGGATACACCTTGCCTCTCCTACTACAACCCAAATACACCCTGCCCACCGCTACTACTACAATCCAAATACACCCTGCCCCCGCTACAACTACAATCCAAATACACCCTGCCCCCCTACTACACCCCAAATACACCCTGCCACCCGCTACAACTACAACCCAAATACACCCTGCCCCTCCTACTACTACAACCCAGATACACCCTGCCACCTGCTACTACTACAAGCCAAATACACCCTGCCCCCGCTACAACTACAATCCAAATACACTGTGCCCACCGCTGCTACAACACAAATACACCCTGCCACCCGCTACTGCTACAACCCAAATACACCATGCCCCCCTATTACTACTCCCAAATACACCATGCCCCATCGCTACTACAACCCAAATACACCCTGCCGCCCCTTACTACTACAACTCAAATACACCCTGCCCATCGCTACTACTACAACCCAAATACACCCTGCCCATCGCTACTACTACAACCCAAATACACCCTGCCCCCATATTACTACAACCCAAATACACCCTGCCCCCTATTACTACAACCCAAATACACCATGCCAATCGCTACTACTACAACCCATATACACCCTGCCACCCCTTACTACGACAACTCAAATACACACTGCCCAACCTATTACTACAACCTAAACACACCCTGCCACTCCCTACTACTACAACCCAAATACACCATGCCTCCCCTACTACTACAACCAAAATACACCCTGCCACCCGCTACTGCTACAATCCAAATACACCCTGCCCCTCCTACTACTACAACCCAGATACACCCTGCCTCCCCTACTACTACAATCCAAATACACTCTGCCACCCCAACTACTACAACCCAAATATATCATGCCTCCCCTACTACTACAACCCAAATAAACAATGCCCATCGCTACTACTACAACCCAAATACACCCTGCCACCCCCTACTACTACAACCCAAATACACCCTGCCCAGCCTATTACTACAACCTAAAAACACCCTGCCACCTGTTACTACTACAACCCAAATACACCCTGCCACCTGTTACTACTACAAGCTAAATACACCCTGCCACCTGTTACTACTACAACCCAAATACACCCTGCCACCTGCTACAACTACAATCCAAATACACCCTGCCACCTGTTACTACTACAACCCAAATGCACCCTGCCACCTGTTACTACTACAACCCAAATACACCCTACCCACCACTACCAATACAAGCCAAATACACCCTGCCCCCGCTACTACTACAACCCAAGTACACCATGCCCCCCACTACTACAACCAAATATTCCCATCCAGCACAGTTGTATTCCTCTCTATAAAATGCTATGTTTAGATAAATAAACCCTTTAGATACATGTCATACACAGGTCACACATTGTAGTGGTCTACTAGAAGTGGTTTCATCATACCTGTGTCACTTTCTCTGTCACATTGTGGGTACGGTCCTTCAGCTTGGAGGGGGCGATGATTTCTTTCTCACTGGAAGGGGAGGTCAAAAATGAGTCTCCTTTAAAGTCCACAAAGTTGAGGGTGATTTGAGGGATCTTGCTGATGGCACGGTACCTCATTAGGTCAGAATCCGAGGTAGAATTTAGAAGATTGACACGGACATTATTCATAGCCCCTGAAAAGTGAAATAATATGTTTGTTATCATCTCACTCTCACCTGTGAAGGCCTTTTTCTATCCACTCTGATCCTACCTCCATACTAACTACAGAGCATCACCCCCACTCTGATCCTACCTCCATACTAACTACTGAGCGTCACCCCCACTCTGATCCTACCTCCATACTAACTACTGAGCGTCACCCCCACTCTGATCCTACCTCCATACTAACTACTGAGCATCACCCCCACTCTGATCCTACCTCCATACTAACTACTGAGCATCACCCCACTCTGATCCTACCTCCATACTAACTACTGAGCATCACCCCCACTCTGATCCTACCTCCATACTAACTACTGAGCATCACCCCCACTCTGATCCGACTCTATACTTACTACTGAGCATCACCCCCACTCTGATCCTACCCCCATACTTACTACTGAGCATCACCCCCACTCTGATCCTACCTCCATACTAACTACTGAGCATCACCCCCACTCTGATCCTACCTCCATACTAACTACTGAGCATCACCCCACTCTGATCCTACCTCCATACTAACTACTGAGCATCACCCCCACTCTGATCCTACCTCCATACTAACTACTGAGCGTCACCCCCACTCTGATCCTACCCCCATACTAACTACTGAGCATCACCCCACTCTGATCCTACCTCCATACTAACTACTGAGCATCACCCCACTCTGATCCGACTCTATACTTACTACTGGGCATCCTTGCTCTGATCCTACCTCCATACTAACTACTGAGCATCACCCCACTCTGATCCTACCTCCACACTAACTACTGAGCATCACCCCCACTCTGATCCTACCTCCATACTAACTACTGAGCGTCACCCCCACTCTGATCCTACCTCCATACTAACTACTGAGCGTCACCCCCACTCTGATCCTACCTCCATACTAACTACTGAGCGTCACCCCTCTGATCCTACCTCCACACTAACTACTGGGCATCACCCCTCTGATCCTACCTCCATACTAACTACTGAGCGTCACCCCCACTCTGATCCTACCTCCATACTAACTACTGAGCATCACCCCCACTCTGATCCTACCTCCATACTAACTACTGAGCATCACCCCACTCTGATCCGACTCTATACTTACTACTGAGCGTCACCCCCACTCTGATCCTACCTCCATACTAACTACTGAGCGTCACCCCCACTCTGATCCTACCTCCATACTAACTACTGAGCATCACCCCCACTCTGATCCGACTCTATACTTACTACTGAGCATCACCCCTCTCTGATCCTACAGCGGTTCGTGGAGTCTACAGTGCTTATGGTGTCTGGTGCAGTGCTGATGGTCCTTGGTAAGCACTGGGAGCCTCGATTGACAGAGGGTGCGTCACAATCACCCTCTCTCTGTACCTACCTCTATACCAACTACTGAACATCACCCCCTCTCTGAACCTACCTCCTTACTACATGCCGAGTATCACCCCCTCTCTGAACCTACCTCCTTACTACATGCCGAGTATCACCCCCTCTCTGAACCTACCTACTTACTACATGCCGAGTATCACCCCCTCTCTGAACCTACCTCCTTACTACATGCCGAGTATCACCCCCTCTCTGAACCTACCTCCTAGCTCTGTGCTGTACAGGGACCAGCAGTTTCTATTTCCAGGTCTGGACACAGGAGGCAAATTGATCCATTTCTGCTCAGCAGCCAAAGCAACAATATAAAAGTAATCTGAATCTTTGTGGAAAAAAGATCCCGCATGTCATATCAGGACCCACACAATCAATGTGAACTGTGAGTGAGTGCGAATGGATCGGGTTATTCACTAATCAATCAATTGCATTGAATTAAAATCTGAACGACATTTAGGATAAAATTAGAGATTTTTTCCAAGTCTACGATAGTCAGAGATTATCTACTTTATCCTGAGTTTTGATATTCGTATTTCATTCCATTTAGAGTTTAGTGATGCAGCCAATATCATGTTAAAAACCTTAATGATACAGATATATATTTATTAATATCATTATGTAACGCTAACTGATGTATTGGATATGTTTGCTGTCTGGTAATAGAAGGGTTAATGCTGTATGTTCAGCAGTATCATTATTTTGTAACAAGACTTTCACTGTTTGTAACTCAGGTTTTGAAGATCAGAAGGTGTGAGGAGTTGTCCTCCTCCCATTTAGAAGAGTCTTCTTTTCTTATTCGGAGACTAGACAAAGAACGGTGTATGCTAACCCTCCAAGGTAAAATGTTTTGTTTTTTTCTTTCACATATATCATGTAAATATTCAAGATCATGATGTGAATGCTCTCAGAACCAGTACTGACTGATTCTTTTGCAATATAGACCTGATCCTATACTTCCACTATTCCGGCCTCTGACTTGATCATTGGAAAAGGCTTTTCAGAGGGTATTGGCTACTTGTCTAACAGTGATTAACGCGGTGGATATTACATTGTTAGTTACACAGTAATCAAGCTTGAAAATAGACTCAAGACCATCGAGTTCACCCTTTAAAACATCTTTGTCTGTGGTCTGGACTCACACTCAAGATTAGAACAAGCCTTGGACTACCAATGTAGACTTCCATAAGACTTCCTTTACATGGGAACACACCGCTCATGGAGGAGCTAGCATTTTCACTTCTCAATGATTGCACCCAACAGTTCATACAAAAGGGCCAACCCTGGAGCTTTTGGGAGCTCTGAGCATATACAGAGTAGTCCTGTTTAAGTCCAATGAATTATGTTTGTATCAAAAAGAATTCTGTGATGTTTGTTAAACTTTAGTAAGGTTTGTGGAGCTCATTGAGAAGAGAAATTGCAGGTTTGGGGAGTTCACTAACTAAACGGTTACCCCAAACCCATGACCATTTGTGCTTTTTGAAGGAAGGGAGGGAAGGAAGGAATTTGGCTATACAGTGTCACAGCTTGAAACCCTTTAGATTTATTTGCACTTGTGTTCCAGAAGTTACACACCTGGCACACTTGACTTTGTCAATCTTGAAATCTTGAAAACTACCTACTAGGAGTCTACATGTCAGGGAAAGGCAGGGGTCAACTAAGAAAGAGTTCATGGTCTCACCTGTACTAGAGTTACGGGCACGAAACTTCTTATCCAGATCCACCTTCATGGCTTCGATATCATCTACAGAGGATGCCCTTCTGATGCTGTAGAAACTCTCACGGGAACGACTACGTGTCAAGCTACAGTTGGAAAAGGACATGTCCAGGTTAAGGTGGTCTTTGTCTGTCCGAGGAGAGGATTGCACTGCTGGATCTCCATCCTCATCTGGGAACGCTTTAGGCTCTGTGCTGCTGATCAGTGCCTGCTCGTCTTCAGGATGAAAGCCAACACAGTTGTCCACTGGAGTCATAGTCACTTCTTCAAGAGCCATTGAGTCGTTGCTCTGCTTAGTGAAATCCACAACAACCACATCAGGGTCTTCTTGTGGGAGCGATTGCTTGCTGCCTGCTAAAGCCAGCAGTGCAGGTAACTTCAGCCTGAAGGATTTTCCACGACCTACAAAGTAACATCACAGAATTAGTCAACTGAAGGTTTCCTATAGATTCAGTCAGTAATCTTCAAATCAGAGAGAATATGTACCAGTTATCTATAAATCAAAGAGTATGTTTATTGGTCTACCAAGCAGCAATCTACATATAGGAGACAACAGGTGGTCTAACTATCAGTAATCTACATATCAGGGAGAATAGATGGTCTACCTACTAGTTATCTACATATCAGAGAGAATAGGTTGTCAGTGACGGAACACCTTGCACCCCGACCGGGTACCTCCATCAATCGCTGCTCCCTAGTGCTCACCGAGTACTTCCAGCACTCCACCAGACACCATCGGAACCATAAACCCCACAAACCGCTGCAGCTTGTTTGGGGATCTCGCCGTCCTCCACCCACTCTGGACCCAAGACCAGGATTCTTGGGTGAATATACTCCAGAGCGTATAGCAGGAACAGCTCATATAAGAGTTACTGATTACACCCAGGGGAGTATTGTGATATAGCAATCCCCAGAGTGAATATAGTTCTCCAATCCCCCAAACATGAGCCAAGACTTCATGAAGGGGTAAAACAAATCTCACTTTAATGTTAGCCACAACTGGCCTTTTATGCAAGTCCCCATGCAAGGAGTACTCCCATATGGACCTTGTGGGGAACTATGGTATAAAGTCACAGACCAATAACAATAATGTTTAAATGCATGACACTCCCATATACAAACATACAATCCCTCCCCTCTGCCTGGGAGATAATTATCTCCAGCCAGAAATTTTTTTTTTATAAAACCCCCAAAGTACCTTTAAAACTCATGGAAACCCCATAAAAGTTACATCCCCTGATAGTCCCGATCTGGGTGAACAACATATCCAAAAATCGCCCAGATCGGTTCAGGGGTTCGGGATTTCCATGGAGGTCTTATTTTAACCGACTGCACACAGAATTACTGTTTAAAAAGAGTTCCAGGAAATCAGGCTGTGTGGTTGGTCTACTTCAGGGATTCGAAGTAGCATATAAAATAACGAACGTATAGCTTCAGGAGTATGCTCAGTTTATGTCTCTCATTCGATAGTTTATTCTTAATAAACGCCTTTCGATTCCCATTCGAATAGCCGAACATCAATGGAAGGCAGGTGTTTAGCAGTGTTCGCGCGGTCGAGGGTCCGATTTGAGTTCCATACACTCGACGACCAAGCACCGCTCATTGTGTTCGCGGCTTAATATGGCCGCCGCCATGTGTTTGAAGTGCCGCTTTGGGTGTTAGGGAGTTTGATATGCTGCTTCAAGAGTTCAAAGTGAAACCATACAAGTGCAAAAGGCACAAACAGTGTCTTTTAACCAAAGTCTATTACAGGGGCCATAGTCACAGGGCAGGAGGCTTAAAAAGCCGGCTCATCCACGAATTTGTGGCAAATTCATGGAAAAATGGGAGTTTGTTACAGGGTCTATGTAGCGGAGCCCTAGTCCTAGCAGGGGCTCTCCTCCACTGGGTACTCCTAGACATACTCAGGAACAAGCAACACAATCCAATGGAACAGCCAAACACAGTAAAATAATCCAGGAATCTCCCACCTCATCCCCAGCAACTGGGCAACACTCAGCTTTGGGGGTATAACTGATTTTTATTGACACATACACGGCTGTTATGCCACCTCCCATGCAAGGGGTTTCACAGGCAGAAAATGCAAGGGTTTCAATCCCATGATCCTTTGTGCCTTAGAGATAATTACCTGTGTAAACTCCTCCAATTTAATTATCTCTCAAGCACAAAAAAATCCCCAAAATATCCCATATCCCAAAACTCCCCTACAATACATAGGAACCCCACCAAAAGCACATTCTCTAAAAGTCCCGATCTGAGTGAACAACATATCCAAGAATCACTCAATCAATCCGCATGGGCTCCAACAGCAAACCGCCTGAAACAGCACCAAACATAACCCAAACCCGCTTAAAAAAGCAAAACCTGCCACATCTGAAAGGGGGAAAGCTCCGACACCCACCCGATACCCGCGTGAAGCTGACCATGGCGGGCGGGCGGGCAGAGAGGACTGGGTCTGGCCTACACGCTGCCTCTGAGCACCGGCTGCCATTGCATACAGCATGGCACCGTAAAATGGCGCAACACAGAGCCAACCCGCTGCAAGGCAAGCATCCCTGGCATGGGGAGACCCTTCTCCCGGGGCACGGCCCCGTCATCCCCTGGCCGGCGGGGGATATCCCGGCCACATGGTGGCGACAGGTACCACAGCGGGAGCCCCCGCATGGACACTATGCTGACTACCTAAACTGGCAATGGCAAAGAGACGGCCAGCCAGCTGTAATGGACATCAACACTGAGGAGAAATATACTAAACTGAGAAAACATGCTGGCAGGGACAGAGGTGATTCAAGTCAACACAGAAGCTCAGGAGGTTGGAGATCTGACGCAGCTGCGCCATACTACTGACATGGCTTCTCCTCAGGCACCATTGAAAGAAAAGTGCAGAGGCACCAAAGGAGACAACTCGCCATGGGGAGACTACCTGGACGGCCGGAGCGGACCCCGGTGCTGCTGGGCCTATGATTGACCCCCCGCAATGCCTGCCGACCCGCAGGAAAAGTGAGTGTCTGGGCCTCTGGGAGGTCCCCAGAGAGCCATTTCCCTGATACCGAGAGCCCTGTGGGGTGGGTCTGCGCGGCCCTTCCGGCGGACCGGTGGCCGGGAGCGGCGTGCACCGGTCCAGAGTATGAGACCGGCACCGCGAGAGGCACTGGGACACAATCTTCACTGGGTCTGGGGTTGTGATGGGGAGGTGCAGGGAGCGGGTGGCCCGCAGACTCTAGGTGTGGGGGTCCAGTGGACCGTCTCTGCTCCGGAGTGCCCACAGCATCGCGGAGGACTCAGGTGCTGGGCAGGGACCGTCCCGGGGGGGACTGACGGAGACTCGACGAGCCATGGGTGGCCCTCATCGGACTGACATTACGAACAGCTCTGCTCCTACACTGTTATAGTTCTTATAGTTGTTATTTGTTTTTGCATTCCCTAATATCGCATGCCAGAGATATGACACGCTATGCGCTACCAATGCACCCTATATAATTGGTTTGTCTATATTCCCTTCTATAAGCACTGCATCATTAAGAAAAGTTTCTTGATGCATATTAGGGTTTTTTGTCTTTACACATTTTTAAATTCATGATTGATGCGAACATTTTCTCACTCTGTCACATAGATACTGTTTAAGTTGCCTAGTTACCAGCAGAAATTGCACAAATTGTTTTTGCTTAGAAATGCTAAAATGCTTCTAAAGGGGCTAAAGTTTACTGTTAAATGCTTACGCAATAAGCTTTTTACGTTACTGCTTAAGTGACATATACTTAAGTGACTCTTCGCATCAGCTTCAGAATGAATATGCTATCCATTATTCTTTACCTAAATAGTCAGGCGATTGCATTATACGACGTATACCAATATGCTTACATCTAAACATAGAAACAACCATGTTTATTGAGGCACATATATAGGCTATCAGCTCTGATGATTATGCACTCACTTCGTGGCATGCTTATTTTGTGATTAATTGGCCGCTGTCATAATGTTAATAGATAGGATTTTTCATTGCATCGAGACGCCTGCCTCATATTACCATATATTACCATATATGATTACCGTACCGCACACTTTATTGAATTTACTTAAATGCTTGTTCATTCTGACCTATATGCCTCTGCACAGGCAACCATATACTACATCTCTTACCCTGTACTATGCCAGCTCATGCTTTTTTGCAACACCAATAAAAATATTCAAAACAAGAATCACTCAGAGCGGTTCGGTAGAACGGGAACAGCATCGTGTGGAAGATTTGACCGGCCAGACATGAGGTGGTAGCCGAAAATAGTTCCAGGAGAATAGGTGCCCTGGCCAGTCTCTATTCATGAAGTTCCTGTGTGAAAACCATACAAGGAAATCTCTTGCTTTCAAGAACTCTATATCTCCCGAACGCCGTTCGTGTAGGTGGTTGGGAACAGGAACAGGCAGCAGTCGACAGTTTACCGGTGTTCGCGCGAGTGCCAAGCCGAAAATGGTTCCCGGCACTCGGCGACCAAGTACCGCTGCCCTTGTTCGGGGACAATTCTCCCAGCCACGTGTTCAGTTATACGAAATGGCAGTCACCCAAGAGAGCATTCATTAATGGTTTCCCTTGCGGTTTTGCACTTAAAAGGACCACAGCTCAATGAAGTGCTCTGGGTGCCAGGTCCATCTAGTTTTAACCCTGCAGCTGAAAAGGGTTAATCTGGCCTCTAGTGGCTGTCAGTGAGAAAATCAGTGAGAAGACGCTGACGTCTATAGGAAAGCATTGAGTAATGCTTTCCTATGTGCGGTTTGAATGTGCGCTCGGCTCTTGCATGCACATTCGGCACTGATGTCGGTAGGAGGGAGCCCGGTGCTGGAGAAAGGTAACGGGTGGCCAGGAGGGGGGCCATGAGGGTGGGGGGACCTAATGACCCTATAGTGCCTGAAAAAGGAGTTTGTTTTCCTGGCACTATAGTGGCCCTTTAAGTGGTTGGTGTTAACATTCTAATGGGGTACAGGGGTGGTCGTATGAAGTCTCCCGAACGGCCAAAGAAGAACCACACGAAATAACCGGCAAAACACACGAAATAACAGGGGGGAGATACGGACAGCAAATATAGGGGGGGAAAAGTAGCTTCCCCATGCCCATTCCACTACAGTCTATATACAAATCAGAGAGGGGGTTTATCTACCACTAATCTATAAAATCAGAGAGAATATGGGGTCTACCTTCCACTAATCTATAAAATCACAGAGAATAGGTAGATTACTGGTAGGTAGACCCCCTATTCTCTCTGATATATAGATTACTAATATGAAGACCCCCTCTTCTCTTTGATTTGTAGATTACTGGTAGGTAGACCCCCTATTCTCATATGTAGATGAATGATCATTTTAATGCCTTATACGTGGGGGGTTTGAGGAGGATACAAAGTGTCCCGGATTAAGAATAATTATTATTTTTTTCTAAAAAGCTGGGAGGGCTAGTAATCTAGAATAACAGGAAGACTCTAATGTTAGAAATACATATATTTCTCTTTATTTAGTTAATGCGGCTCTGTCATTGTCTGGGGTCTTTGCAGAATTTACAAAGACCTGTGATGGTGACTTTGCTCCTGGGTGTCATAGTGTCGTGGGAGGCAGGAGAAGCTGAGTTCTACTTACCTGAACCTATCCCATTCAGCTTCAGATTATAGGAGCCATTGTTAGAGCTGTACTCTAGCGCATACACGGGATCCTCCAAAGACAAGGCCTTTTTCCTCTCAGCAGTCACTAGTGAAAGCTGGGGGTTTGACACGGCTTGACGTAGCTCCACCGTGATGTCAAGACAAAGTATCCTTACTTTGTGTTCATTGCCAGAATATGTCTGTGTGAGTATTTCATGGGTGGAGGTGCTGCTTTAACCCTTACTTACGTCTATCTTCTGTCCGTACTTCCACCTCTGATGCTCGCCTTCAAGACTTTTCCAGGGCTGCACCGTTCCTGTGGAACTCACTTCCCTCCTCCGTTAGATGCTCACCCAGTCTCCACTCCTTCAAAAAATTGTTAAAAACCCACTTCTTCTTAAAAGCATATCAATTAAACTGTTAATTCTCAGGAGGTCCGACAGAGAGTGAAAAGACAGCACTAGGTTTCATGTAATATTTAGGCCTTAATTTAGCGTTTGTAGGGGGGACCTAAAGAATAATGCCAAAACCAATTTTGGTTTGTTTGTTTTTTTAAAGCAGGAAAAAAGGGGTTGCTGTAACTCTTTAAGACATGTGCACCAGTGAAATTTCCGTTTTGTATGAATGATTTCGTACTAAATAAAAATTTATTTCGTCAATTACAAATTTCGTGTTTTTTTTTTTTTTAAATCTTTATTTTTCAGTGCAGTTTAGAATACATATATTTAGTATAGCCACAATAGCCGTGTCAAAATATTCAACATTTAAATATGGTATATGTCCATACATGTTACAGGGTCAGGTTGCACCTTTTTATATATGGGTAACGGTCAGATAGGTTTTAACGAGTTGTAGTAGGTTGTCATTAAGGGTTTATATTAATGGTCGCCGGCAGCGCTGGCGGGGTCCGATTTTGTCAAAGCTAGGTGGACAGGGGTGCATTCTGGGTTGCTCTCGGTAGTTACACCCGGTGTCACCGTAATAGCCCGTTTGAGGTTGGACCCCCGCGGTTTTGAGAGCTGTTGACCTTCTGTGTCTAGGAGTGAGTCACTAAGGTTTGCGCTGCCCTGTGTCCTGTAGGGAGGCATGAGGTGTGCGTGGGCTGGGTGATACGCTATTGTCTGTGACATTTGTTATGTGTGAAGCACAGCTAGTATATATAGTCTGGGGGAAGTGGGCTCACGTAGGGAGGCTCCATGGAGTGTAGCGCCTCTGTACCTTGGGGCCAAAGGGGGGGGTGCAATATCGTGCACCGGAGCACAGAGACCCAATCTCTGGGTGTAACAATCATTTCCTAATGGTCTGGTGGGTAGCTTAAGGCAATTATCTCACTTGAAATATGCCCAGCTGTCGGTATGTGGAGGCTAATTAAAAGTAAATCAGTAACATAGCATAACAAAACATAAAGTGTCCCGGAGTTAAAACAGAACTTTGTGACGGTAGACTTGTGGTCAGGTCGCGTTGCCTCGTTTTCCTCTGGGTGTGGGGACATCTTTGTCCTCCATGGGCGTCATTCAAGGGCGGGTAATGGCGGCTACGGGTTGGTCAGCTAGGCCCAGTGTGGCTAACAGAGCCGGGCCTTCCTTGGGATCTGAGGCCTTATAGTTTTGTCCTTCCTTAGAGACCCAGAGGGTTTTTGGCGTTGCCCATCTATAGGTGATCCCGCAGCTGTGCGGTGAGTGGCTGCATTGATTTGCGCCATAAGAGTGTGTCTCTGCATAGCAGTGGAGGATGAGATCTCGTGGTGCCAAGGTGGGTGCTTGTGGTGACTTGGCAATCCTGTATACCCCGTTGAATAGGAATTGCTTGGCCGGTTTCACCGGCAGGACGGAGCCCATTAGGCGCCTGATGTAATGAGGCATTTCTTCTAAGGGAAGCGTCTCAGGGATTCCCCTAATTTTTATGTTTTTCCTCCTGCCCCTGTCGTCCATTATGTTAAGCTGTCTGGCCATCGTGGCGTGTGCGGTTTGGATTTGTTGGACTTGGACACTCAGAGTACGATAGTCTTGTGTTAGGCCTGCGAGGTCTGTCTCATTAGCTTGGGTGAGCGCTGCCACTGCTTGTACTGTGGTGGTTAAAGCTGCTAAATCTGCCTCCCACATCTGTTTCAGGTTACTTTGCAATCCTGCTAGCATGCCTTGTATGTCTCTTTTAGAGGCCGGGCCGTGATCCCCTGCTGTGCCTGTTGACGCAGGGTGTGGGCTTGAGGGTGAGCTGTCTAAGTGAGTCTCATCGACCGAGGACGCTGGGGAGGCCAGCCGTGGTGGTAGGGCCTGTTGCGAGGCGGGGGTTTACAGCATATGGCTAATGTCCCTTTGCTGTTTCGGGGTTTGCATAGGCATTTTCTGTGTCTTGCGCCCCATCTCACCTTCCTCTCGGAGGCCCAGGTATTCCTGTATGTCCCAGCCTCCGGATCGTCCGGTAAGGTCTCTAGGCAGGCCACCCATGCGGTAGGCCTTAGCGCCTCGGGTTCGTGTTTTTGCGCCCGGTGTGGCAAAGCGGGGCATCTGCGGGTTCGGCAGTTGATGCTGCAGCTGTAGCCTACGTTTCCAGCCTGTGTCTGTGCAGGATGCTCTTGGATTTTGATAGATTAGGTTTCTCTATGCTGGAGCTCAAATCAATGGTGTCCGCTCTAGTGCGGTGACAAGCCCCGCCCCCAAACCATTCGTTTTTCAAACAAAATTAGTTAAAAAATAATTTGTTTTCGTCCATGTTTTTGTTTTCGACGGAAATAACACTGAGCATGCGCAAAACAAACAAACAAACAAGGAGTGAGCCAGCAACGCTATCAGCTCCCTCCTTGTAATAAATATTATTTCCTACGCCCCTTCCCCCCGCATTAATACCTATGGGGTTCACTATGACCCCTATATAAATAAAGGGGAGGTTAAATCCTCCCGCATTCCCCTACTCGTCATTTTCAATTGAATATAAATATGTATGGGGATCACTATGACCCCCATATTAATAAAAGGGAGTTTAAATCTGTAAGTAGGGGCATGTCGCTGCGGCTGCTCGCTGTCATTTAAAACTACTAGTGATTGTGCAGCTATTGCTGCCCAGTGGCTAGAGCAATAAGGGGGGACCTGGACCATGGTGGGGAACCCAAATAACTCAAATGAGGGGGGGATATAGGGCCCCCCCCCACAAACCGTGACCCATGGGTGGGGGCCATTAATAAAAACAGGGGACCTAGTGTCCCACCAATGACCGTCGGGTGGGGACCACAAATAATAAAGTGACTAGGGGTACCCAAGCCCCTAGTCACTTCCCCCTCCCCCCCCCCATAAAAATACTCTACCTACCCCCTCACCCTAATAATATGGAGGGGGGCCAATAAACTAACACCCTGTGAAATAAAATGTCATACTTAGTATTAGAGGTCTTCTTTCTTCTTTACTTTTCTTTAGCCCCAAAAAAGGCCAAATAAAACTCCCTAATACCCCTTGCAACTGTTAAAAAAAAATGAGCCCTCTCCTCCCCCCCACGCTCCCAAAAATAAAAAAATCCCCACGCTAAGAAAATAATCTTCACCCAGCGAGGGCGCCACACAGAATGAACTTCGCAGGGCGGTGAAAGGCTTATAAAGCCTTCCCAAGCCCAGCAATTTGACTTAGAGCATTCTGATTGGTGGATTCCAAGCCAACCAATCAGACTGCTCTGACTGGTAAATGAAGAGACTGACAGGTAAGTCTCTACATTTACCTGTCACAGCACTCTGATTGGTTGGTTTGAAATCCACCAATCAGAGTGCTCTGTGTCATTTTACACAGCGTGGGAAAGTTCTTTGGAATTGCCCCATGCTGTGTAATATGACTTTAACACTCTGATTGGTTGCTTTCAATCAACCATGGTGTCAAATTACACAGCGTGGGAAAATTACAAAGAATTCAGTCAGCCATGCTTTCAGTCCAGCTACTCTAACCTTAGATTGGAAATTCACTTTAACTCAGTGGCGTACTAAGGGGGGGGCGGAGGGGGCGGTCCGCCCCGGGTGCCAGCCGGGTGGGGGGTGCCATGGCCAGCCCCTGCCCCCCCCCCCATGCTGCAGCCGCCCGAGCGCTCTGTAGTGAGCCTCAGGCAGCTGCACCTTTGCCCGGGCGGTGCGTCCATGAGGGCGGACCGCACCGCCCGGGCGCAGCCTGAGGAGAGGGGCTGACAGGAGGGCAGCGCTCAGCGCTCCCTCCTGTCAGCTCCCTCACTGTAGCGTGGCCGAGCCCAGTATAGTCGGCGGGTACAGGGAGCAGCTGTCTCCTGTACCCGGCCGGACTAAACAGGAAGTGCACACACTGTGTGCACTTCCTGTTAGTCCGGCGGTACAGGAGACAGCTGCTCTCTGTACCCGCCGACTATACTGGGCTCGGCCACGCTACTCACAGGTAGGGAGGGGAAGAGAGGGGGGAAAGAAGTTTACGGTAGCGAAGTGAGAAAGAAAGTGAAAAAGAAGAAAAGAGGAGAGAAGTGAAAAGAGGAGAAAGGGGGTGAAAAAAGAGAGAGAGGGGTGAAAAGAGGAGAGAGGTGAAAGAGGAAAAGGGGTGGAAAAAGAAGGAGAGAGAGGGTGAAAAGAGGAGAAAGAGGGGTGAAAAAAGAGGAGGGTGAAAAAAGAGGGAGAGAGTGAAAAAGAGAGGAGAAAAAGAGAGTGAAAAAAAGAGAGAGAGAAGTGAAAAGAGGAGAAAGGGGTGAAAAAAAGAAGAGAGAGAGAGGTGAAAAAAAAAGGAGAAAAGAGGTGAGAAGAGGGTGAGAAAGGGGGGGTGAGAAAGGAAGTGAGAAAGGAGGGGGGGAGAGAAAGAGAAAGGAGAGGGGGAGAGAAAGAGAAAGGAGAGGGGGGTGAGAGAGAAATTAGGAGGGGGAAGAGAAATTAGGAGGGGGAAAGAGAAATTAGGGGGGAGAGAAATTGAAATTAGAAGGGGGGGATAGAAATTGAAATTAGGAGGGGGGAAGAGATATTAGGAGGGGGAAAGAGAAATTAGGGGGGGAGAGAAATTTGGAGGGGGGTGAGAAAGAGAAATTGGGAGGAGGAGAAGGAAATTGGAGCGGGAGGAGAGATTGACATTCATCACATACACACAATGCACCCCTTGCACACAGAAAAACACACAATGCATTACACACACAGACACACATACACAAGCAATGCAACCGTTACACACAATGCATCCCTTACACACACAGAAACACACAATGCATTCATTACACACACTCAATGCACCCCTTACACACATTCAATGCATCCCATACATACACAGAAACACACCTTGCAGCCCTTACACATACAAACACAATTTCACACAATGCATTCCTTACACACATATCAGGACATCCCCTACACACTCCACCCCCTGTGAACAAACTCATTGGTGGAACATGAAGGTGGACCCTGGGACCCAGACCTTGAGCTGTGTAAAGGACCCCAAAAAATGGAGCTGCTTCCCGTTCTCCCAGAACATTGATTTTTGTGACCACAGTTACAAACCGCCTCCAGAGAGCCTGTTCTGCACCAGACCAGTGGAGCCAGACTGCAGCTAGAGCCCATCATCATCCTCATCTGGTTGTAAGTAGGCAATCTAGTATATTATTCATGGCACTAAGCTCTAATTTACCTCACATTAAAGAAACACTATAGTCCCCAGAACCACTTCAGCTTAATGTAGTGGTTCTGGTGTCTATAGCCTGTCCCTGCAGGCCTTTTAATGTAAACACGGCGGCACTGCAGCACTGGCGTTAGTTAACATGGCAAATCATATGGGTGGGGCATTGTGATGTCACATGGGGGGCGGCAAACTTTACTTTTGCCTAGGGCGGCAAAAATCCTTGCACCGGCCCTGGCTGGAGGGGGCTGTGTGAGCTGTGGCCGCACAGTGTCCCATGGTAGTTAGGGTGCCGTGCGGCCAGTACAGCTCACACAAGCAAACAGCTGATAAACTGGCCGCACGGAGGAAATGTGTATGTGTGACTGTCTGCCTGTGACTGTGTGTGACTGTCTGCCTGTAACTGAGTGTGTGACTGTCTGTCTGTAACTGAGTGTGTACTGTGTCTGTAACTGAGTGTGTGACTCTGCCTGTAAATGTGTGTGTGGGGCTGCAGGGATTTTGTAGAAGGGGGCGGGGGTTTTGTATTGGGATAGGAGTCTTTATAAGGGGGGATAAGCAGGGGATTTGTGGAAGGGGGTTGCGGGGGTTTTGTAGGCGAGGCAGTACAGGTTTTGCAAAGTTTACAAATTGTAAAAAAGAGAACCTTTAAAATTTTTTACAGGTTTTTTTTTTGGGGGGGGGGGAGGCGGGGGGGTGCCAAGCACAGGATCCGCCCCGGGTGCCAAATGCTTTAGGTACGCCCCTGCTTTGACTATCAATTATCCTCAATTTAGTAAATCACCCTGACAGACTCTCTCGATGTTATCTACACAATATTTTATCTGAGTTTAAATTTGGTGCTTTATACTATCATACCCACTAGAGTGAATCAATATATACCATGTGTCAGTAAATTAGCTCCCACCAATATAGCATCCTCAACTGCCTACGTTGGATTCACTCACAGCAATCCAAGCCAGGACACGCTCTGTTATCCCCAGAAAGAGGGAACCAAAGGAAAAATGGGATGTGGCCACAGGTTCAGAAAGCAATGCAGGACTGCTGGGAGGCACGGAGTATTTCCAAACCTTATCAATGATGGATATATTGTAGCTAGAACTCTAGAGGGCATAGAAGGCATTACCTGGTGGGAACCAATGAGACTGCACTTTGTGGTTAGAGTCTTTCTTAGGAGAGCTGAGCTGTTCCTTCTCCATCACCACCTCGAAATTCAGGATGAACATTATAACAGCTCCATCTTCATTCTTGACTGGTACCACGTCCACCATGCACAGGAAGCAGCTGCCTGCAGGAGACACACAAAGATTAGATGGACGAAGCCCGGTAAAGCAATGAGCTACCTATGAGCCAACGTCAATCAAAATGCCGATAGCTTGTGGAACGATATACAATTTATCGATTAGCCTATTATTAATAGGTAAGTATTATACTATAATAAACATGGTCAGGTTCTACTGCTTCACCAGACATTCCATAGAGTCCAATGTCTATTTCTAGAATGGCCTTACATAAACCATCAATGATACAAATCATGAGTTATCCGAACAGCAGAACGATATTTAAATAAGAATTGTTCACAACTATTTCAAATAAAGCTACAATTGTGACTTCACAAATAGTTTACACGAAGCTGTGAAAATGCAATAAGAGAACGCAAACTACGGTACTCCATAACAATCGCACAGAAGCCGATATTTCTTAGTGGTTTCAGCAGTCAACTCTTTATTGTAGACCTGGAACCAAACACAGTGTCCACACACTACAAAAGGACAAACTATATGAAACATAGAAAGGAACAAATCCAAGGAATAAAAAAAAACATTAAAACTACAAAACGCACTCTGAATGTCTACCACACCCAAAGAACCAGAAAACGTTGGATGTTTGGATATGTTGTACGACTAGACACACAACGTTTCCTGCCCAGAGGCGACTTCTTCGTTTACAAAAAATTAGACAAAATGTTGACAATAACATCTTGCTGCTGCAGCTGTTTTGTGTTTCTGTTTTGTTTGTGGATCTTCCATCAGATCATACCGGAGATTTGTGAGAGGTCTTTATCAAAACCAATTAAGATTGGCAGAAAACACTTGGAGCACTACTTTATTTTTTTAGAAAGTGTACATTTTGGATTTTCCTAATGGAAATAAACAGCTGCACGGCAACAAATGTAAAATATATTGGGGATTTTAAATTAACAGGGGCATCAGGTGGGGGCATAAGAATGATATTAACACAGAAACACACTCCCAGTGACAGCACCAAAACACACACACAGGGACAGCACCGAAACACACACAGGGACAGCACCAAAACACACACACAGGGACAGCACCGAAACACACACAGGGACAGCACCAAAACACACACAGGGACAGCACCGAAACACACACAGGGACAGCACCGAAACACACACAGGGACAGCACCGAAACACACACAGGGACAGCACCAAAACACACACACACAGGGACAGCACCGAAACACACACACACAGGGAAAGCACCGAAACACACACACACAGGGACAGCACCAAAACACACACACAGGGACAGCAGTGAAACACACACACAGAGTGACAGCACTGAAACACACACAGTGTCAGTGGAGGTTGTTCAATAGGGGTAAGTCAAGCAGGGCCCCCAGTTTTTTGCCAAAGAATAAATGTGTGTTAGGAAGAATGTGTCTGTATGATTCTAGCTGCCATTTCCCTTCTATTCATTATTGATGGCATTAGATGACGCTTGTTTTGAACACGGCACGGCATCTCATGGGGTTAAATGGGGGGGTGGAGACGGACGCCACTGGCCACCATCTTTAAACTTTGCCAGCTGTTGTTGACAGAGTTATGTAAACACAGATAGCTTAAGCAGGATCTCTTCTTGATGTGATGGTCTGTCACTAATTGGTAAGACTGTGACAGCCTCCACATACACAATAATATAATCTAGGGATGATCCTCTCTTAGGGAACCTAATCCTGTACACATGCTTCTTAACCAATCTAATCCCGGCCGTGGTGGAGGTGGCAGGAGTCATCCTGGTGCCAGGTTAGCTGGAATCAGTGTCCGAAGCTGTGGCAGGAGAAGGGAAGGTGGTGACACACAGGACACAGAACCCCTTTCTCCAGGGTATCAACATCACAGACAGCAGTAGGTGTGTGTGGTCCGCACACATAGATAATCCCAAATAATCCACAGAAAAATGATGTATACGAGAAAAGTGCACATTCATGGATTTAAAAAAAAAAGTAGGTTTATCAAAAAACTCACAGTATCATGCTGTCACTGCAGCCCTCATAGATGCTAAAGGTAGTACAGGCACACCAACACATTGGAGTGCACTGAGAGGACAAAAATTTCACAGCATAAAAAAAAGAGGAAAAAAATAAAACAAATGTTTGGAAAATATTACCTGCGACTGCCAGACAGGGGAGAGACCAAAACGCGTCCACGGCTTTCACACTCTTTTTCAGGGTAGTCTCTCCCCCTGTCTGGCAGTCGCAGGTAATAAGGCAAATTGATATTTTCCAAAAAAATTTTCTCGCTCTTGCTGTGACATTTGTGTCATCTCAGTGCTCTGCCATGGTTTGGTGTAATATGCCTTAGCAAAGAAATATAACTAGGGTTAGATTTTTCTATGGAAGTGACAGGATTTGATCCTGAAGGTTACAAGAAGCCAATGTAATGATTGACAAGTAGGGTGTGTTGGCAGCAGGCTATGTTACAGCGTGCAGTGCTACGGAGAGTCTGCTTAGCACTGACTTACAGTAATTGAGGTGAAAAAATACCATGCCTTATCCCGCCTAGTGTTAGAAAGAGAGACATTTGTCCAATATTTCTAAGGTGAAAATGACAGAATTTGGATACTGACTGGATGTGGACAGTAAAAATGAGGTCAGAATCAAGAAGAACCAGAAGCAGTGTGTTGTGTTAAAGCGGTACTGTCACCGTCTGGGATAAACAAGGGTCGCCCCATTATGGCTAACCTTGCCGGCGAGTCCCTGACATACCGGACACTCAATGCAGCATTTATTAGAACATAAAGTGTTGTATGGAGAGTGCAACCAGTAAACGATGCTCAGGTCATTCTCTAACAGAACTTTCCCAGAAACCAGGCTCAAAGATTCCCTGGATCGAGCTTCACTGAACCCTATCCTCATAATGGAGAAGATATTCTTTTTTAATTTATGTTGCAAGGCCACTGCTATTATTATTATTATTATTATTATTATTATTAAACAGCTCCAGGATGTGTTTCCTCTCAGCACTTTGCAATTTTACATTGGGGTATAAGCTTCACGTAACATGACAGCAGCCACTGTTAACAGGAACAGAAGGTAAACTAGAGAAGGCCCTGGGTAGGGTAACCACCGTGAGGTTTCGAGGAAGGCATTAAAGAATCAGGGACCCTACACACGAAGGCTGAGAGAATCCCGAATTCTTTATACAAAGGCCCATACATTATACATCTCACTGCTCCCACTCGTCCATAACATAAAATAAATCGATCCATTGTCGGGGTCATACCAAGTTCATACTCAGCCCGGGGGTGTCATTCTATACCATAACTCAGGTTCCCCAGTTACATTGCTTCATCGTCAGATCATCCCGAGGCCACGAGTGTGAGAAAAACAGCATTTGTGGTTTTATCCTGACATTTCAAACCCTGAGTGACACATTACAAAATAAAGGACTCTCTCTGGCTTTTCATTTTCTCAATATTTTTTATAAAGTATGAATGAAGAATGTATACATTTGCACAATTGTAATGTTTATATTTGTCTGACCAGCAATGTATACCCAGAACTTCTGTTCATTCCACATTCCGTGTTCCTTACACACCGTGTGTTTAAATACGATGCTAATGTATCTTCAAACAAAATGTGAACAGGTTGGTATTTAACACACACCTTTTAAGACTCGATATGGTGGGGAGATTTAAAGATAAGCATAATGCAAAGAGGCATTAAATAGCACCTTTTTAATAATAACAAAATATTCAACATAATTGAATTATAAATTATACAATATTTAAGTATCCATTATTACTATACGCCATATATAAATTATTATATATATGCACACACAGGTTATTCACTAAACAATGGATTTTATTTGGATGGACAATATCCATTGAAAATAGCCGATCGTCTGGATGCATTTGGTCTCCGGAATACAATCACTGTTTTCGCAAAGTATAGGACTTTTAATAAAATTTGAGACTGAATTTATCAGGATGCACATTAACAAATTATTGTTCACTTGCGTTTTGTAAGTTACATAGTTACATAGTTACATAGCTGAAAAGAGACTTGCGTCCATCAAGTTCAGCCTTCCTCAGAAATGTTGTTGCTGTTGATCCAAAAGAAGGCAAAAAACCTGGTCTGAAGCACTTCCAATTTTGCCACAAACTAGGAAAAAATTCCTTCTTGACCCCAAAATAGCAGTCAGATGTCTCCTTGGATCAATCAGCTATTACCCCACTAATTAGAAATTATATCCCTGTATGTTATGTTTTTGTAAGTATTTATCCAATTTCAGTTTAAACATCTGTATGGACTCTGACAAAACCACCTCTTCAGGCAGAGAATTCCATATCCTTATTGTTCTTACTGTAAAAAACCTTTTCTTTGCCTTAGATGAAATCTCCTTTCTTCCAGCCTAAATGTGTGACCTCGTGTCCTATGTATAACCCTGTTTATGAATAGATTTCCAGATAAAGGTTTGTACTGGCCCCGAATATATTTGTATAAAGTTATCATATCCCCTCTCAGGCGCCGTTTTTCCAAACGAAACAGATTTAATTTTTGTAACCTTTCTTCATAACTAAAATGCTCCATTCCTTTTATCAATTTTGTAGCTCGTCTCTGGACCCTCTCCAGTGCCATGATATCCTTCTTTAGAACAGGCGCCCAAAATTGCACAGCATATTCAAGGTGTGGTCTTACCAGCGATTTATAAAGAGGCAAAATTATATTTTCATCCCGAGAATTTATGCCCCTATTTATACATGACAAAATCTTACTGGCCTTAGCAACTGCAGATTGACATTGCATATTGCTGCCTAATTTGTTGTCTATAACAATGCCCAAATCCTTCTCGTGTGTGGTTATCCCTAATTCACTACCATTTAGTGTGTAAGTTGCTTGTGCATTCTTAACCCCGAAGTGCATAACTTTGCATTTCTCTATGTTAAATTTCATCTGCCATTTTAGTGCCCAGTCCCCCAATCTATCCAAATCTCTCTGCAACAAAGCAATATCCTGCTCACATTTTATTACTTTACAAAGTTTTGTGTCATCTGCAAACACTGATACATGGCTTTTCAAGTGAATTGATCATGTCAAGTAATATGATAATATAACCAGGGGGGACCTGATATCCCCTCCACAGCCCCCATCCATGGGTGGCAGGTGAGGGTTTTAGTGTGAGAGAGTGGGTGGAAATACCATTGTCAACCTCCCAAAGTTATGCCATAGTGATCCCATGGCCCAAGCCGTCCCCCATTAAAAGAAAGTTACGCTACTTAACCAAGCTCAGTTTAAAATCAGTGTAGGGGGGCAATAAAACAAATACCTGTAAAATAAAACACTTATTGTCAATGGTATGTCCCCCCTACTTGTGTATTTTATTAGAGCTCTCCCGCCACCTAAGGATGGAGTTGGGAGGGAGGGGAGGGGGGAACTATGTCCCCCCCTCTGAATATTATAATTAGAGCCCCAAACCACAGGCTATGGATTGGGTGCTGGCTGGTGGTGGGGATATTAAGTGTCCCCTTGTTATATTATAATAACCCACCCCCGATGGCTGGTGCTGGCTGGTGGTGGGGATATTAGGTGCCCCCTGGTTATATTATAATAACCCACCCCCGATGGCTGGTGGTGGCTGGTGGTGGGGATATTAGGTGCCCCCTGGTTATATTATAATAACCCACCCCCGATGGCTGGTGCTGGCTGGTGGTGGGGATATTAGGTGTCCGCTGGTTATATTATAATAACCCACCCCCGATGGCTGTTGCTGGCTGGTGGTGGGGATATTAGGTGTCCCCTGGTTATATTATAATAACCCACCCCCGATGGCTGGTGCTGGGTGGTGTTGGGGATATTAGGTGTCCCCTGGTTATATTATAATAACCCACCCCCGATGGCTGGTGCTGGCTGGGGTGGGGATATTAGGTGCCCCCTGGTTATATTATAATAACCCACTCCTGATGGCTGGTGGTGGCTCAGGTGGGGATATTATGTGTCATGGGTTATATTATAATAACCCACCCTCGATGGCTGGTGCTGGCTGGGGTGGGGATATTAAGTGTCCCCTGGTTATATTATAATTATTATTATGATATTTATAGAGCGCCGTCAAATTCTGCAGCGCTTTACAATGGGTGGACGAACAGACATGTAGTTGTAACCAGACAAGTTGGACACACAGGAACAGAGGGGTTGAGGGCCCTGCTCAATGAGCTTACATGCTAGAGGGAGTGGGGTAAAATGACACAAAAAGGTAAGGATTAGACTAGTGACAGTTGCAGAAGATGAATCAGTCAGGAGCTATTAACAGTTTAATTGATACGCTTTTATGAAGAAGTGGGTTTTTAACGATTTTTTGAAGGAATGGAGACTGGGTGAGCATCTAACGGAGGAGGGAAGCAAGTTCAACAGGAACGGTGAAGCCCTGGAAAAGTCTTGAAGGCGAGCATCAGAGGAGCACGGACAGAAGATAGATGTAAGTCTTCAGCAGATCGTAAGGGCCTAGACGGGACATACTTGTGTATAAGGGAGGATAGATAGGTGGGAGCAGCATTATGTAGAGATTTGAAAGCAAGATCCAGAATTTTAAATTGAGCTCTGTATTTTATAGGAAGCCAATGTAGGGACTGACAGAAGGGTAAGGCATGGGAGGTGCGGGCGGACAGGAAGATGAGCCTCACCGCCACATTCATTATGGACTGTAACGGTGCAAGTTGGGAGCACTTAAGACCACTGAGAAGCGGATTACAGTAGTCAAGCGAGAAAGGACAGTGGAATGGACCAACACCTTAGTCGCATCTGGCGTTAAGTAGGGGCAGATGCGCGCAATGTTTTTGAGATGGAAATGACAGGATTTGGCGATAGATTGAACATGAGGCTTGAAGGAGAGGTCGGAGTCAAAGAGAACACCTAGGCAGCGAGCCTGCGTGGTGGAGCTGATGGTAGCACCATTGACTTGGAGGGAGACAGACACAGGAGTAATAACCCACCCCTGATGGCTGGGGTGGGGATATTAGGTGTCCCCTGGTTATATTAATAATTACCCACCCCCTGATGGCTGGTGCTGGCTCGTGTTGGGGATATTAGCTGTCCCCTGATTATATTATAATAACCCACACCCGAGGGCTGGTGGTGGGGATATTAGGTGTCCCCTGGTTATATTATAATAACCCACACCCGATGGCTGGTGGTGGGGATATTAGGTGTCCCCTGGTTATATTATAATAACCCACACCCGATGGCTGGTGGTGGGGATATTAGGTGTCCCCTGGTTATATTAATAATTACCCACCCCCGATGGCTGGTGGTGGGGATATTAGGTGTTCCCTGGTTATATCATAATAACCCACCCCCGATGGCTGGTGCTGGCTGGTGGTGGGGATATTAGGTGTTCCCTGGTTATATTAATAATTACCCACCCCCGATGGCTGGTGCTGGCTGGTGTTGGGGATATTAGGTGTCCCCTGGTTATATTATAATAACCCACACCCGATGGCTGGTGCTGGCTGGTGTTGGGGATATTAGGTGTCCCCTGGTTATATTATAATAACCCACCCCCAATGGCTGGTGCTTGCTGGTGGTGGGGATATTAGGTGTCCCCTGGTTATATTAATAATTACCCACCCCCGATGGCTGGTGGTGGGGATATTAGGTGTTCCCTGGTTATATAAATAATTACCCACCCCTGATGGCTGGTGGTGGGGATATTAGGTGTCCCCTGGTTATATTAATAATTACCCACCCCCGATGGCTGGTGGTGGGGATATTAGGTGTCCCCTGGTTATATTAATAATTACCCACCCCCGATGGCTGGTGGTGGGGATATTAGGTGTTCCCTGGTTATATCATAATAACCCACCCCCGATGGCTGGTGCTGGCTGGTGGTGGGGATATTAGGTGTTCCCTGGTTATATTAATAATTACCCACCCCCGATGGCTGGTGCTGGCTGGTGTTGGGGATATTAGGTGTCCCCTGGTTATATTATAATAACCCACACCCGATGGCTGGTGCTGGCTGGTGTTGGGGATATTAGGTGTCCCCTGGTTATATTATAATAACCAACCCCTGATGGCTGGTGCGAAACACTAGGCCCCCTGTTTATAAGTAGCCTCGCACATTTTCCACTGATGGGGGCAGGAGGGGCTATTAGTATGTCCTTTGTATTTTTTTATTCAATAGCCCTCACCTAGTAGCCATGGGTGGAAGGAGAAAACAGCTAGTTTGACCCATTTAGGAGAAAAACCTGTGTCCGATGGGGGCACAAGGGAGGTTAAAATCTATCTTATAATAATACAGGCGTCATATTGACCTAATGGGCTTTTTATATTTCTTTTTAAATTGTTTAATGTGGCAGCTAGTTTGCAAGCCCTGGCCAGCCGCCACATATTTAAACCATAGCAGAGAGTTCTTAGCGGTTTGTTTGCAGACTGCAAGCACTTCCAAGGGGGATTAAATTGTTCTTCAAATCATCGTTCACTTGTAAAAACGAAGTAACGATAACCTACCCGAGGCATTAGGCAGCAGGGATCTTTGATTTATGAATACTCCAAATCCTCTACTTTTTATAGGTTTCTCTTGTGAAAAGCATTGATTTTAATCCGAACACCGAATACATCCAGCCATCATGCATTTCAATGCTTTCCTATGTAGAATTGAGCGAGACTGGAGGTCCTCACACAGCATGAGGACGTTCAGCGACGCTCTAGCACAGGTCTTCTGTGCTAGGAACCAGGAAGTGCCCTCTAGTGGCTGTCTAGTAGACAGCCACTAGAGGTGGAGTTAACCCTGCAATGTAATTTTCCAGTTTATAAAAAAACTGCAATAATTACACTTGCAGGGTTAAGAGTAGTAGTTGGCACCCAGAACACTCCAATGGGCAGAAGTGGTCTGGGTACACGGAGTGTCCCTTTAAGCAAAATCCAGTGTTTAGGGAATAATCGTGTGAAAGTCACTATATATTAGTATAAATGATTATAAGACCCATAGAAGCTACATGTAATATGTCAGTATTTAGTATGTGATGCAGAATATATTAATATTTATTGTTGCTATTGGAGCGATGCACGGCATTATATACTAACACACAGTAATAAAGTTATACACAGACATGCAATATTAGACATTATATTATTAATCAATTTAACAAGGTACACTAGTTACAAATATTATTAAAAGAATGAACACTTACAGTCACTTCATCACCTAGAACTTGCATTCACCTCTTTTAAGAGATCCTCAGTTTTCTTTAAAATGTATTTTAAAGATTTAGCAAATGACATCATAATCCTGTTCACACAAGGCACAGGCAGGGCACACAATGCAAAGGAAAAGGGGAAATAGTAACATTGTTTCATTTCTCCTCCTCTCTGTATGCTCTCTCTATACTGACTGCCAGGTGTAAAGGGCGGAGCTTATAACAATGATTGACAGGGAGCTAAAATGGAGGTGGTTCTCTCTATACTGACTGCCAGGTGTAAAGGGCGGAGCTTATAACAATGATTGACAGGGAGCTAAGATGGAGGTGGCTCTCTCTATACTGACTGCCATGTGTAAAGGGCGGAGCTTATAACAATGATTGACAGGGAGCTAAGATGGAGGTGGTTCTCTCTATACTGACTGCCAGGTGTAAAGGGCGGAGCTTATAACAATGATTGACAGGGAGCAAGATGGAGGCGGCTCTCTCTATACTGACTGCCAGGTGTAAAGGGCGGAGCTTATAACAATGATTGACAGGGAGCTAAGATGGAGGTGGTTCTCTCTATACTGACTGCCAGGTGTAAAGGGCGGAGCTTATAACAATGATTGACAGGGAGCTAAGATGGAGGTGGCTCTCTCTATACTGACTGCCAGGTGTAAAGGGCGGAGCTTATAACAATGATTGACAGGGAGCTAAGATGGAGCTGGCTCTCTCTATACTGACTGCCAGGTGTAAAGGGCGGAGCTTATAACAATGATTGACAGGGAGCTAAGATGGAGGCGGCTCTCTCTATACTGACTGCCAGGTGTAATGGCCGGAGCTTATAACAATGATTGACAGGGAGCTAAGATGGAGGCGCCCAGTTACAGGATAAAGATCAAGAATCAAAATAGGATCAGCGCTAATAATATCACAAAAAAAGAGTATGTATAATAGTGTAAAGGCAGCACACCTAAAAGGGGAAGTACCCTCCTATCCCCTACAGTAAATTAGAACATAAAAAGCAAAGAGAAGGGGCGCGCCTTTAATACAGTATAAGAGTGCACAGAATAGTATACAGTAAGAAAGAAATAAAAAATTAATTAATTAAGAGTCCAAAGTAGTAGTCCACAACAAACGGAGAAGGCTCTTGTAGAGTAATGATGGTTCTTCCCAAATGGAGGCTTGCATTCTCAATAAGCCGTATGGGGAGAGACATGGAAAGTATGTCAATATATATATATAGATATAGATATGAAATAATTTAATGGACTCACAATTTCCAGAGCTATATTCCAGCTCTGCTATGAAGTGCGTGAAGTGGAATGATCCCCACTCAAGGAGTAGTAATTCACAAGGAGTTCCAACCGAGAATGAAAAAGGATAAACGATATATAGTGCTCACCGAATAACTGGAATGTAGATAAAAGAAAGGCCAGAATAGCTAGAAGAAATCTAAAATTGAAATAAAATCTGATTTTAGTTAAGCTATTTCAACCTTCAATTTGAAATTCTCTCTGAACTCTGTCTTTAGTAAATAAACTGTGTGTTCCCAATAATTGCTGCAGTGAGAGCATTGGACACTAGGTGGCAGCAATGCACCATGCTTGCTATCGAATTTCTATTACTTCCTAAAAATGGCTCCAACATCTCAGCAACATTTCACAGGCCCGGCAGCGTCTGGCAAGTTAATAACATGGTATTAACATATTACGCAGGGCAGACGGTGATAATGGCCTGGAGTTAGGGAATGGGCGATGATAAATAAGGAGATATTCAGACACACACGGTCCTCTGGAAGGTCTGGGGACACATTATCCACCATGTTTTTTAGGGACACAGGAATTGCCTACTGATGGGCTGTACAAGAAGTGCCGCTAAATAGTGTACTCTTTGTGACATTGTTCTTTGTGTTAAGGAGAAAAGGAGGGTTGCACTCAATCACAGGGTGCACTGAGCATGGGTCAGCAAGCCCCAAACAATCTGTATAAATGAAAAAAATCTCAGGCACTCACTGTGATTACTTCCAGGCAGTTTATTGCAACGTTTCGACCTCAAAACAGGTCTTTACAAAGACCTGTTTTCAGGTCGAAACGTTGCAATAAACTGCCTGGAGGTAATCACAGTGAGTGCCTGAGATTGTTCTTTGTGTGACATTGTCATTATTCTCCATGTGACATTGTCATTGTTCTCTGTGTGACATTGTCATTGTTCTGTGTGTCATTGTTCTCTGTGTGACATTGTCATTGTTCTTTGTGTGACATTGTCATTGTTCTTTCTGTGACATTGTCATTGTTCTCTGTTTGACATTGTCATTGTTCTTTGTATGACATTTTCATTGTTCCTTCTGTGACATTGTCATTGTTCTCTGTGTGACATTGTCATTGTTCTTTGTGTGACATTGTCATTATTCTCTGTGTGACATTGTCATTGTTCTGTGTGCCATTGTTCTCTGTGTGACATTGTCATTGTTCTCCATGTGACATTGTCATTGTTCTCTGTGTGACATTGTCATTGTTCTGTGTGTCATTGTTCTCTGTGTGACATTGTCATTGTTCTTTGTGTGACATTGTCATTGTTCTTTGTGTGACATCTTCATTGTTCTTTCTGTGACATTGTCATTGTTCTCTGTGTGACATTGTCATTGTTCTTTGTGTGACATTGTCATTATTCTCTGTGTGACATTGTCATTGTTCTTTGTGTTAAGGAGAAAAGGAGGGTTGCACTCAATCACAGGGTGCACTGAGCATGGGTCACCAAGCCCCAAACAATCTGTATAAATGAAAAAAATCTCTGGCACTTGCTGTGATTACTTCCAGGCAGTTTATTGAAATGTTTCGACCTCAAAACAGGTCTTTACAAAGACCTGGTTTCAGGTCGAAACGTTGCAATAAACTGCCTGGAGGTAATCACAGTGAGTGCCTGAGATTGTTCTTTGTGTGACATTGTCATTATTCTCCATGTGACATTGTCATTGTTCTCTGTGTGACATTGTCATTGTTCTTTGTGTGACATTGTCATTGTTCTCTGTGTGACATTGTCATTGTTCTGTGTGTCATTGTTCTCTGTGTGACATTGTCATTGTTCTTTGTGTGACATTTTCATTGTTCTTTCTGTGAGATTGTCATTGTTCTCTGTGTGACATTGTCATTGTTCTTTGTGTGACATTGTCATTATTCTCTGTGTGACATTGTCATTGTTCTGTGTGCCATTGTTCTCTGTGTGACATTGTCATTGTTCTTTGTGTGACATTGTCATTGTTCTCTGTGTGATTGTTCTCTGTGTGACATTGTCATTGTTCTTTTTGTGACATTGTCATTGTTCTCTGTGTGACATTGTCATTGTTCTTTGTGTGACATTTTCATTGTTCTTTCTGTGACATTGTCATTGTTCTCTGTGTGACATTGTCATTGTTCTTTGTGTGACATTGTCATTATTCTCTGTGTGACATTGTCATTGTTCTGTGTGTCATTGTTCTCTGTGTGACATTGTCATTGTTCTCTGTGTGACATTGTCATTGTTCTGTGTGTCATTGTTCTCTGTGTGACATTGTCATTGTTCTTTCTGTGACATTGTCTGGGTGCTCTCAGTAACCTATGAACCTGTTATAATACTCATAGCGATACAGAGTATTCAGCAATTCATCCTATAAATACTATGGATTAAAGGCTTTGCTATTTAGGATTTAATATTGACTCCCTGATCCCTCAGGCCAGAGTATTGGGGGGACAGAAGCTGTGCTCCCCGTCACTTCCATGTTTAACCACTTACCTGCCAGTGATGAGTGAGAGGTTAAAAAAGAAATAGCTTAGTCCGAATTTAGTTTGAAATTAAAAAACGCAAATAATATTCTGAGGAACTGAAAAAAGCAGAAAATGAAAATAGGTTTTAATTTTCTAACAATACAAATTTGCAATTTGTGCACAAATTAACTTTCTATGCAGCGGGTCTTATTACGTTCGGGGATCAGCTCGGACTAAGCAACCATGACCTCTGTAGAGAGCCATTCCCACAGGTTCTCTCTGTACAAAGCAACACGTTCAATTTTACAGGAACATCTGCCACAAACACATTCTTAATGAACCCAATGACCTTCATTCCCTCTGCGGACATCTCAAATTACACCTGAGCTGATCTCCACTAGAGGGAGATAGACCACCATAGAACATTCTCTTGATCACTTCCTTTATTAGAAACATAACTACAGTGATTAACATATAGCTTGTACTGTGATAATGTTATTACCATCGGATACAGGCCGCTCAGATATTACAGGTACAGACAGTTACAGGTGAGGGGTCCTGCTCAGATATTACAGGTACAGACAGTTACAGGTAAGGAGCCCTGCTCAGATATTACAGGTACAGACAGTTACAGGTAAGGAGCCCTGCTCAGATATTACAGGTACAGACAGTTACAGGTGAGTGGTCCCTGCTCAGATATTACAGGTACAGACAGTTACAGGTAAGGAGCCCTGCTAAGATATTACAGGTACAGACAGTTACAGGTAAGGAGCACTACTCAGATATTACAGGTACAGACAGTTACAGGTGAGGGGTCCCTGTTCAGATATTACAGGTACAGACAGTTACAGGTGAGGGGTCCTGATCAGATATTACAGATACAGACAGTTACAGGTGAGGGGTCCTGATCAGATATTACAGGTACAGACAGTTACAGGTAAGGAGCCCTGCTCAGATATTACAGGTACAGACAGTTACAGGTGAGGGGTCCCTGCTCAGATATTACAGGTACAGACAGTTACAGGTGAGGGGTCCCTGCTCAGATATTACAGGTACAGACAGTAACAGGTAAGGAGCCCTGCTCAGATATTATAGGTACAGACAGTTACAGGTGAGGGGTCCCTGCTCAGATATTACAGGTACAGACAGTTACAGGTGAGAGGTCCCTGCTCAGATATTACAGGTACAGACAGTTACAGGTAAGGAGCCCTGCTCAGATATTACAGGTGAGGGGTCCTGATCAGATATTACAGGTACAGACAGTTACAGGTGAGGGGTCCCTGTTCAGATATTACAGGTACAGACAGTTACAGGTGAGGGGTCCTGCTCAGATATTACAGATACAGACAGTTACAGGTGAAGGGTCCCTGTTCAGATATTACAGGTACAGACAGTTACAGGTAAGGAGCCCTGCTCAGATATTACAGGTACAGACAGTTACAGGTAAGGAGCCCTGCTCAGATATTACAGGTACAGACAGTTACAGGTGAGTGGTCCCTGCTCAGATATTACAGGTACAGACAGTTACAGGTAAGGAGCCCTGCTAAGATATTACAGGTAAAGACAGTTACAGGTAAGGAGCCCTGCTCAGATATTACAGGTACAGACAGTTACAGGTGAGAGGTCCCTGCTCAGATATTACAGGTACAGACAGTTACAGATGAGGGGTCCCTGATTAGATATAACAGGTACAGAGAGTTATAGGTGAGAAGCACCTGCTCAGCTATTTACTGGTACAGACAGTTACAGGTGTGGGTCACTGCTCAGATATTACAGGTACAGACAGTTACAGGTAAGGAGCCCTGCTAAGATATTACAGGTACAGACAGTTACAGGTAAGGAGCACTACTCAGATATTACAGGTACAGACAGTTACAGGTGAGGGGTCCCTGTTCAGATATTACAGGTACAGACAGTTACAGGTGAGGGGTCCTGATCAGATATTACAGGTACAGACAGTTACAGGTGAGGGGTCCTGATCAGATATTACAGATACAGACAGTTACAGGTGAGGGGTCCTGATCAGATATTACAGGTACAGACAGTTACAGGTAAGGAGCCCTGCTCAGATATTACAGGTACAGACAGTTACAGGCGAGGGGTCTCTGCTCAGATATTACAGGTACAGACAGTTACAGGTGAGGGGTCCCTGCTCAGATATTACAGGTACAGACAGTTACAGGTAAGGAGCCCTGCTCAGATATTATAGGTACAGACAGTTACAGGTGAGGGGTCCCTGCTCAGATATTACAGGTACAGACAGTTACAGGTGAGAGGTCCCTGCTCAGATATTACAGGTACAGACAGTTACAGATGAGGGGTCCCTGATTAGATATAACAGGTACAGAGAGTTATAGGTGAGAAGCACCTGCTCAGATATTTACTGGTACAGACAGTTACAGGTAAGGAGCCCTGCTCAGATATTATAGGTACAGACAGTTACAGGTGAGGGGTCACTGCTCAGATATCACAGATACAGACAGTTACAGGTGAGGGTCACTGCTCAGATATTACAGGTACAGACAGTTACAGGTGAGGGGTCCCTGCTCAGATATTACAGATACAGACCGCTACAGGTGAAGTCACACAGCTTGCACAGCAATGCGCATGTTCACTGTTTAGATTGCATCAGGAAGGGATTGTGAGATTTTCACTGCCATTGAGGTCCTTCTCTATTTCTAATGGTGTGAGAATTGCTAAGCTAGTCTGTGACAAACTCACTATTTTCCTTGTGTTTAAGACATTTCCCTTCTATTTCTTATATTATGTTCCCTGGAACCCATTCATGTTTCCCCAGTTTGGGAGCTCCAATCTACTGAACACCGACCACCCCCCTGGCTCATTAACTACAAACTAACCACAAATCTTTAATGCTCTCCCTGTGTGGCCACTGTTCGTAAAACTGAACAACATGTGCTGTGGAAAATGGCATCCAAGACAGGAGAGCGCTGTTCGGTAGGACTGTTCACACGTACTAGGCGAACAATCACTACCTGTGAGCCAGAGGAACCATTTGACATTTTATTCGTTTATGAACTCCTGTATGTGACCGACCGCTACCACTATTTCTCAGGAACTAATTTGGTTAGATGCCATGTGCACTGTCGGTCAAAACTTTATGCCGGTGGCGATTCAGCTGTGTTCGTGGGATCTCAGCGCTATTTAGATTTGTTGGGAGCTCAGATCCAGGCTATTCAGGGATATAAAGGTTCATATATATGTTATGTGTATTGTTATGATTTTTGTTAATATTTTATAACTCAAGTGCCTGGAAGATAATTAGATTAATTAAAAGCAGGCTCTCTTATCTCCCAGACACAGAGGCGCCTGGGCGGGCTTACTGTACAAGTGAATGGAGACCCCATGCTGGGGGTCTGTGTATATAAGCTGGCCACTGGGCCATAATAAAACATTCTTATTGTACCCTTCATCAAGTCTTGGCTGATGTTTGGGTATACCAGAGCTATAATCACTGCTTCACCTAGGGACTCGGGAGATTTACAACGAATATACTCAGTTAGAGTAAAGGGGATCTGTTACATAGACCATTTGCATATATTTGCATATATGTTTGCATGGCTCGCCGTAAATGTGGGCGTCGAACTCATGGAACTGAAATCAGACACTGAAACTCCCGAACACCCCTGGACTTCCATAATCGCCTGCGTTCGGTTCTGTAGATCGTGGAAGGGCACTGTTCGGTGTACTCGTTCGCCTGAACAAGGTGAACAAGCTCCAGGGTAAGACTATTGACTATGTTCGGTAGTTTGTTCAGTTTTAAACTACCGAACTAGACCGACCACTAGCCCCGATTCCCTGGAACATTTTGCACATTGGCAGCACATTCAACCAGTGGCACCACATTCAAACTCTTAGAGCCACAAGGGTTAATTACTAGTCAGAATTTACAAACAAAGATAAAGCACAGCGCTTACAGCAGCAGTAGGTTAGTATCCAACAGCTCAAAATACATAGTAAAAACAAAGAGAACGTTACCTGCGCTCTGGCCTAAATCCCCATGTACATTTAAACAAAATGGAGGCTCTTTAGTTTTATTCCAATGGCCATTTGAATATAAGCTCACCTGCCGTGTCAAGGACGTAGGGATTTAGGCCAGAGCGCAGGAAACGTTCTCTTTGTTTTTACTAGCCAGAAAAATCCCTAACGCGGTTCATATGATATTAATATAATATTTTAAAGGGTTAGTAGATAGGCGGACGGTGGGGGGCAGGATCTAAACCTCTCTTTTGGTGACCTGGGGGTCTTATTGACTCTCATGGGCTCCTTATTTGTTTGTTTTGATGTGGAACTTTTAGTTAAAGTGGTGCTTTGTGAACCTTACGAATCCTGTACTCCGAGCCATTCCTGGCCGAATTTCACCTGTATTTCACTTTACTATGAGCATTGCCACTGCAGTTCGAATTCAGTCATTTTTCCGGTGTTCAATTAATAACCTGGTGAGCTTCTCCCACACACAAGACTCAGCCAGGATCACCCAGGGCTCTGCAAGGGGGCCTATCTGGCATCGTTCTCAGGGCTATGGCAGTGTTACTGTGGCTGGGCAGGGGTAGATATTAGCAGTGAATCTCAGCTGGGAATCAGAGCTCCGGTTTTACATTACACGCATTGTTACAGAGTGCAGTCAGTGCGGATATCGAGCCGTGCCGAGTTACACACCATGTGCAGGGATCCATATGACTCTCATTAAAAAGTGACAAGTTCAGGCCATCAGCGAGACATAATACCTCCTGACAAGGAGGGGAGGATGGGACTCACAGAAAACGCCCAAACGTTATTGTATCCAGGTTAATTCACGAAAGCAAGAATTCAAAGCAAATTTCACATTTAAGGTCAAACTGTTAAAATTGTCTTATTCAGCCTGGTTTTACTACGGCTATACTGCTCTTAAATTAAATTTACTTTTAGTTAGTAAATAAATCTGATAGTCTTGTCGGATTACACGTTTCTGTAAAAATGATCCAGTTTTTCACAGCTGATTCCGTTAGTCTATGTTCCCTGACCCCGTTTCTGTAAAAATAATTGTAATGTAATTGGTTATTGTGACGAGACGAATCTCGCCACATTGCATTGGAGGAGCCTGGTTGCCTGCCTGCTGCCTTTTGACTATGGACCGGCATTTAAATACTTTATTTTCCTATGCAGAAAGGTCTATTCATGTTTTCTGCCCTGGCGTTCGGTAGATTCTCGGATTTACTGAATGAACTCATATAACCCAGATAGCTATGCCATGGAGCCTATTCGTGTAATAAAAGACTTTGGCTCCATGGCTATTGAACTGTATGTGTGTGGTCTGAGCACCATTCAGTAATAATGTGCGCTCAAACATAAGCTATCTGGGCATATGTTGCATGTCTGTATTTTATGTAATCAATGTAACCTTGTGTATTTTATTGTATTTTACTGTCTTTTTACTGCCATGTGCTTAATGGAGTTTTGCCTCTGTCCTTGGAGATAATTGGATTACTTCCCAATTATCTCCAGGATAGAAGACTCTGTGGAACTGGTTTTGGGCAGAAAAGCCATGCTTCCTGTGGTCACAAAGGACTTTGATCTAGCTTTTGAACCAATGGACCAATTTGAATGATTTTGACATATGTTTGTATTTGGAGTATGCTGATTCTGAAAATGTAAGTGAATGTGATGCATACTTTTCAAGTTATGAATAATGTGGGAAAACTGTATTTCTCTGGCTGTGATAATGAAATCACCCATTATGTAAGGTAATTGTATCACAGGCAGAGGGGAGGATTTTGTGTGGGAGTGTTTGAGTGTATTGTACGTGTTTATTGGTTGTTTTCCAAAACCCTGTGGGTGGTACTAATGTGTATATAAGGACAATAAACCCACAGCTGTGTCTGTTCCTGCTTGACCCTCAAAACGGAGCCTTGTCTCGTTCTTGGGGGGGATTTATTGTATGCTGTTCCAGTTCGACTGCTAGGAGTGTAAAACTATTCGTATGGTTTTTCATATTCGGCTGTTTACAGCATTCATATGGTTTCCTGTTCGGCGGATTGGTGTTCTGCAGTAGCTGTGCCTGTGTCTCTGGAAGGGAAGATCTACTAAACGGCGGCTTAACCCTTTTATGCCCGGGGTGCCGTTACACAGCGAGTCTAGCTGCCCCTGTGATATACAGAGAGTCCCTCTGCCCCTCCTCATATACAGAGAGTCCCTCTGCCCCTCCTGATATACAGAGAATCCATCTGCCCCAGTGATATACAGGAGTCTATCTGTCCCAGTGATATACAGAGAGTCCCTCTGCCCCTATGCTAGCGAAATATAAGATGGTATTACATTAAATTAGACTTGGCCGATTAGATCATTACATAGAGTTAGACTAGGCTAATCAGATCATTACATTGAGTTAAGCTGGGCCAGCCAGATCATTACATTGGGTTAGACTTGGTCGATCAGATCATTACATTGGGTTAGACTTGGTCGATCAGATCATTACATTGGGTTAGACTTGGTCAATCAGATCATTACATTGGGTTAGACTTGGTCGAACAGATCATTACATTGGGTTAGACTGGGATTGCCAGATCGCTACATGGGGTTAGACTGGGCCAGTCAGATCGTTACGTTGAGTAAGACTTGACTGATCAGATCGTTATGTTGAGTAAGACTTGACCGATCAGATTGCTACGTTGAGTAAGAGTTGACCGATCAGATCGTTACTGTAACGGACCATTTTGCACACAAGGGGTAAAAACCGTTTAGGCGATCGTCCCCTTTTCAGAGATGCAGGCACAGCTACTGTAGAACACCAAACTCACGAACCGCATGTAAGGGAATGCTCCAAACTCCCGAACGGCATACAATATTCGTCCAAACACACGAACTGGAACCATACGAATTGCTGCTAGCAGACGAATAGGAAAAGGATCCAAGTGGCTTACACTCTATCAGCATTCAGTAAATCCCCCCAAAGACGAGACAAGGCTCCGTGTTGAGGGTCAAGCAGTGGTCTGTTTAATGAGGGCTACCTGCCCAGTATTTATGCAGGTCTCCCACCTGGTGGACACTCCCCTAGGCGACCAAATGGGAGACTGTGACAAAAGACAGACAAGTAGACAAATAGGACACACAGTCACATTGTATTCCCACAATGCATCCTGGCTTCCTCCCCTCTGCCTTGGAGATAATTGAGAAGTAATTCAATTATCTCCCAACACAAAGGCAAATCGCCATTATGCATGTGGGGATACTAAAACATGAATTACTATTAAAATACACAGTATGACACAAGTTACACTAAAGCTATACATTTAACATGTCCCCAGATAGCTCAGGTCTGAGCGCACATTATTAAGTGAATGTCGCTCAGACCACACGAATACAGTGTAATCGCCATGGAGCCAAAGTCTTTACACAGTCAGTTCTCATGCAAATGGGCTCCATGGGATTCCTATTTGGGGTATAACATAGTCAAGTAAAACTACCGAACACCGGGCCGTTCATGCACTTTCACCGAACAAGAAGGGGAGCTCGGCGGCTTCAGCGGTGTTCGCGCAAAATTGTGTCTGATTTTAGTTCCATGAATTAAGCGTCGAACACCGCTGTGCGTTCGCGTGTTTAAAATGGCCGCAACCTCGTGTTCGTGATACGAATGGCGGCCACCCAGCAGTCGTCCATTAAGCTGCGGTTAACCGCAGCTTCAGGGAGGCTAATTGCCGGCACACTCCAGCTCCCAGGTGGTCTAGTCATTCGTGCGGTTGTTCGGTAGATTAAATCTACCGAACACCCGTCAGAAAAGCACGAATAAGTCTTTTCTGCAGGTAAAAATATGTCTTTTAACATAGGGGCATAGTCCAAAGGCAGCAGGCGAGCAAACAGGCCTCTCCAATGCAATGTGGCGAGATTGTGCTCTCGTCACAGTTACGTTGAGTAAGATTGGGCCAGACAGATCAATAGATTGCATTAGAGAAGTCTGTCCAGATCATTACATTGAAATAGAAGGGGTCGTCCAAGTCATAAGGACAGATTGTTAAAGTTTGACTTGTTTGGCCACAATGTTCGATAATGAGGCCTTTCTGGAAAGGTCTTTAGGTTGAGTTGTTATGTTGACCAGGTTGTTAGATTAATTTATCCTTGTTTGAAGAGGATGCTTGATTGATGCTGGTCTGGAGTGGTTGTTAGATTGAGTGTGTGTGTACTGTGTAATGTATTGCCTGCTCTCCTGTACTGCTGAGGTTTGCTACCAACTAGGTGGATTTGGCTATGGAGCTTGTCTAGTGCCCTCTGTTGGTAGTAACAGCAATATGCACTACCTGAATAGCAAGACTGGTTCATTTGCATATTCGGGTAGATTTGCATATTGCTAATTCTGCAGACACGTGAGATATTTTCTGTTAGTTATTGTCTCCCCCACCTATTTGGAAATGTGCCATTGTGTTGTGATAAGTCACTGTGTGTTGCCTGCTATGGTTTGACTGTTTGTGATTTTATTGAGTTTTCACAGCAATGTTAATGTGATGACCATATGGGCTAGTCCCAAGTAAAATAAAGGTTTAGACAGTTCTTATTGATCCCTCTAAATGTAGCCTTGTCTTGTTATTGGAGGGAGCTTTTATAATCACACTGGGTGTTGCTATGCTCTGCATACTCGCTTCAGCTTCAATCACTTAGCTCTTTTAAGAGCTTGTTCCTGACACGCTCTACTTGGAGGAGAGGTCTTCCCCACACAGTCCTGGAGGTTCATACAGGGTGGAAGGAAGAGGTCTTTCCCACACGGTCCTGGAGGACAGACGCTGATCCAGGGTGAAAGGAAGACGACTAGACTCCAGTCAAGCTACAGCGGTTGCGGAGTTTGCGGTGGTTGTGGTGTCCGGTGTGGTGCTTGTGGTCCTCGGCGCAAGCTAGGAAGCGTCCATCAACGGAGGGTACTCAGTCGGAGTACGGGGATCTCTGTTACAGATGCTCCTAGCGCTTCCTGAGGGCTCCAAACACTCCAGTCGACAACATAACCACTGTAGACCCCTTCAGAGAGCAAGACAGGAACAAGCTCTGAAAAGAGCTTGGAAGTGATTATCCAAGGGAGCATGCAGAGCATAGCAGTCCCCCAGTAAGAGACAGGACTCTAGATTGAGGGTGAAGTAGAACTCTGGTTTAATGACACACACTCTGCTTTTATGCAATTCTCCCGTGCAAGGGAGACGCCCACAGACAATTATACATTAGCCAATCAAACAATGGTTACATGCCACACATCTCCTCCCCTTAGCCTGAGATGTAACACAATTAGCCGTACAGTTTAAAACATACTTTTTACCCAACTTTCATAACTCTAAAACTATACATCAGCACATTTCAAATACAAACATACCCAAAAATCATTTGAATCCGTTCGGGAGATAGATATAAGTCACTTTTGACTGACCGCAAGCACATTTTCCTGCCCAAAACAGTTCCATAGATTTGGGCTGTGTGGTCGGTCTATTTCACACTGAAAAAATGAGTCCCATTAGAACGTCCGTTCGAATCTTCGAACGGGACTTAGTCTCTGGGGCTGAAAACTCAGTGCAGGAGAAGGTAAGGGTCAGTGGTGTTCGTTGAAATGTGTAGCCGATTTCAGTTCCATGGATTTGGCTACACATACCGCTGACCTTGTTCAAATGAACAAAGATGGCCGCTGCCACGTGTTCGTTTGTCGAATGGCGACCACTTCGACTACTTCGGCTGTATCCGAAGTGCCAATTTAAAGTTGCAACACTGCTCCAAAGTAATTAAAGGGCCAGAAACAGCATTATAAAAATCCATTATGCCCAAATACAGTTCTTAAAGGGTCAGTAACAGTATAATATAAGTCCCAACTCAGTTCTTTAAAGGGCAATACATCCCAGGGGCCATAGTCACATGGCAGGAGGCTGGGAAATAGGCCCCTCCAAAAACCAGTGGCGAGGTCACTTTCGCCACATTATATACTGTGTTATACTGTGTGTTATACCGCGTGTTATATTGTGTGTTATACCGCATGTTATATTGTGTGTTATACCGCATATTATATTGTGTGTTATATGGTGTGTTATACTGTGTGTTATACTGCATGTTATATTGTGTGTTTTACTGCGTTATAATGTGTGTTTTACTGTGTTATACTGTGTTATACCGCGTGTTATATTGTGTTATACTGTGTGTTGTACAATGTGCTATACTGTGTTT
>OW240915.1:3076907-3088876 GCA_933207985.1 Pelobates cultripes
GCCTTGTTATCACTGGGATCTAACGCATCTTGTCCATCACCTTGTTATCACTGGAATCTAGCACATCTTATCCATCGCCTTGTTATCACTGGAATCTAGCACATCTTATCCATCACCTTGTTATCTCAGGGATGTACCAAATCTAATCCATCGCCTTGTTATTACCAGGACCTACCACACCTTATCCATCGCCTTGTTATAACTGGGATCTAGCACATCTTATCCATCTCCTTCGTATCTCAGGGATCTAGCACATATTGTCCATTACCTTGTTATGACCGGGATCTACCACATATTATCCATCTCCTTCTTATATCAGGGATATATTATTGTCCATTGCCTTGTTATCGCGAGGATCTACCACATCTTATCCATCTCCTTCGTATCTCAGGGATCTAGCACATATTGTCCATCACATTGTTATCACTGGGATTTAGCCCATCTTATCCATCGCCTTGTTATCTCAGGAATGTAGAAAATTGTATCCTCTGTCTTTGTTATCTCAGGATCTAGCACATTTTATCAATCTCCATGTTATCACCAGGATATACCACACCTTATCCATCGCCTTGTTATCACTGGGATCTACCGCATCTTGTCCATCACCTTGTTATCACTGGGATCTACCACATATTGTCCATCACCTTGTTATTACTGGGATCTACCACATCTTATCCATTTCCTTGTTATCACTGGGAACTAGCACATATTATTCATCTCCTTCTTATGTCAGGGATCTAGCACATATTGCCCATTGCCTTGTTATCTCGGGGATCTACCACATCTTATCCATTTCCTTGTTATCACTGGGAACTAGCACATATTGTCCATCTCCTTGTTATCACTGGAATCTACCACACCTTATCCATCGCCTTGTTATCACTGGAATGTACCACACCTTATCCATCACCTTGTTATCTCAGGGATGTAGCAAATCTTATCCATTGCCTTGTTATTACCAGGATCTACCACACCTTATGCATCACCTTGTTATCACTGGGATCTAGCACATCTTATCTATCTCCTTCGTATCTCAGGGATTTAGCACATATTATCCATCACCTTGTTATCACTGGGATTAGGCCCATCTTATCCATCGCCTTGTTATCTCAGGGATGTAGCAAATTGTATCCTTTGTCTTTGTTATCTCAGGATCTAGCACATCTTATCAATCTCCATGTTATCACCAGGATATACCACACCTTATCCATCGCCTTGTTATCACTGGGATCTAACGCATCTTGTCCATCACCTTGTTATCACTGGGATCTACCACATCTTGTCCATCGCCTTGTTATCACTGGGATCTACCACATCTTGTCCATCGCCTTGTTATCACTGGGATCTACCACATCTTGTCCATTGCCTTGTTATCACTGGGAACTAGCACATATTATCCATCACTTGTTATCACTGGGATCTAGCACATATTATCCATTGCCTTGTTATCACCGGGAACTAGCATATATTATCCATCACTTGTTATCACTGGGATCTAGCATATCTGATCCATCACCTTGTTATAATTGGGATCTAGCACATATTATCCTTCACATCTCAGGGATCCAGCACATATTATCCATCACCTTATCACTGGGATCTAGCACATCTTATCCACCATCTTGTTATCACTGGGATCTACCACATCTTAGCCATCCCCTTGCGATCTCATGGATTTAGCACATCTTATCCATTATCTTGTTATGACTGGGATCTACCACATATTATTCATCTCCTTCTTATGTCAGGGATCTAGCACATATTGCCCATTGCCTTGTTATCTCGGGGATCTACCACATCTTATCCATTTCCTTGTTATCACTGGGAACTAGCACATATTATCCATCACCTGTTATCACTGGGATCTAGCATATCTGATCCATCACCTTGTTATCACTGGGAACTAGCATATATTATCCATCACCTGTTATCACTGGGATCTAGCATATCTGATCCATCACCTTGTTATAATTGGGATCTAGCACATATTATCCTTCACATCTCAGGGATCCAGCACATATTATCCATCACCTTATCAATGGGATCTAGCACATCTTATCCACCATCTTGTTATCACTGGGATCTACCACATCTTAGCCATCCCCTTGCGATCTCATGGATTTAGCACATCTTATCCATTATCTTGTTATGACTGGGATCTACCACATATTATTCATCTCCTTCTTATGTCAGGGATCTAGCACATATTGCCCATTGCCTTGTTATCTCGGGGATCTACCACATCGTATCCATTTCCTTGTTATCACTAGGAACTAGCACATGTTGTCCATCACCTTGTTATCACTGGGATCTAGTACATCTTATCCATTGCCTTGTTATTACTGGGATCTATCACATTTCATCCATCTCCTTCTTTTCTCAGGGATCTAACACATCTTAGCCATCCCCTTGAGTGGGAACAGCATGGAATACAGAAAGAGAGATTCCTGAGGTTACCACTGTTTGTCCAAATCCTGGAAATGTTTGGACTAGGCACTGTGACAAGCTGCCCGGACACTATCTTTATTTTCCCAGAGCCCAAGTTGTTCCCCTTGGTTCGGTACTTTTATCTACCGAACACAAACCACTCCCCTGGCTTTTTATCTTCAAAACAACCACAAACACAAGTGCTCTCTCTGGACGGCCATTTTGTCTTCCGAACACAGGCAGCGGTACGAGGTCATCCAGCGTCTGGAAGTCAAAGACGGATACTTTAACACGCAAACCTCGGTAACTTTGTACCGCTGCCTGCTTCCTTCCCCAACAAGCCAGGAAAACGCGCTGTTTGGTGAAAAGACTCCTCTGAACGAGGCAAACATTTGCTCCCTATGAGCCAGGGGAACCATTTGTTTTATTTCGTGTAGCAACTCCAGAAGGCTGACCGACGGTTACCACTTTTCTTATGGAACTAGTTTGGGCAGATGCCACGTGTGCAGTCGGTCAAAACTTTACCCTGGTGGTGCTTCTGCTGTATTATCAGGATCTGAGCGCTATTTGGACAACTTGGGCGCTCAGACTTGTGGGGGTTCCTATTAATATGGTGTGTTTTGGGGTGTTTTATGTATTATTCATTGCACCTCTAGTGCCTGGGAGATAATTAGTTTAAGCAAAGCAAACTTGCTTATCTGCCAGACACAGACACACCTAGGCAGATTTTACCTGTGTTTTTGCTGGAGACCCCATGCTGGGGGTCTGTGTATAAAAGTGGGCCCTTTGGCCATAATAAAACATTCCTGTTGTACCCTTCATCAAGTCTCCACTGATGTTTGGGTATGCGATGGTTAGAGCTAGATAATCATACGACCTTGCGGCATTTCAGGAGACTACGAACGTGTCACTCAGGATACAGGAGGTTTGTTACAGGCACTAATGTTTTAGAAGGTATTTAGAAAATGTTTATGTAAAAAAACAAATGAATTTCAAGCTGGGGGCTTTTTAAAAGTCATTCTGAATTCATGGTAATTTGGATCCAATAGTTAAAATGGAATTTGAATGATATCGTCCACAATGAACAACACTTCCACAATTCTATAAAATTAGGCAGACAATGTAATAGAGCAGCAGGAAATGCTAGCAGAATGCTTGGTTGTATAGGGAGAGGTATTAGCAGTAGAAAGAGGGAAGTGCTCATGCCATTGTACAGAACACTGGTGAGACCTCACTTGGAGTATTGTACGCAGTACTGGAGACATAGAAACATAGAATGTGACGGCACATAAGAACCATTCGGCCCATCTAGTCTGCCCAATTTTCTAAATACTTTCATTAGTCCCTAGCCTTATCTTATAGTTAGGATAGCCTTATGCCTATCCCACGCATGCTTAAACTCCTTTACTGTGTTAACCTCTACCACTTCAGCTGGAAGGCTATTCCATGCATCCACCACCCTCTCAGTAAAGTAATACTTCCTGATATTATTTTTAAACCTTTGTCCCTCTAATTTAAGACTATATCCTCTTGTTGTGGTAGTTTTTCTTCTTTTAAATATAGTCTCCTCCTTTACTGTGTAGATTCCCTTTATATATTTAAATGTTTCTATCATATCCCCCCTGTCTCGTCTTTCCTCCAAGCTATACATGTTAAGATCCTTTAACCTTTCCTGGTAAGTTTTATCCCGCAATCCATGAACCAGTTTAGTAGCCCTTCTCTGAACCCTCTCTAAGGTATCAATAGTGGTGAATGTCTTTATAAAGTGACTTTTGGAATATGCGCTCTTTGCCAGATCCCAGGATGCTTTGCTGTTCTTGGCATTAATCTATGAGATGTTTTGGTGGAGAACCAGTGTGATGTTGTACAGACATGGACAGCGGATCTGTGCTGCGATACCAGGAAGTATTATAGAGATTTAGATCTAGTAAATTAGAGGTTGGCATGTGTGTACTTACTATAATACCCTCTGGTTGTTATATATTGCATGGATGTGCCAAACAGGCCCCCGCTGTAATTATGATGCACTATACTGAGATTGGTGCAATTGTTTGTCCGTTGGCCAGTGTGGGATATTCTCCAACATGGTTCTCTCTGAGAGATTTGTGCCCAGGGAATGCCAATGTATAGCACAGCAGCTGCCAGATTACAAGGGACGAAGGTCCTTCTCAATGGCCGAAGGGGGCATGTCAAGACAAATGACTGTCTGTCTTTCTTGTCCCATCTGTTTTGATTCTCCCTCTCCAAATACACCTTTCCATTTACTCTCTCTGTTACCTTACTCCATCTATCGCAGACTCCCATTGCCCACTCTCTCTTTCTCTGCTGTCTCATGCACCTCGGTCTCAGCTGTGTTGCCCCAGCTCTGTCTCAACCCTCCATTGTTCCCACTATGTCTCTAGGCTTTAGTGGCGAAAGTAACCTCGCCACTGGGTTTTGGAAAGGCCTGCTTGCATGTTTGAAGGGGGCATTGTGCTAAGTCCCAATATGCATAAATAGTGTTAAAAAGGCAATACACCCCAGGGGCCGTAGTCACAGGCAGAGGCAAGCAGGCCTCTCCAAAACCCAATGGCAAGGTTACTTTCGCCACAGCTTTCGTTCCCATTCTTTGTTTCAGCCTTTGCTTGTTGTCTCTCTTTCTTGGTCCACTTTTGCCTTGTCTCTCTTGCAGCTCCTTCTCCACTCCTTCTCTTGCCCCCATTCTGCTCCATCACATTTAGGACACTATTTTTCCCATTCCTTTGTCAGCCTTCCTTGTTCACTCTGTCTCATCCCTCCCAGCCTTTCTCTTTTGCCCCTTCGTTCTTCCACCCTGTGTCTCTTTATATTGACCCTCCCTGCCCCTGCTGTCTCATCTATCTCTGTCTTTCCCCTCCCTGCCCCCTCCCATCTTGCCCATGTCTATTTCTCCCCATCTGTCTCAGCCCTTTCTGCCCTTTCTCTCCCAGAAGGTCTCATTTTTCAGTATTAACATCACAGTACATGACCTTTTTTTTTTTTCATTTAAATTATTAAATCCTGGAAATGCTCTTACAGACAGCAGATTAAACCCACAGAGCGCACAAATCCGGCCAGCTCGGATCCCACTTAACTCCCAGGAAACATCTCTCTCAGCCCATTAAATCATCTGCAACATCTTTAGCTCTCCCAGTCAGCCTCCAAGGCAGCATAGGGCGACTCTCACACTTCTATATCCTAAACTTATAACATATATAAAACTTTACCAGACCCCTCTACTCCAGCATCTCGCAGAGCCTGTCCCATCCCTCTAATTCAGCAACGCACAACTCATCTAGCCCGCCAGACCCGTCCCACTGCTCCTACATCCCATCTACCCATCCCACTGCTCCTATATCCCATCCCATCTACACCTCTCCAGGAACACAGAGCTCCCTGACTTATTTCTGATCTCCAATCAGCCCTGACCCACACCATATGAGGTAGTGTCTATTAAAGTAATGCATCTGTCACCTATTTATCAAAGAGTGTCTATTTAATAATGTGAAAAAACTCACTCTCCTAGCAAGGTGCACTGCAGCTCTGTACATAGTGTCCAAGGGGTGGTTTGAAAATCCAGAGAGAAGGAACATCCCGCTGATTGCCACCAATTATAATGGGAATACGGGAAGACTGATCCTTAGCATGGGATCCAGAAATGTCCTGCTACATTGTCCGTTCCTTCTCTACTGGCACCAGAGTCCACCGCCACGATTCCTCAGGGTTAGGTCAAGTACTCTACCCACAGACATATATCCCCTCTTATGTCCACTTCTTGTAGACAAGAACCAATGACCTAGCTTACACATTCTCATACCAACAGGAATAGAGAAGGACTTCAATGGCAGTGACACTCTCAGAAGACCTTCCTGCTGCAGTGTCTGTCAGAGAGTGTCTCTACCAGAGAGCGTCTGTCTGTTAGAGAGCATCAATCTGAGGGTTAAAGGGGAAACTCCAGGCACCAATAAATGTTTTGCAGAATACTGCCCCAAAATTCTGCCTCTTTAGCCACACCCACTTGCTCCAGAAAAAGACTTCCTTATCAGTGTATGTACACAGCTCAGGTACTGACTCAGTACTGCATACATTTGAACAACATCCTGCTTTAGAAGGTTAGGACACCCAGGGAGCTCACTGAATGCCGCTGGAGCTGAGCTGTGTACATACCTTTTATAAGGAAGTCTTTCTGGCATGAGGTGACATGGCAGCATTCTGCAAAACATTTATTAGTGCTCAGTGTGTCTTTTTAAATACTCTTTCATATTTAATTTTCTAAGTGTAATCTCCTGTTTAAATCCACAATTCAGTGAATAATTGATGAGAATGTAATCAGAGCTTAGAATCTTGGAAACAATTAGCACTTCTATGTGTAGTCCTGTCTGGGGACCTATTAACCCTGTGAAAATCAGAGGATAGTGCTTCACATGACATTCGTGCTGCTGACAAAATGTCTTTAAATAACTAAAGGAGGGTATATTGGGCATATTGATTGTCACTGATAGAATTGCAATTCCACAATAATCAGGGCTCAAACTTTCCACTCACACAGCAGCCTTCCCTCCAGGCTTGCAGTGGCAAGTAACGTAGGACTTGGAATTTTGAGCCTTGGCATAATATTATATACAGATTATGGTCAAAGACAGACACAATTTGTCTACAGTTAAAGCATTTCCCTATTGCCCCCGTAATGTTTCACCAAACAGGATTCTTCCATTCCAGACACCGGCTGCATACATCGGCATTGTCAAGGAGGAAGACACTATGTCTTCTTGTCGGACTCCTATACACACGTTTTTTATACGCTGCTTGATATTCGATGTACAATGCTGGACGGCAGTCATAGGCTTCGAGTGCTGGCTAACCTGCACCCCGCCAATCACTGCTCTCAGCTTATCAATGTGGTCTAGAGCTAGATAACTAGACAGAAGAAATCCACTTCCACATTAGGAACGCCGTAGCAGAGGACCCAGGCTTTTGGTGTCAGGAGAACAATAGTGTACTGTTTGGTAAACTGCTCAAACACTGACACGAACTGTGAAGACGGCACCCAGAGGCACTTTGAATCATTACAATGAACTGCATACAATGAACTGTAGAGGTGATGGTGCTTATATCTGCAGTACCATCAATCTGTCACAAATATCTTTACTTGGTGGAAACAGACCTAAACAATTTATTGGTAAGATATCAAGGTGTATAATTCTAACCAAATGAAAAGCCAGCCTATTTCACCCTCTCCAAAATTTCCGCACTACACTGTTACCATGAATGAAACCATCAGCCGGGCAATGGAATTCACTGGAAATGTCCACAGATGGAGCAGCATGGACATTTTGTTCCACTGTTTCTATCCTAACGGCATCCATACTGGGGTGTGTTGATTTCTGTATTACCAGACCCACTGCTAGAATGGAAATTAAGAAACCGGTAAAGGGTCCTGGAAGGTCTATCCACCTACATATCTTCTAACTGGGTATATCATCTGATTACAGCAGTGATAACCAGGAAACAAGCTTAACCCCAGTCAGACCAGTCACTGTGAGGAACCTAATGATATATATCCACCTACCTCAAATCCACATACACAGCTAATGATACATATCCACTACCTCGAATCCTCAGACATCTAATGATACATATCCACTACCTCGAATCCTCAGACATCTAATGATGCATATCCACTACCCCAAATCCTCAGACATCTAATGATGCATATCCACTACCCCAAATCCTCAGACATCTAAAGATGCATATCCACTACCTCAAATCCTCAGACATCTAATGATACATATCCACTACCCCAAATCCTCAGACATCTAATGATTCATATCCACTACCCCAAATCCTCAGACATCTAATGATGCATATCCACCTACCCAGAATCCTCAGACATCAAATAATACATATCCACTACCTCGAATCCTCAGACATCAAATGATACATATCCACTACCTCGAATCCTCAGACATCTAATGATACATATCCACCTACCTCTAATCCTCAGACATCTAATGATACATATCCACCTACCTCTAATCCTCAGACATCTAATGATACATATCCACCTACCCCGAATCCACAGACATCAAATGATACATATCCACTACCTCGAATCCTCAGACATCTAATGATACATATCCACTACCTTGAATCCTTAGACATCTAATGATACATATCCACTATCTCAAATCCTCAGACATCTAATGATACATATCCACCTACCCCGAATCCTCAGACATCAAATGAAACATATCCACCTACCTCTAATCCTCAGACATCTAATGATACATATCCACCTACCCCGAATCCTCAGACATCTAATGATACATATCCACCTACCCCGAATCCTCAGACATCTAATGATACATATCCACTACCTCAAATCCTCAGACATCTAATGATACATATCCACTACCCCGAATCCTCAGACATCAAATAATACATATCCACCTACCCCGAATCCTCAGACATCTAAAGATACATATCCACTACCTCGAATCCTCAGACATCTAATGATGCATATCCACCTACCCCGAATCCTCAGACATCAAATGATACATATCCACTACCTCGAATCCTCAGACATCTAATGATACATATCCACTACCTCGAATCCTCAGACATCTAATTATGCATATCCACTACCTCAAATCCTCAGACATCTAATGAAACATATCCACCTACCCCAAATCCTCAGACATCTAATGATACATATCCACCTACCCCGAATCCTCAGACATCAAATGAAACATATCCACCTACCTCTAATCCTCAGACATCTAATGACATCTTATGATACATATCCACTACCTCGAATTCTCAGACATCTGATGATACATATCCACTACCCCGAATCCTCAGACATCAAATAATACATATCCACCTACCCCGAATCCTCAGACATCTAATGATACATATCCACCTACCCCGAATCCTCAGACATCTAATGATACATATCCACCTACCCCGAATCCTCAGACATCTAATGATACATATCCACTACCTCGAATCCGCAGACATCTAATGATTCATATCCACTACCTCAAATCCTCAGACATCTAATGATACATATCCACTACCTCGAATCCTCAGACATCTCATGATACATATCCACTACCTCGAATCCTCAGACATCTCATGATACATATCCACTACCTCGAATCCTCAGACATCAAATGATACCTATCCACTACCCCGAATCCTCAGACATCTAATGATACATATCCACTACCTCGAATCCTCAGACATCTAATGATACATATCCACTACCCCGAATCCTCAGACATCTAATGATACATATCCACTACCCCGAATCCTCAGACATCTAATGATACATATCCACTACCCCGAATCCTCAGACATCAAATGATACATATCCACCTACTCCGAATCCTCAGACATCTAATGATACATATCCACTACCCCGAATCCTCAGACATCAAATGATGCATATCCACTACCTCAAATCCTCAGACATCTAATGAAACATATCCACTACCTCGAATCCTCAGACATCTGATGATACATATCCACCTACCCCGAATCCTCAGACATCTAATGATACATATCCACCTACCCCGAATCCTCAGACATCTAATGATACATATCCACTACCTCGAATCCGCAGACATCTAATGATTCATATCCACTACCCCGAATCCTCAGACATCTAATGATACATATCCACTACCCCGAATCCTCAGACATCTAATGATACATATCCACTACCTCGAATCCTCAGACATCTAATGATTCATATCCACTACCTCAAATCCTCAGACATCTAATGATACATATCCACTACCCCGAATCCTCAGACATCTAATGATACATATCCACTACCTTGAATCCTCAGACATCTAATGATACATATCCACCTACCTCAAATCCTCAGACATCTAATCATACATATCCACTACCCCGAATCCTCAGACATCAAATGATACATATCCACCTACCCCGAATCCTCAGACATCTAATGATACATATCCACTACCCCGAATCCTCAGACATCAAATGATACATATCCACCTACTCCGAATCCTCAGACATCTAATGATACATATCCACTACCCCGAATCCTCAGACATCAAATGATACATATCCACTACTCCGAATCCTCAGACATCTAATGATACATATCCACCTACTCCGAATCCTCAGACATCTAATGATACATATCCACTACCTCGAATCCTCAGACATCTAATGATACATATGCACTACCTCGAATCCTCAGACATCTAATGATACATATCCACCTACCCCGAATCCTCAGACATCTAATGATTCATATCCACTACCTCAAATCCTCAGACATCAAATGAAACATATCCACCTACCCCGAATCCTCAGACATCTTATGATACATATCCACTACCTCGAATCCTCAGACATCTAATGACACATATCCACCTACCCCAAATCCTCAGACATCTAATGATACATATCCACCTACCTCGAATCTTCAGACATCTAATGATACATATCCACTACCTCGAATCCTCAGACATCTAATGATACATATCCACTACCTCAAATCCTCAGACATCAAATGAAACATATCCACCTACCCCGAATCCTCAGACATCTTATGATACATATCCACTACCTCGAATCCTCAGACATCTAATGACACATATCCACCTACCCCAAATCCTCAGACATCTAATGATACATATCCACCTACCTCGAATCTTCAGACATCTAATGATACATATCCACCTACCTTGAATCCTCATAGACACCAAATGATATTTATCCACCTACCTCGAATCCTCAGACATCTAATGATATATATCCACCTACCTCGAATACTCATTGACATCTAATGATACATATCCACCTACCTTTAATCCTCATAGACATCTAATGATTTATATCCACCTACCTCGAATCCTCATTGACATCTAATGATATATATCCACCTACCTCGAATACTCATTGACATCTAATGATACATATCCACCTACATTTAATCCTCATAGACATCTAATGATTTATATCCACCTACCTCAAATCCTCAGACATCTAATGATTTGTGTTCAGGGCCGTAGAGTTAGTAACATAAAACAAACAGGGGTAGGGAACAGTCAGTTGTGGTGTGCCGGAAGGGACGATGCGGCAGGAGGGCCTATTTTATGTAAGGCCAGACCTGAGACGGTAGTGAGGAGGGGGCTGGTGCTCTTTAAGAAGGGAAACCAAGCCCCTCCCACAACTTCAGGCCCAGCCTTCTATTTGTGTTCACGGCATTAAAGCCGTAGAGTTAGTAACATAAAAAAACAGGGGTAGGGGAACAGTCAGTTGTGGTGTGCCGGAACTGACGATGCGGTAGGCCTGAAATAAAGGAGGGCAAAAAGATATAACCAGTTTATTCAGCCTACAATACAACATAAGAATATCACATAATCATACTCTTGAATGCCAGGCGTACCTCTTGTACTGGTTGAGGTATGTATCTGGTGTAACATTTTAATGATGTGTGCTGGGATATTCCTCTTAGATGCTGTAGTAGTGGCTCCTATACGGAATGATGGACCCGAGTA
>OW240915.1:3094289-3139332 GCA_933207985.1 Pelobates cultripes
AAGGAAAGCTGAATTCCCATTTGTGTACAAAAGGCTCTCCAAAATCTGGACACGAACTGGCTACCCCTATCTGAGACTATCACTTTAGGTAACCCATGCAAACGAAAGACCTCCCGAGCAAAAATTGTTGCAAGTTCCTGGGAAGTAGGTAGTTTTTTCAAGGGAATGCAATGTGACATCTTCGAGAACCGGTCAACAACCATGAGAACGACTGTATTGCCATGGGAGACCGGAAGATCTACGATAAAATCCATGGACAAGTGGGTCCAGGGTCGTTCACCATTAGGTATTGTTTGCAGGAGACCCACTGGAGGGCGTCGTGGGGTTTTATTTTGAGCGCACACAGGACAGGCAGCTACAAAAGCGGTGACATCCGAACAGAGACTAGGCCACCAAAATTGCCGGGAGACGGACCAAATTAACTGGTTTTTGCCTGGATGTCCAGCTGCTTTGGAGTCGTGGTATGTACTTAATAGTTTAGTACGGAGGTTAATCGGTACAAAACAATGGCCATTAGGTTTCTCTGGAGGAGCATTAATTTGTGCAGCCAGAATCTCCTCACCTAGGGGTGATGTGAGGCTAGTGCGGATGGTTGCCAGTATATGGTCCGGAGGAATCACAGGAGTAGGGGTTATCTCCTCTCTGGATGGAGGGGAGAACTGTCGAGACAAGGCATCAGCCCGAATGTTTTTAGTACCGGGCAAGTAAGAAACCACATAGTTGAATCTTGATAGGAAAAGAGCCCATCTAGCTTGCCAGGGGGAAAGCCGCTTAGCCTCGGAAAGATATGTAAGATTCTTGTGGTCTGTGAGGATGAGGATTGGCACTGAAGTACCTTCAAGAAGGTGCCTCCATTCTTTGAGAGCTAAAATTATGGCTAGAAGTTCTCTATCACCAATCTGGTAATTGCATTCCGCCGGGTTCAATTTCCTCGAGAAATACCCGCACGGATGCCTGGAGCTCTCAGGGTTAGGACGTTGAGACAGGAGGGCGCCTACTCCTGTCTCAGACACATCGACTTCCAGAATGAATGGTAAGGCAGGGTTAGGGTGTGCCAGTATAGGAGCAGCAGCAAAGGCGACTTTGAGAGACTCAAAGGCAGTAATGGCTTCCTGTGACCAATGCTGTGGATCAGCATCTCTCCTGGTCATGTCCGTGAGAGGTTTAACCAAGGAAGAAAAGTTGCGTATGAACTTCCGATAATAATTTGCGAAGCCCAGAAAACGTTGTATAGAGCGAAGACCCGTAGGTCGAGGCCATTTTAGTACAGCCGAAAGTTTCTCTGGATCCATAGAGAATCCAGCATCTGAGATAACATATCCCAAGAATGTGACCTGTTTGCAGTTAAACTCACATTTCTCCAATTTGCAGAACAGATTATTTTCTCTAAGTCTCTGTAGAACACGAGAAACGTCTGCTTGATGGTTCTCGAGAGATGTGGAATGGATAAGAATATCATCGAGATAAACCACCACACATTGCTGCAGCATATCTCGCAGGACGTCGTTTATAAATTCTTGGAAAACCGCCGGAGCATTGCAAAGACCGAAGGGCATTACTAGGTATTCGTAATGGCCGCTCCTGGTGTTAAATGCGGTTTTCCATTCGTGGTCCTTTTTTATCCGGACGAGATTATATGCCCCTCTCAGATCAAGTTTAGTGAAGACCGTTGCTCCCTTGAGGCGGTCAAATAGCTCCGTGATCAATGGAATGGGGTAGGCATTCTTAATAGTAATGCGATTGAGACCCCTATAGTCGATACAGGGTCTCAACTCGCCATCTTTTTTTTTCACAAAGAAAAAGCCGGCCCCGGCAGGAGAAGATGACTTCCGAATAAATCCTTTAGCAAGTGCATCGGTAACATACTCCTCCATGGCTCGATTCTCTGCTACAGACAGTGGATAAATCCGGCCACGGGGAGGAATGGCACCAGGTTGGAGTTCGATACCACAGTCATACGGACGGTGCGGTGGCAGAACGCTGGCTTGACCTTTATCAAATACATCTTGGAATTCTTGGTACTCAGCGGGTAAGGAAGAGGCAGAACATGTGCCCAAAACTTTGACCGGTTTCTGGAGACAGGAAAATGTGCATTGCTGGGACCATGATAATATCTCAGCTTTGCGCCAATCAATTATGGGGTTATGCTTCTGTAACCAAGGGTATCCCAAAACAACCTGGTAATATGGAGAGGAAATGACCTGGAATTGGATCGTCTCATGATGTAGAGCCCCTACAGCCAGAGATATGGGCACGGTTTCTTGGGTCACGTGGGTTGGCTGTATTGGTCTGCCATCGATGGCTTCGAAGGCTAGTGGAAAGTCGCGAGGCTGTAAGGGTATAGAGTGCTTTGATGCAAATGCACAATCTATAAACAAGCCTGCGGCCCCAGAATCAAGAAATGCCCGGGTTTTAACGGATGAATCAGGCCAGGAGAGGATAATAGGCACCAAGGGTTTGCCCACATATATCTTTGGGTCTGCAGAAAGACCACCTAAGATCTGCCCCTGACAGTATCTTGGGTGCGGGCCCTTTGCCGGACGAATCGGGCAAAACTTTAACATGTGACCGTGGTGTCCGCAGTATAGGCACAGGCCCTCCCTCCTCCTAAAGGCTCTCTCCTCAACCGAGAGGCGTGAGAAGCCTAACCGCCTTGGCTCCACACAGACAGAGGACTCAGGACCAGGAGGCATGGGAGGTGAGGGAGGTTTGGGTGGGCAAGAAAAGCTCGGTGCCAAATATACAGGAGGCCTCCGCAGGCGCTCCCTGGATGAGGATCTCTCTCGGAGTCTGATGTCAATGAGGGTGACAACTGATATCAGTTCCTCGAGATCTTTAGGTAATTCTCTGGCTGCAATTTCATTTTTAAACACATCGGAGAGGCCCTGTGCAAAGGCAGCCACGAGAGTCTCGTTGTTCCAGCCACCCTCTGCTGCCATGGTACGGAATTCACTGGCATACTCGACAATAGTTTTTGTGCCCTGAGCATTAGACATGAGTAGTTCGGCAGTAGGGGTGGAGCGAGCTGGAATATCAAAAACCCTTTTAAAGGACGCAACAAATTCAGGGTAATTGTAAATAATAGGCCTTCTCTGCCTCCCAGAGAGGTTTTGCCCAAGCTAGGGCCTTTTCAGACAGCAAAGAAATCATGAAGTGAACTTTGTCACTGTCTGTAGGAAATGCCTGGGGCAGGATTTCAAGGTATCCTTTAACCTGATTTATAAATTCTTTGCACTGAGCTGGGTTGCCCCCAAAACACTGAGGGAGCGGGACAGACCCAGTCATTCCTCTAGCCGCTACAGGTTTGGGGGCTACAACCGGTGCTAGAACAGGAAGTGAGGCAGAGACGGCCGCAATCGCAGGCTGGCCGGGTACTGGATCCAGATGGGCATACTGGTCCAAATAGTGGTTCTGCTGGTCCCACCGGGTAAGTAGGTTAGGTATAGGTGTCTTGCCTGTACCATCTGTATTCATGGCCCTTGCGTAATGTCAGGGACCAGGAACCAGACAGAGACAGAACTAGATGCAAACACACCTTTATTAATAAATAACAAATAAATAACAAAAGCAAAGTCCAGGAATCAAGCAGGGGTCAGTCACCAGAGCGGGTAGTCAGACAAGCCAGGATCAGGAGCACGGAGAGCAGCGGAGTCAGGAACAAGGCCGGAGTCAGGAACCAGGAGCAAACAGGAAACACAGGAACAAGGAGACTTCTGGGGAACAGGAAACCACGCAAGGGCAAGGAGGTTCTGGGATTTGCTGCTTAAATAGGCAGCACTGATTAGCAGCAGGGTTGATTACTACTCTCAGGTGAGTAACCGTGGCAACATGCAAAAGGAGCTGATAGTAATTGCAGCTGAAAACTCTTTCACTGACACAGAAAGGGTTGCTGTTTAAAACAGCAAAGAAACCCTGACAGTACCTCCCCCTCAACGACTCCCCCCATCTCTGCTGGTGGGTCCGGGCTTCATGGGGAAGCGGGCATGAAAGGAACGAAGGAGGGATGGTGCATGGACATCAGAGGCTGGAACCCAGGAGCGTTCCTCTGGACCGTATCCTTTCCAGTGCACCAAGTATTGGATCTGTCCTCTGAAGACTCGTGAGTCAATGATGCTGCGTATTTCATATTCCTCATGATTGTCAACCAGAACAGGACGGGGACGTGGCACTGAGGTGGTGTAGCGATTACAAACCAACGGTTTCAAGAGGGAAACATGGAAAACATTTGAGATGCGCATGTTAGCAGGGAGGTCAAGTGTGTAAGCTACAGGGTTCACCCTTCGAAGAATACGAAATGGCCCAACGTATCGGGGTGCCAGTTTTTGTGAGGGAACACGGAGGCGTAGGTTGCGAGAAGACAGCCAGACCCTCTCTCCGACCTGATAGGTAGGAGCAGGAAGGCGTCTGCGGTCGGCCTGGAGTTTGTATTTCTGCATTGCAAAGAGTTCTGAACCTGCACCCAAGTGGAACGGAGTTCCCTGAGATGTTCCTCCAATGCCGGTATCCCCTGTGGCAAAAACGTATCAGGCAACATGGACGGTTGAAACCCATAGTTCGCCAAGAATGGGGATAGCCGGGAAGAGGCATTAATCGCACTATTGTGGGCAAACTCCGCCCATGGTAGCAGATCAGACCAGTTGTTCTGGTGGTCAGAAATGTAGCAACGCAGAAACTGTTCCAGTGTTTGGTTAGCTCGTTCTGCTGCACCATTGGATTGCGGGTGGTAGGCCGAGGAGAAGGAAAGCTGAATTCCCATTTGTGTACAAAAGGCTCTCCAAAATCTGGACATGAACTGGCTACCCCTATCTGAGACTATCACTTTAGGTAACCCATGCAAACGAAAGACCTCCCGAGCAAAAATTGTTGCAAGTTCCTGGGAAGTAGGTAGTTTTTTCAAGGGAATGCAATGTGACATCTTCGAGAATCGGTCAACAACCATGAGAACGACTGTATTGCCATGGGAGACCGGAAGATCTACGGTAAAATCCATGGACAAGTGGGTCCAGGGTCGTTCACCATTAGGTATTGTTTGCAGGAGACCCACTGGAGGGCGTCGTGGGGTTTTATTTTGAGCGCACACAGGACAGGCAGCTACAAAAGCGGTGACATCCGAACGGAGACTAGGCCACCAAAATTGCCGGGAGACGGACCAAATTAACTGTTTTTTGCCTGGATGTCCAGCTGCTTTGGAGTCGTGGTATGTACTTAATAGTTTAGTACGGAGGTTAATCGGTACAAAACAATGGCCATTAGGTTTCTCTGGAGGAGCATTAATTTGTGCAGCCAGAATCTCCTCGCCTAGGGGTGATGTGAGGCTAGTGCGGATGGTTGCCAGTATATGATCCGGAGGAATCACAGGAGTAGGGGTTATCTCCTCTCTGGATGGAGGGGAGAACTGTCGAGACAAGGCATCAGCCCGAATGTTTTTAGTACCGGGCAAGTAAGAAACCACATAGTTGAATCTTGATAGGAAAAGAGCCCATCTAGCTTGCCGGGGGGAAAGCCGCTTAGCCTCGGAAAGATATGTAAGATTCTTGTGGTCTGTGAGGATGAAGATTGGCACTGAAGTACCTTCAAGAAGGTGCCTCCATTCTTTGAGAGCTAAAATTATGGCTAGAAGTTCTCTATCACCAATCTGGTAATTGCATTCCGCCGGGTTCAATTTCCTCGAGAAATACCCGCACGGATGCCTGGAGCTCTCAGGGTTAGGACGTTGAGACAGGAGGGCGCCTACTCCTGTCTCAGACGCATCGACTTCCAGAATGAATGGTAAGGCAGGGTTAGGGTGTGCCAGTATAGGAGCAGCAGCAAAGGCGACTTTGAGAGACTCAAAGGCAGTAATGGCTTCCTGTGACCAATGCTGTGGGTCAGCATCTCTCCTGGTCATGTCCGTGAGAGGTTTAACCAAGGAAGAAAAGTTGCGTATGAACTTCCGATAATAATTGGCGAAGCCCAGAAAACGTTGTATAGAGCGAAGATCCGTAGGTCGAGGCCATTTTAGTACAGCCGAAAGTTTCTCTGGATCCATAGAGAATCCAGCATCTGAGATAACATATCCCAAGAATGTGACCTGTTTGCAGTTAAACTCACATTTCTCCAATTTGCAGAACAGATTATTTTCTCTAAGTCTCTGTAGAACACGAGAAACGTCTGCGTGATGGTTCTCGAGAGATGTGGAATGGATAAGAATATCATCAAGATAAACCACCACACATTGCTGCAGCATATCTCGCAGGACGTCGTTTATAAATTCTTGGAAAACCGCCGGAGCATTGCAAAGACCAAAGGGCATTACTAGGTATTCGTAATGGCCGCTCCTGGTGTTAAATGCGGTTTTCCATTTGTGGTCCTTTATTATATGCCCCTCTCAGATCAAGTTTAGTGAAGACCGTTGCTCCCTTGAGGCGGTCAAATAACTCCGTGATCAATGGAATGGGGTAGGCATTCTTAATAGTAATGCGATTGAGACCCCTATAGTCGATACAGGGTCTCAACTCGCCATCTTTTTTTTTCACAAAGAAAAAGCCGGCCCCGGCAGGAGAAGATGACTTCCGAATAAATCCCTTAGCAAGTGCATCGGTAACATACTCCTCCATGGCTCGATTCTCTGCTACAGACAGTGGATAAATCCGGCCACGGGGAGGAATGGCACCAGGTTGGAGTTCGATACCACAGTCATACGGACGGTGCGGTGGAAGAACGCTGGCTTGACCTTTATCAAATACATCTTGGAATTCTTGGTACTCAGCGGGTAAGGAAGAGGCAGAACATGTGCCCAAAACTTTGACCGGTTTCTGGAGACAGGAAAATGTGCATTGCTGGGACCATGATAATATCTCAGCTTTGCGCCAATCAATTATGGGGTTATGCTTCTGTAACCAAGGGTATCCCAAAACAACCTGGTAATATGGAGAGGAAATGACCTGGAATTGGATCGTCTCATGATGTAGAGCCCCTACAGCCAGAGATATGGGCACGGTTTCTTGGGTCACGTGGGTTGGCTGTATTGGTCTGCCATCGATGGCTTCGAAGGCTAGTGGAAAGTCGCGAGGCTGTAAGGGTATAGAGTGCTTTGATGCAAATGCACAATCTATAAACAAGCCTGCGGCCCCAGAATCAAGAAATGCCCGGGTTTTAATGGATGAATCAGGCCAGGAGAGGATAATAGGCACCAAGGGTTTGCCCACATATATCTTTGGGTCTGCAGAAAGACCACCTAAGATCTGCCCCTGACAGTATCTTGGGTGCGGGCCCTTTGCCGGACGAATCGGGCAAAACTTTAACATGTGACCGTGGTGTCCGCAGTATAGGCACAGGCCCTCCCTCCTCCTAAAGGCTCTCTCCTCAACCGAGAGGCGTGAGAAGCCTAACCGCCTTGGCTCCACACAGACAGAGGACTCAGGACCAGGAGGCATGGGAGGTGAGGGAGGTTTGGGTGGGCAAGAAAAGCTCGGCGCCAAATATACAGGAGGCCTCCGCAGGCGCTCCCTGGATGAGGATCTCTCTCGGAGTCTGATGTCAATGAGGGTGACAACTGATATCAGTTCCTCGAGATCTTTAGGTAATTCTCTGGCTGCAATCTCATTTTTAAACACATCGGAGAGGCCCTGTGCAAAGGCAGCCACGAGAGTCTCGATGTTCCAGCCACCCTCTGCTGCCATGGTACGGAATTCACTGGCATACTCGACAATAGTTTTTGTGCCCTCAGCATTAGACATGAGTAGTTCGGCAGTAGGGGTGGAGCGAGCTGGAATATCAAAAACCCTTTTAAAGGACGCAACAAATTCAGGGTAATTGTAAATAATAGGCTTCTCTGCCTCCCAGAGAGGTTTTGCCCAAGCTAGGGCCTTTTCAGACAGCAAAGAAATCATGAAGTGAACTTTGTCACTGTCTGTAGGAAATGCCTGGGGCAGGATTTCAAGATATCCTTTAACCTGATTTATAAATTCTTTGCACTGAGCTGGGTTGCCCCCAAAACACTGAGGGAGCGGGACAGACCCAGTCATTCCTCTAGCCGCTACAGGTTTGGGGCTACAACCGGTGCTAGAACAGGAAGTGAGGCAGAGACGGCCGCAATCGCAGGCTGGCCGGGTACTGGATCCAGATGGGCATACTGGTCCAAATAGTGGTTCTGCTGGTCCCACCGGGTAAGTAGGTTAGGTATAGGTGTCTTGCCTGTACCATCTGTATTCATGGCCCTTGCGTAATGTCAGGGACCAGGAACCAGACAGAGACAGAACTAGATGCAAACACACCTTTATTAATAAATAACAAATAAATAACAAAAGCAAAGTCCAGGAATCAAGCAGGGGTCAGTCACCAGAGCGGGTAGTCAGACAAGCCAGGATCAGGAGCACGGAGGGCAGCGGAGTCAGGAACAAGGCCGGAGTCAGGAACCAGGAGCAAACAGGAAACACAGGAACAAGGAGACTTCTGGGGAACAGGAAACCACGCAAGGGCAAGGAGGTTCTGGGATTTGCTGCTTAAATAGGCAGCACTGATTAGCAGCAGGGTTGATTACTACTCTCAGGTGAGTAACCGTGGCAACATGCAAAAGGAGCTGATAGTAATTGCAGCTGAAAACTCTTTCACTGACACAGAAAGGGTTGCTGTTTAAAACAGCAAAGAAACCCTGACACATATACAGGCTAAATGAAAAACAATCACTTTATAATGTGTCCCCTGCTGTATAGTCCAAAACCACTGCACGATGTCTCTGTGCACCAAATACTGGCAAGATGGCACCGTGTTGAAAAGTCCAAACAGTGTCTGTGAGTTAAAATGGCCGCCATCCATTGTTCTCACCATGTGCTTCTGATACAGGAAATGGTGGCCACCCAGTAACTCCACAGTATGTCCCCAGATGGTTTTTAAAGGGCCAGCAGCAGCACAACACAAATCCATTATGCCCAAATCATGTCTTTAAAGGGCAATACATCCCAGGGGCCATAGTCACAGGGCAAGAGGCGGGCAAGCAGTCCTCTCCAGGCACAAGTGGCGAAGGGCACTTCGTCACAGGAACATATTAACAAACTTAGCAGGAGAATATCTTAGACACAAGCAAAATAGTGAGTTTTGTCACAGCCCTGTCACATGGGGAAGAGGCCTGTAAATCGCTCCCTAGCAGGCCCGGACTGGCCATCGGGCACACCGGGCAAATGCCCGGTGGGCCACGGTGGCCGTGGGGCTGAGGCCGGCAGGGAGATCACAGGATCTCTCCTGCCGGTCTTTGCAGGGCCGGCACTATCTGAACGCCGGCCCTGCAGTAGTCTACAGCGGGCCGGTGGGGAGATCAGAGATCTCCCTCACCGGCCCACATAGAGAATACTGCGGCCGCCGGGGGAGAGAGGGAGGGAGCCAGCCTGCCAGGAGAGGAACCCGGCGGAGCTTTAACTAACAGCTCCACTGGGTTCCTCTCGCGAGATTCGGAGCGTTGCCATGGCAACGCTCTGGGTCTCGCGAAATTGAACTCTAGCCCAACAGGCTAGAGTTCACTCACCACTAGGACCACCAGGGATGGATGGAAGCCCCAGCAGCAGGATTCCCCCCTCCCAGGCATAAGGTAAGCAGGGAGGGGGGATATAATCAGGGCACAGCAGGGCACATAACACTCCCAGCACCCTCACTCACACACACACACTGCACCCCTGACACTCACACACACACACACTGCACCCCTGACACTCACAGCACCCTCACACACACACTGCACCCCTGACACTCACAGCACACACACTGCACCCCTCACACTCACAGCACCCTCACTCACACACACTGCACCCCTGACACTCACACATACACACACTGCACCCCTGACACTCACAGCACACACGCTGCACCCTTGACACTCACAGCACCCTCACACACTGCACCCCTGACACGCACTGCACCCTCACTCACACACTACACGTCTGACACTCACAGCACACACAAAATGCACCCCTAACACTCACAGCACCCTCACACACACACATTGCACCCCTGACACGCACAGCACACACACTGCACCCCTGACACTCACAGCACCATCACACACCCTCACTTACACACACTGCACCCCTGACACTCACAGCTTCCTCACATGAATATACTGCACCCTCACACACAGCTTCCTCACATGCACATAGCACCCTCATGCAAACACAGCACCCACTCACACACAGCACACACACTGCACCCATCACACACACAGCACCCTTACCCACATAGCACCCTCACGCAAACGCAGCACCCATCACTCACATACACACACTGCACCCCTCTCTCACACACACTACACCCTTTATACACACACACACACACACAGCACCCTCACACACACTGCACAATATGCTTTCCAGGCATTTTTGTCTCCTGGTATCCCAACTATGGAGACACCAGAGACAAATTTTAAGCAAACACAGTGCAAGCATGTTATTAAATTTGCTTGCGCTGTGCAGAACAAATACAGGGTATTTTTCTCATGCCAGAGCTATTCAGCAGAGCTCTGCGCATGGTCTACCCTGGAAGAGCATTGAACCAACATGCTCACTTTGTGATGGGGCGTGCATGTCATTGGTGATGACAAAACACACCCTATCTGGCCCCGCCCCCTTTTGAGTGGGCCGCTCTAATTAAAAAATGCCCGGGCCGAATTTTCTTCCCAGTCCGGCCCTGCTCCCTAGGCATCTTTTGGGAGCTTAAAATCAAAAATACAGGGTGGGCAGTAAGTGACAGGGTGCTGGTGAGACAGACAGGGTAAGTACACATTGCAGACACGCATCTTAGAAATGAATGAGTTGAGTTGGAGACGGTAAAGAGAATCCACAAGTAGTTTCACTGCCCCCCTGTCTACCCCACAAGACTCATCTCTGACTGTAACGGCACCCCCCACCGCCGCTTAGTAGATCTTCCCTTCCAGAGACACAGGCACAGCTACTGCAGAACACCAATCCGCCGAACAGGAAACCATATGAATGCCATAAACAGCCGAATAGGAAAAACCATACGAATAGGTTTACACTCCTAGCAGACAAACTGGAACAGCATGCAATAAATCGCCCCAAGAACGAGACAAGGCTCTGTTTTGAGGGTCAAGTAGTGAACAGTCAGAGCTGTGGGTTTATTGTTCTTATATACACATTAGTACCACCCACAGGGTTTTGGAAAACAACCAATAAACACATACAATACACTCAGACACTCCCACACAAAATCCTCCCCTCTGCCTGTGATACAATTACAATGGGTAATGTAATTATCACCGGCAGAGAAATACAGTTTTTCCACATTATTCATAACTTGAAAAGTATGCATCACATTCGCATAATTTTCTTACATTTTCAGAATCAGCATACTCCAAATACAAACATATGTCAAAATCATCCAAATTGGTCCATTGGTTCAAAAGATAGATCAAAGTCCTTTGTGACCAAATGAAGCATGGCTTTTCTGCCCAAAACCAGTTCCACAGAGTCTTCTAGCCTGGAGATAATTGGGAAGTAATCCAATTATCTCCAAGGACAGAGGCAAAACTCCATTGAACACATGGCAGCAAAAGACAATAAAACACATACAAACATATAACTGTGCAGCCATTGTACAAAACAGGTACATTCAACATATCCCCAGATAGCTCAGATCTGAGCGCACATTATTACTGAATGGCGCTCAGAGCACACACATACAGTTCAATTGCCATGGAGCCAAAGTCTTTCCCATAGTCTTTCATTATACGAATGGGCTCCATGGCATAGCTATCTGGGGTATCACCGCTCAAACAGGGCAAGCACCAAATGACCCGGCTTTTGTGTCTTCGCAGGGGAAAATCAAGTGTTTCAACATGGGGCCATAGCCTAAAGGCAGCAGGCGGGCTACCAGGCTCCTCCAATTCACAGTGGCGAGATTGGTCTCATCACACTGACTTTCCCCATTGTTTTGGACCTGTTACATCTCTGTTTGAACATCACATTGTTGCCGTAAACATTGTTAGTTACAGATAAAAAGCAATTACTTGCCATGTGAACTAATCTCGGGGTTATAATTAATTTCTTGTCACTCACCATCATTACGGGAACAAGTATCTAATCCCGATTCATTGAAGAAAAGCCAATAAAAAAACCTAAAGAAGTACCTATTAACTAATTCTCCGATAAATGGTAATTCTCATCTAAAGAGAAATTAATTACTTTGTTATTTGACTGGCTGACCCAGTGTTAATCATCAGAAACACGTTCCCTCATGGGGACTCATTTATATTCAATTTATTATAATTAAGCCAATTTAAACATGGAGTGGGGATTGTAGAACTGTTCTGCTTTCATTGAGTTTCTTGTTTTTTAACAAAGCAGTGTCTGAAGGCACTTTAAACACTGGATCCTAAACTTCGAGTTGAGTGGACAATAGTGCATCCACCTCCCATTGCCATTACTACTACTACCCACCCGATGCATACAGGTAGGTGGGTGGACCAGTCCATGTGGGTGCTGGGAGGGACACTGGAATGTTCTGACTCGCTTATTAAAGAATGGCCCTACCTACTGCCAATGCGGGTGGGATCTGGGGGGAAAGTTTAGTGTCCACTTCCCTTTACGTCTGCCCTCAGTTTGAATACTCAGTGCACTGGTACCAATAGGGTGCACTGCCCACCCCACTGCCTGTCACCCAGAGCAGACCAACGCAGAGTGTGTGTTTGTGTAATGTGTGTATAGTGAATGCAGAGTGTGTTTGTGTAATGTGTGTATAGTGAATACAATGTGTGTTTGTATAGTGTGTATATAATGAATGCAGGGTGTGTGTTTGTGTAGTGTGTGTATAGTGAATGCAGTGTGTAGTGTGTGCATAGTGAACGCTGTGTGTTTGTGTAGTGCGTGTATATAATGAATGTAGTGTGTGTTTGTGCAGTGAGTGTTTGTGTAGATATGTAATGTGTGTAAAACGTTTTATTTTTATATTTGTATTTTTTTACATTTTGTTTTAGTCCCCTCTGTGATGAAAGCATCATGTTATTCGGGACTTTTATTTTTTTATTGGTTCGGTAGCTGTAACTACCAAACACCGACCACCCCTCTTGGCTCATTTACTTCAAAGAGAACAGTCGATTAAGTGCTCTCCCTGTGTGGCCATCTTGTTCGCACAAAAGGAGGCAGCGGGACTTGGTCGTCGAGTGTCTGGAACTAAAATAGGACACTCGGCTTCGCAAGCACCAGTCAAACTATACAAACGCCTGCTGTCTTTTCCCGAACAGCCGGGAGAACGCTGTTCGGTAGTTTTCTTCCCATGAACTAGGGGAACAATCGCTGCTATGAGCACAAATTCGTGCATTTGTTAATTTTTTAAGACTTTCCGAACTAGACCGAACTATTTTCTGGGCAGGAGTCTCGTGTGCGGTCAGTCAAACTTAGACTTCCATAATATTCCATGTAACGGACCATTTTGCACACAAGAGGTTAAAAACCGTTTAGGCGAAATTCCCCTTTCAGCTGCACAGACAGCTACTGCGATCACCAATCTCCCGAACTGCAAACTACACGAATTCTCCAACTCCCGAACAGGAAACACACAAACACTGGAAACAGACGAACAGGAAAAGCATACAATCAGCTTACACTCCTGGCAATCAGCATACAATCCAATTCCCCCGAAGAACGAGACGACACTTCATTTTGAGGCCAAGCTGAACTGGTTTACTGGGGCTACCTGCCCGGCTTTTATGCAGGTTTCCCACCTGGTGGACACTCCCCTTGTCCAGATGGGAGACTGGGACACAAAGAGTAAAAGGACTGTAACGGCACCCCCAGGCATAAAAGGGTTAAACCGCCGTTTAGAAGATCTTCCCCTTCCAGAGACACAGGCAGCTACTGTAGACAGTAATACTCCCAGTAATGTGTCTGAGTGTATAACAGAGCTCCACAGCAATAATACTGCCAGTAATGTGTCTGAGTGTATAACAGAGCTCCACGGCAATAATACTCCCAGTAATGTGTCTGAGTGTATAACAGAGCTCCACGTCAATAATACTCCCAGTAATGTGTCTGAGTGTATAACAGAGCTCCACAGCAATAATACTCCCAGTAATGTGTCTGAGTGTATCACAGAGCTCCACAGCAATAATACTCCCCGTAATGTGTCTGAGTGTATAACAGAGCTCCACAGCAATAATACTCCCAGTAATGTGTCTGAGTGTATAACAGAGCTCCACAGCAATACTACTCCCAGTAATGTGTCTGAGTGTATAACAGAGCTCCACAGCAATAATACTCCCAGTAATGTGTCTGAGTGTATAACAGAGCTCCACAGCAATAATACTCCCAGTAATGTGTCTGAGTGTATAACAGAGCCCCACAGCAGTAATACTCCCAGTAATGTGTCTGAGTGTATAACAGAGCTCCACAGCAATAATACTCCCAGTAATGTGTCTGAGTGTATAACAGAGCTCCACAGCAATAACACTCCCAGTAATGTGTCTGAGCGTATAACAGAGCTCCACAGCAGTAATACTCCCAGTAATGTGTCTGAGGGTATAACAGAGCTCCACAGCCATAATACTCCCAGTAATGTGTCTGAGTGTATAACAGAACTCCACAGCAATAATACTCCCAGTAATGTGTCTGAGTGCATAACAGAACTCCACAGCAATAACACTCCCAGTAATGTGTCTACAATAAATGTGATCAGAAATCAGTCCCCATATTCAAAGGATCTTTTTGAAGATATCGCTGTTTAGTTTTCAGCTAACGTAGCCTTTCAGGTACCTTGAATTACAATCTCCTACTACATTTGATCACCTGTAAAATAATACCACTACACCCCTGATGACTTTGTGCATGATACCCTCCATGTCGAAGTGAGGGTTTCTTGGGTATTCTCAACAGAAATATCAGAAATGGTTTCAGTGTAATTAAAGGACCACTATAGCGCCAGGAAAACATACTCGTTTTCCTGGCACTATAGGGTCATTAGGTGTCCACCCCACCCTCAGGGTCCCCCTCCCGCCCGGCTCTCCTCCTCCTCTCCTCCCTCTTCTCCTCCTCCTCGGCTAAATGCGCATGCGTGGCAAGAGCCGCGCACGCATTCAGCCAGTTTCATAGGAAAGCATTCACAATGCTTTCCTATGGACACAGTGAGAAGCACGCAAGCTCATCTAGCGGCTGTCAATGAGACAGCCAATAGAGGAAATAGGGGACGGCTTAACCCATTCATAAACATAGCAGTTTCTCTGAAACTGCTATGTTTATAGAAAAAAGGGTTAATCCTGGCTGGACCTGGCACCCAGACCACTTCATTAAGCTGAAGTGGTCTGGGTGCCTAGAGTGGTCCTTTAATTGCTGTTGTCACTAGAATTTGTGAAGGGAAACTCCTCCTCATCCTCCTTGAATTCTCATTATCCGAGGTGCATTTAGGAATGGGGTGCAGTGTGTCTATTTGGTTTATTTTACATGCTGTCTTAGCACGTCATGTCTGCGTTACTGTGGTAGTAATTCATATGCATTGATATCTTGGTCTGTAATTTTTCCAGATTTAGTAAATCGTTTTGTTAGACTGTCATTCAAACGTTTCCTTTTTTGGGGAACTTTTAAATTTTTTTGTATTTGAGACTTAGAGTCAGGGATCTCTTGGTGGACATGAACATAATTTTCGAGTGAAATCCATGGAAAATCACGCCGGGCATGGCATTACTGGGAGTATTAATGCTGTGGAGCTCTGTTATACACTCAGACACATTACTGGGAGTATTAATGCTGTGGGGCTCTGTTATACACTCAGACACATTACTGGGAGTGTTATTGCTGTGGAGCTCTGTTATACACAGACACATTACTGGCAGTATTATTGCTGTGGAGCTCTGTTATGCACTCAGACACATTACTGGGAGTATTATTGCTGTGAAGCTCTGTTATACACTCAGACACATTACTGGGAGTATTATTGCTGTGAAGCTCTGTTATACACTCAGACACATTACTGGGAGTATTATTGCTGTGGAGCTCTGTTATACACTCAGACACATTACTGGGAGTATTACTGCTGTGGAGCTCTGTTATACACTCAGACACATTACTGGGAGTATTATTGCTGTGGAGCTCTGTTATACACTCAGACACATTACTGGGAGTATTATTGCTGTGGAGCTCTGTTATACACTCGGACACATTACTGGGAGTATTATTGCTGTGGAGCTCTGTTATACACTCAGACACATTACTGGGAGTATTATTGCTGTGGAGCTCTGTTATACACTCAGACACATTACTGGGAGTATTATTGCTGTGGAGCTCTGTTATACACTCAGACACATTACTGGGAGTATTATTGCTGTGGAGCTCTGTTATACACTCAGACACATTACTGGGAGTATTATTGCTGTGGAGCTCTGTTATACATCAGACACATTACTGGGAGTATTATTGCTGTGGAGCTCTGTTATACACTCAGACACATTACTGGGAGTATTATTGCTGTGGAGCTCTGTTATACACTCAGACACATTACTGGGAGTATTATTGCTGTGTAGCTCTGTTATACACTCAGACACATTACTGGGAGTATTTTTACTGTGGAGCTCCGTTATACACTCAGACACATTATTGAGAGTATTATTGCTGTGGAGCTCTGTTATACACTCAGACACATTACTGGGAGTATTATTGCAGTGGAGCACTGTTATACACTCAGACACATTACTGGGAGTATTATTGCCGTGGAGCTTGCCTTGGATTTAACCTTGGTTCGTCTGTTTGTTCGGTTATTGCCCCTTGTCCGTCCAGCTCTACATTTATTGCCCTTTTTACGAAAAAACTACCGAATGGCAGGCCACCCAGCAGGGAAGTGTGCTGCTTGTTAGCCTTTCTGCCCTCATTAATGTTGTGGTTAACCGCAGACAGTTCCAACTCCCGAATGGTCGGCTGGGTGGTCATCGTTCATATGAACGAACACGTGGCGGGTGGCCATCTTGGACATTCGAACGCCCAGCGGTGTTCGTCTACAAATTCATGGAACTAAGATTGGACACTATTTTCATACGAACACCGCTGAAGTCGACGACCCTCCTTCGTCCTGTTCAAGATTCATACGAATGCCGTGCCGTTCGGTACATTGACTATACGAACAGAGCCACCCCAGATAGATATCGCATGGAGCCCATTCGTTTGATGAATACACTATGTGCAAGACTTTAGCTCCATGGCGATTGAACTGTGTGTATGGGATCTGAGCGCTATTCGGTGATATTGTGCACTCAGATCAAAGCTATCTGGGCATACATTGAATGTGGGGATTCTGTTCGGTAGTTTGGGAATTATATATTTTTATTGTATTTCTCTGTTCATGTAAAATGGAGGTTATGCTCTATCCCTTGAGGTAATTGAGTTACTTCTAGCACCTAACCCAATTATCTCCAGGATAGAGAGGAGGGTTTGTAATGTTCATGTGGGAGTGTTTATCCATGTGTATACTTTTGATTGGTTACTGTAAAAACTTGTCCCAGTCTTCCACCAGGTCCCTATGGGTGTTTCCCTGGGTGGAAGACCTGCATAAAAGACAGGCATGTAGCCCACATTAAACAGATTCCTGCTTGACCCTCAATACAGAGCCTCGTCTCGTACTTGGGGGATTATTCGTGTGTTTTCCTGTTCTGTGCTTAGGAGTGTTCGGTAGCTGATCTGGTATTCGGGAAGGGAACATCTTTGGCAGTGTTAACCCCATCTATACCCGGGGTGCCGTTACAACCGCCAATCACAGATAATCACCGTCAATCACTGTTTTCTTTTGCATTTCTATTAAAGATTTAGCAAATTACATCATAACCTGGTTCAGTCCAGGCACAGCCAGGGCACACAATGCAAACGAGGAGAAGAAATATAAACATAATTTAATTTCTCCTCATCATCGTATGCTCTCTCTATACTGACTGCCAGGTGTAAAGGGCGGAGCTTATAACAATGATTGACAGGGAGCTAAGATGGAGGTGGCTCTCTATACTGACTGCCAGGTGTAAAGGGCGGAGCTTATAACAATGATTGACAGGGAGCTAAGATGGAGGCGCCCAGTTACAGGATAAAGAGCTGGGGATTTCTATATTTAGAGAGTTATTTACTAAAGTGAGAATTCAAAGTGAATTTCAAATTAACGGTAAAGTGGCCAAACTGGAAAGAGGTCAGTAATGCTTGCAGTTTGGCAATTGTGACCTTAAATGTGAGTTCTCAATCTAGTGAATAACCCTGTTCATTTTACTTCTCACACGTCGCAGATACGTTTTGTTAAATATAGGAATAAGCACAGACAATATTCTAATCCTGGGGAGCCCCCTCTCCGGACGGCTCCCGATGATGGATTTTGTATAAACTGGCTCTGATTCAGCCAATTAGAAGCCACCATAACACACACAAAAGAGATTGGATGAACGCTGAACAACCGAACAAAAATAGAGGAGGCGTCACCAGGGATGTATTAGCCGCGAGGCAAACAAGGCATTTGCCTTGGGCGGCATTTTTCAGGGGGCGGCAAAAAACGCCGCCCCCCAAATGCCCAGGGCAAATGCCTAGTTAGCCTTGCGGCTAACTGACATCCCGAGCGGGCGGCGCTGGCAGGCGGGCGGCTGGCGAGGGAGCACTTCCTGTGAGCTGACTGCTCAGTTCCCTCGCGCGACGCAGAGTGAGGCTGGGAGCCGGAAGATGACGTCATATTCCGGCTCCCAGCCTCAGTCTGCGGTGAGCGAGGGAGCTGAGCAGACAGCTCACAGGAAGAGCTCCCTCGCCAGCTGCCCGACTGCCAGCGCCGCCCGCCCGCTCTGCAGCCACTGGACCACCAGGGAGAGAGACCCCCCCCCAGCACTCCCAAAGGTAAGGAGGTTGGGGGGGGGGATTTAAATTTAAAAAAAAGTTAATGTGTGTGTGTGTCTGATTGTGTGTGTGTGTGTCTGACTGTGCTTCTGTGTGTCTGTGTGTGTGTGTCTGTGTGTGTGTGTGTGACTGTGTGTGTGTGCCTGACTGTGTGTGTGACTGTGTGTGTGTTTTGTGTCTGTGTATGTGTCTGGACTGTGCTCCGTGTATGTGTCGACCGTGTGTGTGTGTATGTGTCTGAATTGTGTGTGTGTGTAACAGTCTGTGTGTGTGTGTGTGTTGAAGTTCGACTGTGTGTGTGTCTGACTGTGTGTGTGTCTGACTGTGTGTGTGTAATTGTGTGTGTGTTGTGTCTGACTGTGTTTGTGTCTGACTGTGTCTGTATGTGTCTGACTGTGTGTGTTTGTGTCTGTGTGTTTGTGTCTGAATTTGTGTCTATTCGTGTGTGTGTGTGTGTGTGTGTCTGACTGTGTGTGTGTCTGGACTGTGTTTGTAGTCTGAATTGTTTGTGTGTTTGTGAGTGTGTGTGTGTGTGTGTTTGTGTCTGACTGTGTGTATGTGTCTGACTGTGTGTGTGTGTGTATGTGTCTGACTGTGTGTGTGTGTATGTGTCTGACTGTGTGTGTGTGTGTATTTAGAAGGTGGGGCGGGGGGAAGGGTTGGGTGGGGATGGCGCGGGGGAGGGGGGCGCCTGAGTTTTGTCCTGCCTAGGGCAGCACAAAACCAAGATACACCACTGGGCGTCACACCTGAAAATAGGGGATTACCTCACAGACAAACGATCTAACGAGATCTCTAAAATACAATACAAATAGTCTTTATAACAACCCAGAAGTAAAAGAAAATACCAGAAATATGATAGTCTTATAAATAATGGTCCTCCATTCAAAATTCATACAGCACTTGTGGAATCACTTCGCTCAATAGCAGCATATGAAAGGAAAACACAAAGAGGAAAAGACCAATAGTGCAGTATGGTAGTAAAATGTATTACACACGGCACAACGGTTTAAAAATGCCAACTCACGTATTATAGAGCTATATCAGCTCTGGATAAAACAGCGTGCAGTGGTATTATATCCCCATTTCAGGCAATATATTCTTCAAACAATAGTTCACAGCAGAATGATAATGGGGTGGACCATGTGCAATGATAAAAAAAATAGCCACAGTAGTCCACAAGAGTATCTGGAGGTAAGTCCAGGTGCCAGGTAACAGATGAAAAATAATACTAATAAAAACTAGAGAGTATATTGCTCAGCACAAGCAGTGTAGTAGCCAAAAATACTTATTTTCAATATAAACAGAATTAAACCACGACGCGTTTCTCCCATTAGGCCTTTTTCAAGTGGATAAAAACATAACCTGGCATTAACATACATTTATAGGCTTCTGATTTGAATCTTTCTATATCATGTTTATTTTAAGGTTATATTTTAATGATTTAAGTCACGTTACCACATTTGTGGTCATGTGACAATGATGTAATTTTGGTGTCAATTTTCAAATCAGAAGTACTCAGATTGTCCGATTTCTGGTATCCTGACCGTGGCTTTGTATTTGACTTGTGATTTCTGGTATCCTGACCGCCGCTCCGTATTTGACCTATGATTTCTGGTATCCTGACCTTGGCTTCTTTTTTGACTTGTGATTTCTGATATCCTGACCTCGGCTTCGTATTTGATTTGTGATTTCTGGTATCCTAACCTCGGCTTTGTATTTGACTTATGATTTCTGGTATCCTGACCTCGGCTTCGTATTTGACTTATGATTTTTGGTATCCTGACCTCGGCTTCGTATTTGACTTGTGACTTCTGGTATCCTGACCTCGGCTTCGTGTTTGACTTGTGATTTCTAGTATCCTGACCGCGGCTTCGTCTTTGACTTGTGATTTCTGGTATCCTGACCTCGGCTTCGTATTTGACTTGTGATTTCTGGTATCCTGACCTCGGCTTTGTATTTGACTTGTGATTTCTGGTATCCCGACCTTGGCTTCGTATTTCACTTATGATTTCCGGTATCCTGACCTCGGCTTCGTATTTGACTTGTGATTTCTGGTACCCTGACCCGGCTTCGTATTTGACTTGTGATTTCTGGTATCCTGACTCAGCTTCGCATTTGACTTGTGATTTCTGGTATCCTGACTCAGCTTCGTATTTGACTAGTGATTTCTGGTATCCTGACCTAGGCTTCTGTAACTGAACTCCCCGTACTCCGACCGAGTACCTTCCATTGATGGACGCTTCCTAGCTTGCGCCGAGGACCACAAACAACGCACCAGACACCACAACCACCGCAGACTCCACAACCGCCGTAGCTTTAACTGGAGTCTCACAGTCTTCTGTCCACCCTGGATCAGCTTCACCCTGGATCAGCTTCTGTCCTCCAGGACCGTGTGGGGAAGACCTCTCCTCCAGGAGAGCGTAACAGGAACAGCTCTTAAAAGAGCTAAGTGATTAAAGCTCAAGGGAGTATGCAGAGCATAGCAATCCCCAGTGTGAGTATAGCTGTCCCCTCCACTCACAAGACAAGACTAGATGTTGAGGATCAAGAAGAACTGACTAAAACTTTATTTTACTTGGGACTAGCCCATATGGTCATTACATTAACATTGCTGTGAAAACTCAATAAAATTACAAACAGTCGAATCATAGCAGGCAACATACAGTGACTTATTATAACATAATTACATATTTATAAATGGGTGGGGAAGACCATAATTAACACAAAATGTCTCTCCTGCATGCAGAATTAGCGATATGCAAATCTATCCGAACATGCAAATTACCAGTCTTGCTATTCAGGTAGTGCATATTACTGTTGCTACCAACAGACGGCACTACACAAGCTCCATAGCCAAATCCACCTAGTTGGTAGCAATCCTCAGCAGTACAGGAGAGCAGGCAATACATCCCAGGGGCCATAGTCACATGGCAGGAGTCTGGCAATCAGTCTTCTCCAATGCCCAGTGGCGAGGCTGGTTCCATCACACCATATATCCCAGGGCCATAGTCAGAAGGTTGGAGGCGGGCAAGCAGCCCCCTCCAAGAACACGTGGCGAGGTCTGTTCCGCCACAGCTTCGTATTTGACTTGTGATTTCTGGTATCCTGACCCCGCTGCGTATTTGACTTGTGATTTCTGGTATCCTGACCTCGGCTTCGTATTTGACTTGTGATTTCTGGTATCCTGACCTCGGCTTCGTATTTGACTTGTGATTTCTGGTATCCTGACCCGGCTGCGTATTTGACTTGTGATTTCTGGTATCCTGACCCGGCTGCGTATTTGACTTGTGATTTCTGGTATCCTGACCCGGCTGCGTATTTGACTTGTGATTTCTGGTATCCTTATCTCAGCTTCGTATTTAACTCGTGATTTCTGGTATCCTGACCTCGGCTTCGTATTTGACTTGTGATTTCTGGTATCCTGACCTCGGCTTCGTATTTGACTTGTGATTTCTGGTATCCTGACCCGGCTGCGTATTTGACTTGTGATTTCTGGTATCCTGACCTCGGCTTCGTATTTTGACTTGTGATTTCTGGTATCCTGACCCGGCTTCATATTTGACTTGTGATTTCTGGTATCCTGACCCGGCTGCGTATTTGACTTGTGATTTCTGGTATCCTGACCTCGGCTTCGTATTTGACTTGTGATTTCTGGTATCCTGACCCCACTGCGTATTTGACTTGTGATTTCTGGTATCCTGACTTCGGCTTCGTATTTGACTTGTGATTTCTGGTATCCTGACCTCGGCTTCGTATTTGACTTGTGATTTCTGGTATCCTGACCCGGCTGCCTATTTGACTTGTGGTTTCTGGTATCCTGACCCGGCTGCGTATTTGACTTGTGATTTCTGGTATCCTGACCCGGCTTCGTATTTGACTTGTGATTTCTGGTATCCTGACCTCGGCTTCGTATTTGACTTGTGATTTCTGGTATCCTGACCCGGCTGCGTATTTGACTTGTGATTTCTGGTATCCTGACCCGGCTGCCTATTTGACTTGTGATTTCTGGTATCCTGACACGGCTGCGTATTTGACTTGTGATTTCTGGTATCCTGACCTCGGCTGCGTATTTGACTTGTGATTTCTGGTATCCTGACCTCGGCTACGTATTTGACTTGTGATTTCTGGTATCCTGACCTCGGCTTCGTATTTGACTTGTGATTTCTGGTGTCCTGACCCGGCTTCGTATTTGACTTGTGATTTCTGGTATCCTGACCTCGGCTTCGTATTTGACTTGTGATTTCTGGTATCCTGACCCGGCTGCGTATTTGACTTGTGATTTCTGGTATCCTGACCCGGCTGCCTATTTGACTTGTGATTTCTGGTATCCTGACCTCGGCTGCCTATTTGACTTGTGATTTCTGGTATCCTGACCCGGCTGCGTATTTGACTTGTGATTTCTGGTATCCTGACCTCGGCTACGTATTTGACTTGTGATTTCTGGTATCCTGACCTCGGCTTCGTATTTGACTTGTGATTTCTGGTATCCTGACCCGGCTTCGTATTTGACTTGTGATTTCTGGTATCCTGACCCGGCTTCGTATTTGACTTGTGATTTCTGGTGTCCTGACTCGGCTTCGTATTTGACTCTGATTTCTGGTATCCTGACCTCGGCTTCGTATTTGACTCTGATTTCTGGTATCCTGACCCGGCTGCGTATTTGACTTGTGATTTCTGGTATCCTGACCCGGCTTCGTATTTGACTTGTGATTTCTGGTATCCTGACCTCGGCTGCCTATTTGACTTGTGATTTCTGATATCCTGACCCGGCTGCGTATTTGACTTGTGATTTCTGGTATCCTGACCCGGCTGCGTATTTGACTTGTGATTTCTGGTATCCTGACCTCGGCTGCGTATTTGACTTGTGATTTCTGGTATCCTGACCTCGGCTTCGTATTTTGACTTGTGCTTTCTGGTATCCTGACCTCGGCTTCGTATTTGACTTGTGATTTCTGGTATCCTGACCCGGCTGCGTATTTGACTTGTGATTTCTGGTATCCTGACCTCGGCTTCGTATTTGACTTGTGATTTCTGGTATCCTGACCCGGCTTCGTATTTGACTTGTGATTTCTGGTATCCTGACCTCGGCTGCCTATTTGACTTGTGATTTCTGGTATCCTGACCCGGCTGCGTATTTGACTTGTGATTTCTGGTATCCTGACCCGGCTGCCTATTTGACTTGTGATTTCTGGTATCCTGACCCGGCTGCGTATTTGACTTGTGATTTCTGGTATCCTGACCCGGCTTCGTATTTGACTTGTGATTTCTGGTATCCTGACCCGGCTGCGTATTTGATTTGTGATTTCTGGTATCCTGACCTCGGCTTCGTATTTTGACTTGTGATTTCTGGTATCCTGACCCGGCCATTATTTGACTTGTGATTTCTGGTATCCTGACCGACTCGCGTGTTGACTTGTGATTTCTGGTATCTGACCTCGGCCGTGTTATTTGACTTGTGATTTCTGGTTATCCTGACCGACGATTATTTGACTTGTGATTTCTGGTATCCTGACCGATGCGTGTTTGACTTGTGATTTCTGGTATCCTGACCGACCGTGTTGACTTGTGATTTCTGGTATCCTGACCGGCCGTGTTATTTTGACTTGTGGTTCTGGTATCCTGACCTCGGCCGTGTTTGACTTGTGGTTCTGGTATCTATCCTGACCCGGCTGCGTATTTGACTTGTGATTTCTGGTATCCTGACCTCGGCTTCGTATTTGACTTGTGATTTCTGGTATCCTGACCTCGGCTTCGTATTTGACTTGTGATTTCTGGTATCCTGACCCGGCTTCGTATTTTGACTTGTGATTTCTGGTATCCTGACCCGGCTTCGTATTTTGACTTGTGATTTCTGGTATCCTGACCTCGGCTTCGTATATATTCTGTGTATTTCTGACCTTATTTCTTGCTGTTTTAATACGTTAAGTCCGGCCTTTCTAAGAATCCACATTTTGTGGGTTTTCACTTTCCTGCATGTTGGGGGTAAGACTCCCTTGAAAGTCTTATTTCTGGTATTTTTTTTACTTCTGGACTGTTATAAAAATGATTTGTATCTTAGAGAACTCTTTAGATCATTTGTCTGTTACTTGGAGAAGCCATCATAAACCAAAATGATTGAACCCTGACAACAACTAGTATTATTACTACCGGCATTTAGTAAGAACCAACATATTCTGCAAAATAAATCCATGGAAATATATCACTGTCTGTTCTATTAGTATCCCTTAAACTGCTTAATAATAATAATAATAATAATAATAATAATATTAACAACCCTAGCACTGTTTATTATTAATAAAAGTTGCACAATTTAACGCAAAGTAGATGAGCTGCAACATTTTCCAAATCTGCATCAATATTTTTACTTCAAGTTGAACTAACTTTGACTAATTCCACATTGAGTTCACTATTTAGTGAATATACCCCAGGTAGTCAGTCACAGAGAGGGTAGAGCCCAGAAATGCACAAAGAGAACCAGCTGCAGGGGGATTATCCAGGATGAGTTAACATGAGTGAATGTTACAGGCTGGAATTGGTTAAAATTAGAGCAAAGTTAGAATGACTGACTAGTTTCAATAGCATTGAGAGGAAATACAGACAGAGAAGGGTTAAAATTAATTGGACTAAAAGAGTTTATATAGCACAGGCAGGGAAGGGTTAAATTAATTGGACTAAAAGAGATATATAGCACAGGCAGGGAAGGGTTAAAAATTATTGAACTAAAAGAGTTTATATAGCACAGGCAGGGAAGGGTTAAATTAATTGGACTAAAAGAGATTAAATTGCACAGACAGGGAAGGGTTACAATCCATTGGACTAAAAGAGATTATATAGCACAGACAGGGGAGTGTTAAAATCTGTTGGACTAAAAGAGATAGCACAGACAGGGGAGGGTTAAAATCCATTGGACTAAAATAGTTTATATAACACAGACAGGGGAGGGTTAAAATCCATTGGACTAAAATAGTTTATGTAGCACAGACAGGGAAGGGTTAAAATCCACTGGACTAAAATAATTTATATAGCACAGACAGGGGAGGGTTAAAATCCATTGGACTAAAATAGTTTATATAGCACAGACAGGGGAGGGTTAAAATCCATTGAACTAAAATAGTTTATATAGCACAGACAGGGAAGGGTTAAAATCCATTGGACTAAAAGAGTTTATATAGCACAGACAGGGGAGTGTTAAAATCTATTGGACTAAAAGAGATTACATAGCACAGACAGGGAAGGGTTAAAATCCATTTGACTAAAAGAGTTTATATAGCACAGACAGGGAAGGGTTTAAATTCATTGGACTAAAAGAGATTATATAGCACAGACAGGGGAGTGTTAAAATCTATTGGACTAAAATAGTTTATATAGCACAGACAGGGAAGGGTTAAATTCATTGGACTAAAATAATGTATACAGCACAGACAGGGAAGGGTTAAATTCATTGGACTTAAAGAGTTACTATAGCACAGACAGAGAAGGGTTAAAATCCATTGTACTAAAAGAGTGTATATAGCACAGACAGGGAAGGGGTAAAATCTGTTGGATGAAAGAGATTATATAGCACCGACGGGGAAGGGTTAAAATCCATTGGACTAAAATAGTTTGTATAGCACAGACAGGGAAGGGTTAAAATCCATTGGACTAAAAGAGTGTATATAGCAAAGACGGGGAAGGGTTAAAATCTATTGGACTAAAAGAGATTATATAGCACAGACAGGGAAGGGTTAAAATCCATTGGACTAAAAGAGATTATATAGCACAGACAGGGGAGGGTTAAAATCCATTGAACTAAAATAGTTTATATAGCACAGACAGGGAAGGGTTAAATTAATTGGACTAAAAGAGATTATATAGCACAGACAGGGAAGGGTTAAATTAATTGGACTAAAAGAGATTAAATTGCACAGACAGGGAAGGGTTACAATCCATTGGACTAAAAGAGATTATATAGCACAGACAGGGGAGTGTTAAAATCTGTTGGACTAAAAGAGATAGCACAGACAGGGGAGGGTTAAAATCCATTGGACTAAAATAGTTTATATAGCACAGACAGGGGAGGGTTAAAATCCATTGGACTAAAATAGTTTATGTAGCACAGACAGGGAAGGGTTAAAATCCACTGGACTAAAATAATTTATATAGCACAGACAGGGGAGGGTTAAAATCCATTGGACTAAAATAGTTTATATAGCACAGACAGGGGAGGGTTAAAATCAATTGAACTAAAATAGTTTATATAGCACAGACAGGGAAGGGTTAAAATCCATTGGACTAAAAGAGTTTATATAGCACAGACAGGGGAGTGTTAAAATCTATTGGACTAAAAGAGATTACATAGCACAGACGGGGAAGGGTTAAAATCCATTTGACTAAAAGAGTTTATATAGCACAGACAGGGAAGGGTTTAAATTCATTGGACTAAAAGAGATTATATAGCACAGACAGGGGAGGGTTAAAATCTACTTTTATATAGCACAGACAGGGAAGGGTTAAATTCATTGGACTAAAATTTATATAGCACACAGACAGGGAAGGGTTAAATTCATTGGACTAAAATAATGTATACAGCACAGACAGGGAAGGGTTAAATTCATTGGACTTAAAGAGATTATATAGCACAGACAGGGGAGTGTTAAAATCTATTGGACTAAAATAGTTTATATAGCACAGACAGGGAAGGGTTAAATTCATTGGACTAAAATAATGTATACAGCACAGACAGGGAAGGGTTAAATTCATTGGACTTAAAGAGTTACTATAGCACAGACAGAGAAGGGTTAAAATCCATTGTACTAAAAGAGTGTATATAGCACAGACAGGGAAGGGGTAAAATCTGTTGGATGAAAGAGATTATATAGCACCGACGGGGAAGGGTTAAAATCCATTGGACTAAAATAGTTTGTATAGCACAGACAGGGAAGGGTTAAAATCCATTGGACTAAAAGAGTGTATATAGCAAAGACGGGGAAGGGTTAAAATCTATTGGACTAAAAGAGATTATATAGCACAGACAGGGAAGGGTTAAAATCCATTGGACTAAAAGAGATTATATAGCACAGACAGGGGAGGGTTAAAATCCATTGGACTAAAATAGTTTATATAGCACAGACAGGGAAGGGTTAAATTAATTGGACTAAAAGAGATTATATAGCACAGACAGGGAAGGGTTAAATTAATTGGACTAAAAGAGATTAAATTGCACAGACAGGGAAGGGTTACAATCCATTGGACTAAAAGAGATTATATAGCACAGACAGGGAAGGGTTAAAATCTGTTGGACTAAAAGAGATAGCACAGACAGGGGAGGGTTAAAATCCATTGGACTAAAATAGTTTATATAGCACAGACAGCGGAGGGTTAAAATCCATTGGACTAAAATAGTTTATATAGCACAGACAGGGGAGGGTTAAAATCCATTGGACTAAAATAGTTTATATAGCACAGACAGGGGAGGGTTAAAATCCATTGAACTAAAATAGTTTATATAGCACAAAGAGGGGAGGGTTAAAATCCATTGGACTAAAAGAGTTTATATAGCACAGACAGGGAAGGATTAAAATCCATTGGACTAAAAGAGTTTATATAGCACAGACAGGGGAGTGTTAAAATCTATTGGACTAAAAGAGATTATATAGCACAGACAGGGAAGGGTTAAAATCCATTGGAATAAAAGAAATTATATCGCACAGACAGGGGAGTGTTAAAATCTATTGGACTAAAATAGTTTATATAGCACAGACAGGGAAGGGTTAAATTCATTGGACTAAAATAATGTATACAGCACAGACAGGGAAGGGTTAAAATCCATTGGACTAAAAGAGATTATATAGCACAGACAGGGGAGTGTTAAAATCTATTGGACTAAAAGAGATTATATAGCACAGACAGGGGAGGGTTAAAATCCATTGGACTAAAATAGTTTATATAGCACAGACAGGGGAGGGTTAAAATCCATTGGACTAAAATAGTTATGTAGCACAGACAGGGAAGGGTTAAAATCCATTGGACTAAAATAGTTTATATAGAACAGACAGGGGAGGGTTAAAATCCATTGAACTAAAATAGTTATGTAGCACAGACAGGGGAGTGTTAAAATCTATTGGACTAAAATAGTTTATATAGCACAGACAGGGAAGGGTTAAAATCCATTGGACTAAAAGAGTTTATATAGCACAGACAGGGGAGTGTTAAAATATATTGGACTAAAAGAGATTATATAGCACAGACAGGGAAGGGTTAAAATCCATTGGACTAAAGGAGTTTATATAGCACAGACAGAGAAGGGTTTAAATTCATTGGACTAAAAGAAATTATATAGCACGGACAGGGAAGGGTTAAATTCATTGGACTAAAAGAGTTACTATAGCACAGACAGAGAAGAGTTAAAATCCATTGGACTAAAAGAGTTTATATAGCACAGACAGGGAAGGGTTAAATTAATTGGACTAAAAATTATATAGCACAGACAGGGAAGGGGTTAAATCCATTGGACTAAAAGAGTTTACATAGCACAGACAGGGAAGGGTTAAAATCCATTGGACTAAAAGAGTTTATATAGCACAGACAGGGAAGGGTTAAAATTCATTGGATTAAAATAGTTTAAAAGAGTTCATCTAGCACAGACAAGGAACGGTTAAATTAAATGGACTAAAAGATTATATAGCATAGACAGGGAAGGGTTAAATTAATTGGATTAAAAGAGTTACTATAGCACAGACAGAGAAGGGTTAAAATCCATTGGACTAAAAGAGTGTATATAGCACAGACGGGGAAGGGTTAAAATCTATTGGACTGAAAGAGATTATATAGCACAGACAGGGAAGGGTTAAAATCCATTGGACTAAAAGAGTTTATATAGCACAGACAGGGAAGGGTTAAAACCCATTGGACTACAATAATTTAAAAGAGTTGCTATAGCACAGACAGGGAAGGGTTAAAATCCATTGGACTAAAAGAGATTACATAGCACAGACAGGGAAGGGTTAAATGCACAGGACTAAAAGAGTTTATTTAGTACAGACATGGAAGGTTTAAAACCCATTGGACTCAAATAGTTTATATAGCTTGGGGAACTGTAAAAATGAGAGTTTTAGTAGCACAGGCAGGAAAGGGTTACATTAATGTGACTGTTTGAGATAGCATGGACAAGGAAAGGTTTAATATGTTCAGGGATCTATGGTGCGAGAGTGACAGACAGTGAGAGACAGACAGGGAGAGATAGAGAGACAGACTTAATGAGTGACAGAGAGACAGACAGTGCGTGACAGAGACAGACAGACAGGCATAGTGAGTGACAGAGATAAACAGACAGGCACCAGTGGGTGACAGAGAGACACAGAAGCAGACTGAGTGACAGAGAGACAGACAGTTACCGTGAGCATCAGAGAGACAGACAGACAGACAGACACAATGTCTGACAGATAGAGACAGTCAAACAGAGAAGAGAGATGGCACAAGATAGTCCAAAAAGCAATTATTTAATATGTAGAACTAAGAACGTGATTCACCAGGCGAATTGTGACATGGAGTAGGTAGTGACGCAGATAGTAAATACGGGGATCCCAGCCATGGCCCACACAGACCCCCTAACTGACAGACTCCCATAACTGACCAAATGAGAGAGGGTTCATCGCACAGACCCCCCTACCTGACTTAATGAAACATAGAAACATAGAATGTGACGGCAGATAAGAACCATTCGGCCCATCTAGTCTGCCCAGTTTTCTAAAATACCTTTATTAGTCTCTTATATCTAAGATAGCCTTATGCCTATCCCACGCATGCTTATACTCCTTTACTGTGTTAACCTCTACCACTTCAGCTGGAAGGCTATTCCATGCATCCACTACCCTCTCAGTAAAGTAATACTTCCGGATATTATTTTTAAACCTTTGCCCCTCCAATTTAAGATTATGTCCTCTTGTGATAGTTTTTCTTCTTTTAAATATAGTCTCCTCCTTTACTGTGTTGATTCCCTTTATGTATTTAGATGTTTCTATCATATCCCCCCTGTCTCGTCTTTCCTCCAAGCTATACATGTTAAGTTCCTTTAACCTTTCCTGGTAAGTTTTATCCCGCAATCCATGAACCAGTTTAGTAGCCCTTCTCTGAACTCTCTCTAACGTATCAATATCCTTTTGAAGATACAGTCTCCAGTACTGCGTACAATACTCCAAGTGAGGTCTCACCAGTGTTCTGTACAATGAGAGAAGGTTCCGTCACACAGACCCCACCACCTAACCAAATGAGAGTCCATCACACAGATCCCCCCAAATGACCAAATTAGAAATGCCCCTCTCACAGACCCCCTATCTGACCAAAGTAGAACGGCCCATCACACAGAGCACCTATCTGACCAAATGAGAGAGGGTCCGTCACACAGACCACCTCTCTGACCAAATGAGAGAAGGTTCCGTCACACAGACCCCCTTACCTGACCAAATGAGAGAGGGTCCGTCACACAGACCCTCCTACCGGACCAAATGAGAGAGGGTCCGTCACACAGACCCCCCTACCTGACCAAATGAGAGAGGGTCCATCACACAGACCCCCTATCTGACCATTTAGGTAGGAGACCAAATGAGACAGATCTCCTTACCTGACCAAATGCGAGAGGATCCATCACACAGACCCCTCACCTGACCAAATGAGAAAGGGTCCGTCACACAGACCACCTATCTGACCAAATGAGAGTGGGTTCATCATACAGATCTCCTTACCTGACCAAATGAGAGAGGGTCCATCACACAGACCCCCCACCTGACCAAATGAGAGAGGGTTCATCCCACAGACCCCTATCTGACCAAATAAGAGAGAGGGTCCATCACAAAGACCCCCCTACCTGACCAAATGAGAGAGGGTACGTCACACAGACCCCCCTACCTGACCAAATGAGAGAGAGTCCGTCACACAGGGTTAAATGAATGAGAGAAGGTTGCGTCCCACAGACCTCTTTACCTGACCAAATGAAAGAGGGTCCATCACACAGTCCCCCCTACCTGACCAAATGAGAGAGGGTCCATCACACAGACCCCCTATCTGACTATTTAGATGGGAGACCAAATGAGACAGAACTCCTTACCTGACCAAATAAGAGAGAGGGGCCATCACAAAGACCCCCCTACCTGACCAAATGAGAGAGGGTACGTCACCCAGACCCCCCTACCTGACCAAATGAGAGAGGGTCCGTCACACAAGGTTAAATGAATGAGAGAAGGTTGCGTCCCACAGACCTCTTTACCTGACCAAATGAGAGAGGGTCCATCACACAGACCCCTCACCTGACCAAATGAGAGAGGGTCCATCACACAGACCGCTATCTGACCAACGAGAGAGGGTTCATCACACAGACCCCTATCTGACCAAACGAGAGTGGGTTCATCACACAGACCCCCCCCCACCTGACCAAATGAGAGAGGGTCCATCACACAGACCCCCCCCCCCACCTGACCACACAGACCCCTATCTGACCAAATGAGAGAGGGTCTATCACACAGATCCCCCTACCTGAGGGTCCATCACACAGACCCCCTATCTGACCAAATGAGAGATGGTCCATCACACAGACCCCCACCTGACCAAATGAGAGATGGTCCATCACACAGACCCCTCCTCACCTGACCAAATGAGAGAGGGTTCATCACACAGACCCCTATCTGAGGGACCATCACACAGACCCCTATCTGACCAAATGAGAGAGGGTCCATTACACAGACCCCTACCTGACCAAATGAGAGATGATCCATCACACAGTTTGAATGTTTGTTCTTGTCCAAATAACATAGCATGTGTTAGTTCCATTGGGAACTATGTGTCAAGTTCTGATTTATTCAGGGATCCCAGTAACAGAGTTTTTGGACATATTTACTGTCTGCGCTGGTCCCTAACTTTCAGGACAGGCTAAGAAAAAGCTAGGCCTTACATCCACAAGTGCCTTTGTAAAGGCAGTAGCTGATCACAGTGTAGGCACTGGTGTTGATACCTGCAGAGAAGAAGCAAAGGCAAAGGGGACAATACCTGGATGGCGAGAGCTGCAGCCTGGTCTCGTGGAAGAGGATTTCAGAGACCCCCAGTCGAGCTTCAGCGACTGGTTCGGAAGCTCTCCAAAGTCACTACTAGCAGAGAGAAAGCTGATCTGGTTGAGGTACTTAATTTGAGCACGGGAGAGGGTGTATCATATACATACTGAGCCCCAAGTGTAACTCAGAGAGGATCAATTACATACTGCACTGTGCATAATCTAGAGTAGACCCATCACTCACTGCGGCCCCCCAGTTAACCAAACTGGAGAGGGTCCATCAAACTCCTCATCTAATCAACTGAGATAGGGTCAGTCACACACAGGCCTCACCATGCTCACAGCTAACCTCCCTCTAATTGATCTAATGATGGAGGATGGGTCCATATTCACATGGTCTACGACATAAAACCCATCACATATAGATCCCCCAAACAGACAGACAGTTTAGCAGAGGGTCCATCACACACTGTATCACTATCTAACCAACTAACTGAGAAAGGGTCTATCACACACTGCTCTACTTATCTAACCAACGAACCAATAAAGGGTCCATCACACACTGCACCCCCCTCCTAACCAACTAACCGAGAAAGGGTCCAACACACACTGCACTTAATCTAACCAACAAACTGAGAAAGGGTTCATCACACACTACACTCCCCCCCCCCATCTGACCACCTAATTGAGAAAGGGTCCATCACACACTGCATCCCCCATCCCCCCATATCTAACTAAGAAAGAGTCCATCACACCTCCCATCTAGCTAACTAGATGGGTCCATCATATACAACAACACCATCTAACCAACTAACGAAGAAAGGATCCATCACGCACTGTACCCCCCCATCTAACCAGCTATCTGAAAAAGGGTCCATCAGACACTGCATCACCCCTTCTTTAACTAATAAACAGAGAAAGGGTGCTTTACACACTACACCCTCCATCTAACCAACTATCTGAGAAAGGGTCCATCAGACACGGCTCTACCTATCTAACCAACTAACCAATTAAGGGTCCATCACACACTGCACCGCCCACCCAACCAACTAACCGAGAAAGGGTTCATCACACGCTATACCCCCATCTAACCACCTAACTGAGAAAGGGTCCATCACACACGGCACCCACCATCTAACAAAGAAAGAGTCCATCACACATTGCACCCCACATCTAACCAACTAACCTAAGAAAGCGCCCATAACACACTGCAACCCCCATCTAAACAACCAACCTAAAAAGGGTCCATCACACACTGCACATCTCATCTAACCCACTAACTGAGAAAAGGTCCATCACACACTGCACCCCCCCATTCAACCAACTGTCTGAGAAAGGGTCCATCAGACAATCCATCACCCATTCCCTAACTAATTAACAGAGAAAGGGTCCATCACACACTGCACCCCTATCTAACCAACCTACCTAGAAATGGTCCAAAACACACTGCAGCCGCTATCTAATCTAACCAACTAACTGAGATAGGGTTCATCACACACTGCACACCCCGTCTAACCAACTATCTGAGAAAGGGCCCGCCAGACACTGCATCACCCCCTGCCCCAACCAATTAACAGAGAAATGGCCCATCACACACTGCACCACCTATCTAACTAACTAATCGAGAAAGGGTCCATCACACACTGCAACCCCCATCTAACCAACCAACCTAAAAAGGGTCAATCACACACTGCACCCCCCATCTAACCAACTCACCGAGAAAGGGTCCATCACACACTGCACCCCCTCATCTAACTCACTAACTAACTGAAAAGTGGTCCATCATACACTTTACCCCCCATGTATCTAACTGACGTAGCAAGAAAGGGTACATTACGCACTGCACTCCCCCATCAAACCAACTAACTGAGAAAGGGTCCATCATACACTGCATCCCCCCATCTAACCAACTAACTAAAAGAAAGCCCATCATACATTGCACCTCACATGTGACCAAAATAAACATGTTTATGCTCATGCAATGCACTGATCACTTACTTTGTCCCTCAAACTTGCGAATGATGGTGTCCAGGAAAGTATTCTGAGGAGCAACGTGACCTCTTCTGACTGGCATCCTTATTCCATGAGCATTTCCCGTCCAATGACAGACAGCATTTACTGTCAATGCAAGCTCCAGTCACATGGAGCCAAGGTCCTTCACACGTCCCCCTAGCAGATTACAAAGACCCCTGGAGAACAATGGGCAGGTCCACAATGATCAGAGTGGTAAGAACCAGGCAAGACAAAGCAATCCAATGAGGGCCACAGAGGAGATTAAATGGCAAGGTATTGCTTATATAGTCAAGAAGATCCTCCAGTGGGATCAAAGAGAGCAGACCAGACAATGGAAACCTCGATATAACATAAAGGATGACAGCAGCCTCATCCCGATTGTTACCCTATGCCCATGGTCTTCACTTGGTTCATTGGAGGCTGAGCTGTCTGTCAACCCAGACAGTAATGGTAAGAGGGATGGAAAGCTTGGGGCCTACAAAGGCTTTTGAGATCTGTGTATCTCCTGTTTCCCTGAGACACATGCACCTGTCATTACTGCCTTCACGCACCTGTATTTAAATCATCCACCGTCTGCTCTGGCTCCCTCTCCTTTCCCACCGCTGCCTATAATGTGCAGCAAACATAAACCAAGCCTCACTGATACACGTGTGCAAATGAGTCCACTCTTAACTCCTCGTGACCCGCAACACTGTGAATTCAAGAAGCAAAAAAGTAGGGCTATAACAAAGGTGGAGATAGCCTCAGGTTTGGGTCAAATCAAGAAATAGGGGGTGCAAGGCTGATGAAAAGATTCCAGGTGTCAATCACTCACATCAATGCCTCACACTTTCATTCTCCAGGTAAGTTGTAGAGTAGGGAGCTCTGCACCTGCTGTTCATGGATACCGTGGGTACCCCGTCCACTGTAGGTCACACTGTGCTCGGATTTGATTTAGTACAGTGACCACGAGTAGAGTACTCACACTTCTGATGTCACCGCGAGCTATGAGCACACTAGGACAATATCAGTCTGTAACGAAGGAGCAAAGGTACCTTGTCTAATTAACAGAGAAAACTCATGGCTATGTGAATAAACAAAAAGCAGTCTGTGTGATTCCTGTAAGATGTTATTATCAGGGCAATGCGTTACGTGTGACCCTGATAAACAATGCCCGCACAACACACAGAGCAACCACACAGCAGCAGGATGAACTTAAATCCAACATCAGCAGGCCACCAGCAGTCTCCAAAGACATGTCATCTCACTCAGCCCACTCAGAGAGAAACAGCTACGCCTGGGCTACAGGTCAGTGCTGTGTCACCTAGAATACATGTTTTATATCCTTAATGATCCTTCATATCGTGTCCTTTAATGATCCTTCATATCGTGTCCTTTAATGATCCTTTATATCGTGTCCTTTAATGACCCTTTATATCGTGTCCTTTAATGATACTCAGTAATAATGCTTGCCGGTAACAGGTCGTGAGTGAGCTTTCTTCCTTCTCTCCCTTTTGGTAATATCGGAAAGAAGATCCGCCAGTGAACGAGGAAAAGCCCCACCTGTAGTAACAGAGCGTCTATACCTGGCTTTGGGTGCCACAGCGCATTTATCCCATGATCCTCTGTGGTTGAAGGCGGGAATCCATGGGGGGTCTGGATGAGAAGCAAGTCAGACCCTCAGATTAAGGAGACATGCCCCCATCACCTGCTCCGTCAGGCTGACTGACATGCATAGAATATGCTGCTCTATCAGGTTTCTCTTCTCTCCAATGAGGATGGCAAGTATCCTGGCCGTCTACTCCACAAGGCATCCCCTTATTAGGAGACAAGGAAGGTAGAAGGAGATGCTGCAGGAGACTGATGCTGACTTGCCTCCTATTGCCTGCTGTGTCTGCTCCTCCTCCTTTCTCTGCCTCCCCCTTCTCCTCCCAGCTCAGACAAGAGGGAATCCCAGCTGGGAAGCATCACAGCCTCCTGTGTTATGGAAAGAAAGGGTGTGGATAAAGGAAACAGGTCTCTGTGTGCAGCGTGCACCCAGCACAGCAAGGGGGGAGAGTGAAACAGTCTGTTATCACAGACACTGTATCCGTCAGATACTGTGTATCCATCATATACTGTGTCCGTCATATACTGTGTCCATCATATACTGTGTGTCCATCATATATTGTGTATCCGTCATATACTGTGTGTCCGTCATATACTGTGTGTCCGTCATATACTGTGTCCGTCATATACTGTGTCCATCATATACTGTGTGTCCATCATATACTGTGACCGTCATATACTGTGTCCATCATATACTGTATCCGTCCTATACTGTATCCGTCATATACTGTATCCGTCAGATACTGTGTATCCATCATATACTGTGTCCGTCATATACTGTGTGTCCATCATATACTGTGTGTCCATCATATACTGTATCCATCATATACTGTGTCCGTCATATACTGTGTGTCCGTCATATACTGTGTCCGTCATATACTGTGTCCGTCATATACTGTGTGTCCATCATATACTGTGTGTCCATCATATACTGTGTCCGTCATATACTGTGTCCATCATATACTGTGCCCATCATATACTGTGTGTCCATCATATACTGTGTCCGTCATATACTGTGTCCATCATATACTGTGTCCATCATATACTGTGTGTCCATCATATACTGTGTCCGTCATATACTGTGTATCCGTCAGATACTGTGTATCTATCATATACTGTGTCCGTCATATACTGTGTCCATCATATACTGTGTGTCCATCATATACTGTATCCATCATATACTGTGTCCGTCATATACTGTGTATCCGTCAGATACTGTGTATCCATCATATACTGTGTCCGTCATATACTGTGTATCCATCATATACTGTGTGTCCATCATATACTGTGTATCCATCATATACTGTGTCCGTCATATACTGTGTCCGTCATATACTGTGTATCCGTCAGATACTGTGTATCCATCATATACTGTGTCCGTCATATACTGTGTCCATCACGTCCATATGTGTATCCATCATATACTGTGTCCGTCATATACTGTGTCCATCATATACTGTGTGTCCATCATATACTGTATCCATCATATACTGTGTCCGTCATATACTGTGTATCCGTCAGATACTGTGTATCCATCATATACTGTGTCCATCATATACTGTGTATCCATCATATACTGTGTCCATCATATACTGTGTGTCCATCATATACTGTGTATCCATCATATACTGTGTATCCATCATATACTGTGTCCATCATATACTGTGTGTCCATCATATACTGTGTATCCATCATATACTGTGTCCGTCACATACTGTGTCCGTCATATACTGTGTCCGTCATATACTGTATCCGTCATATACTGTGTATCCATCATATACTGTGTCCGTCACATACTGTGTCCGTCATATACTGTGTCCATCATATACTGTGTGTCCATCATATACTGTGTATCCATCATATACTGTGTCCGTCACATACTGTGTCCGTCATATACTGTGTCCGTCACATACTGTGTCCGTCATATACTGTGTCCGTCATATACTGTGTATCCATCATATACTGTGTCCGTCACATACTGTGTCCGTCATATACTGTGTATCCATCCTATACTGTGTCCGTCATATACTGAGTATCCATCATATACTGTGTATCCGTCATATACTGAGTATCCATCATATACTGTGTATCTGTCCTATACTGTGTGTCAGTCATATACTGTGTATCCATCATATACTGTGTGTCCATCATATACTGTGTCCGTCATATACTGTGTATCCATCATATACTGTGTGTCCATCATATACTGTGTATCCATCATATACTGTATCTGTCATATACTGTGTATCCATCATATACTGTGTGTCCATCATATACTGTGTATCCATCATATACTGTGTGTCCATCATATACTGTGTATCCATCATATACTGTATCCGTCATATACTGTGTATCCATCATATACTGTGTCCGTCATATACTGTATCTGTCATATACTGTGTCCGTCATATACTGTGTATCCATCATATACTGTGTCCGTCATATACTGTGTATCCATCATATACTGTGTCCGTCATATACTGTATCCGTCATATACTGTGTGTCCATCATTTACTGTGTGTCCATCATATACTGTGTGTCCATCATATACTGTGTCCGTCATATACTGTGTATCCATCATATACTGTGTCTGTCATATACTGTGTATCCATCATATACTGTGTGTCCATCATATACTGTGTATCCATCATATACTGTGTCTGTCATATACTGTGTATCCATCATATACTGTGTCCGTCATATACTGTGTCCGTCATATACTGTATCCGTCATATACTGTGTATCCATCATATACTGTGTCCGTCACATACTGTGTCCGTCATATACTGTGTATCCATCATATACTGTGTATCCATCATATACTGTGTCTGTCATATACTGTGTGTCCGTCATATACTGTGTATCCATCATATACTGTATCCGTCATATATTGTGTATCCATCATATACTGTGTCCGTCATATACTGTGTATCCATCCTATACTGTGTCCGTCATATACTGAGTATCCATCATATACTGTGTATCCGTCATATACTGTGTCCGTCATATACTGTGTCCATCATATACTGTGTGTCCATCATATATTGTGTATCCGTCATATACTGCGTGTCCGTCATATACTGTGTATCCATCATATACTGTGTACCCATCATATACTGTGTGTCCATCATATACTGTGTATCCATCATATACTGTGTGTCCATCATATACTGTGTATCCATCATATACTGTGTATCCGTCCTATATTGTGTCTGTCATATACTGTGTCCGTCATATACTGTGTCCGTCATATCATCATATACTGTGTGTCCTTCATATACTGTGTATCCGTCATATACTGTGTATCCGTCCTATACTGTGTGTCCGTCATATACCGTGTGTCAGTCGTATAATGTGTACCCATCATATACTGTGTGTCCATCACATACTGTGTATCCATCATATACTGTGTACGTCATATATACTGTGTGTCCATAATATACTGTGCATCCATCATATACTGTGTGTCCGTCATATACTATGTGTCCATCATATACTGTGTCCGTCATATCGTCATATACTGTGTGTCCATCATATATTGTGTATCCATCGTATACTGTGTGTCCGTCATATACTGTGTGTCCATCATTATTATTGTTACTATGTTATTTATATAGCGCCATCAAATTCCGCAGCGCTTTACAATGGGTGGACGAACAGACATGTAGTTGTAACCAGACAAGTTGCACACACAGGAACAGAGGGGTTGAGGGCCCTGCTCAATGAGCTTACATGCTAGAGGAAGTGGGGTAAAATGACACAAAAAGGTAAGGATAGTATAAGACTAGTGACAGTTGCAGAAGAGGAATCAGTCGGGAGCTATTAACAGTTCAATTGATACGCTTTTATGAAGAAGTGGGTTTTTAACGATTTTTTGAAGGCATGGAGACTGGGTGAGCATCTAATGGAGGAGGGAAGCGAGTTTCACAGGAACGGTGCAGCCCTCGAGAAATCTTGAAGGCAAGCATCAGAGGTGGGAGTACGGACAGAAGATAGACGTAAGTCTTCAGCAGATTGTAAGGGCCTAGACGGGACATACTTTTGTATAAGGGAGGATAGATAGGTGGGAGCGGCATTATGTATTTATTTGAAAGCAAGAACCGGAATTTTAAATTGAGCTCTATATCTTATAGGAAGCCAATGTAGGGACTGACAGAAGGGTGAGGCGTGGGAAGTGCGGGCGGACAGGAAGATGAGCCTCGCCCCGCATTCATTATGGACTGTAACGGCGCTAGTTGGGAGCACGTAATACCGCTGAGAAGCGGATTACAGTAGTCAAGGCGAGAAGGACAGTGGAATGGACCAACACCTTAGTCGCATCAGGCGTTAAGTAGGGTCGGATGTGTACAATATTTTAAAGATGGCAGTGGCAGGATTTGGCGATAGACTGAACATGAGGCTTGAAAGAGAGGTCGGAGTCAAAGAGAACACCTAGGCAGCGAGCCTGCGTGGTGGAGGTGATACTGTGTCATATACTGTGTCCGTCATATACTGTGTCCGTCATATCGTCATATACTGTGGGTCCGTCATATACTGTGTATCCATCATACACTGTGTCCGTCATATCGTCATATACTGTGTATCCATCATATACTGTGTCTGTCAAATACCGTGTGTCGGTCATGTACTGTGTATCCGTCATATACTGTGTCTGTCATATACTGTATGTCTGTCATGTACTATGTATCCATCATACTCTTCCATCATACTCTTTCCGTCATTGTGACAAACTCCCCTTTTTACTATGGCCCCTTTAATTTACTGTGATTAAAAATACACTGCTCAAAAAAATAAAGGGAACACAAAAATAACACACCCTAGATCTGAATGAATTAAATATCCTTCTGAAATACTTTGTTCTTTACATAGTTGAATGTGCTGACAACAAAATCACACAAAAATAAAAAAATGGAAATCAAATTTTTCAACCCATGGAGGTCTGTACTTGGAGTCACACTCAAAATTAAATTGGAAAAACACACTACAGGCTGATCCAACTTTGATGTAATGTCCTTAAAACAAGTCAAAATGAGGCTGTATGACCTTCCTACAAGGCCTGTGCATGCTCCTGATGAGGTGGTGGATGGTCTCCTGAGGGATCTCCACCCAGACCTGGACTAAAGCATCTGCCAACTCCTGGACAGTCTGTGGTGCAACGTGACGTTGGTGGATGGAGCGAGACATGATGTCCCAGATGTGCTCAATTGGATTCAGGTCTGGGGAACGGGCGGGCCAGTCCATAGCAATCAATGACACACTCCAGCCATATGAGGTCTAGCATTGTCTTGCATTAGGAGGAACGCAGGGCCAACCGCACCAGCATATGGTCTCACAAGGGGTCTGAGGATCTCATCTCGGTACCTAATGGCAGTCAGACTACCTCTGGCAAGCACATGGAGGGCTGTGCGGCCCCCCAAAGAAATGCCACCCCACACCATTACTGACCCACTGCCAAACCGGTCATGCTGGAGAATGTTGCAGGCAGCAGAACGTTCTCCACGGCGTCTCCAGACTCTGTTACGTCTCACATGTGCTCAGTGTGAACCTACTTTCATCTGTGAAGAGCACAGGGCGCCAGTGGCGAATTTGCCAATCTTGGTGTTCTCAAATGCCAAACGTCCTGCACGGTGTTGGGCTGTAAGCACAACCCCCACCTGTGGACGTCGGGCCCTCATACCACCCTCATTGAGTCTGTTTCTGACCGTTTGAACAGACACATGCACATTTGTGGCCTGCTGGAGGTCATTTTGCAGGGCTTTGGCAGTGCTCCTCCTGTTCCTCCTTGCACAAAGGCGGAGGTAGCGGTCCTGCTGCTGGGTTGCTGCCCTCCTGCGGCCTCATCCATGTCTCCTGATGTACTGGCCTGTCTCCTGGTAGCGCCTCCATGCTCTGGACACTACACTGACAGACACAGCAAACCTTTTTGCCACAGCTCGCATTGATGTGCCATCCTGGATGAGCTGCACTACCTGCCACTTGTGTGGGTTGTAGACTCCGTCTCATGCTACCACTAGAGTGAAAGCACCGCCAGAATTTAAAAGTGACTATAACATCAGTCAGGAAGCATTAGAACTGAGAAGTGGTCTGTGGTCACCACCTGCAGAACCACTCCATTATTGGGGGTGTCTTGCTAATTGCCTATAATTTCCACCTGTTGTCTATCCCATTTGCACAACAGCATGTGAAATTGATTGTCACTCAGTGTTGCTTCCTAAGTGGACAGTTTGATTTCACAGAAGTGTGATTGACTTGGAGTTACATTCTGTTGTTTAAGTGTTCCCTTTATTTTTTTGAGCAGTGTACTATTTGTGCCTTGGCACAATGCCCCTTTAAACTTTCAAAGTGGTTGCAGTGGAACTCCAAACCACCGAACAGCCGGACCACACACAAGTGGTGTGTGCAGCCTATTTACCTCCCAGGCTGGTAGTTAACCGCAGCCAAATTGATGAACGGCTGGGTGGTCGCCGTTCTTGTTTAGTCGAACATGTTCAGCAGTGTTTTGTCGTCGAGTTCATGGAACTCAAATCGGACAGGTGACGGCACAAACACTGCTGAACTTTACCTTCTCCGGGACTTTGACTCTTCGACGGGAGTCGAACAGCGTTCAACAATTCGAACAGCCCTTTAACATTGGCTATTTGCACGAACGGTTCCCATTCAGCTTTTTGAACTGAACTTAGACATTGAAAAGAGATCGACCGCACAACCTAATTCCCTGGAACTGTTTTAGGCATGAAATCCTGTGTGCGGTCTGTCAAAAGACACTTCCAGAATTTACGTTAGTACATTAGCTACCTTAATTATATCACGGCTGGGTGGTCGTCATTCTCATGAACGAACACGTGGCGGCGGCCATCGAAGTGCCAAACGCCCAGTGGTGTTTTGTTGTCGACCGCATGGAACTGTTTTCGGTCACTAGTTTTACACAAACACCGCTGGGACCTCCAAACTTCCGTCCTTTCGTTTATCTTCATACGAATGCAACGTCGTTCAGCACAGTCATAACTCACGAACTAGACCGATCCTGATGACTACAAACCATGGAACTAATTCTGGACAGAATTATGCCGAACGGTCGGTGAGAACACTTTAACCCCATGGCAATCCGAATGTGTTCGTGGGATCTGAGTGCTTTTTCGGATATATTGAGCACTCAGATCCAAGCTATCTGGGGATATGGCAAATGTGGGGGTTTAGTGATTTGAAATAGGAGTTATGTGGTTTTTTTACAGTCTTAACTTAGAGATATTTTCTGTATCTGGAGATAATTAAGTTACTATGGCCACTTAAGCCAACTATCTCCAGGATAGAGGGGAGGTTTTGGAAAAATGCACATTGTTGTGATTGGTTCATGTTACCTGTGTTTCAGTGCCCCACCAGGTCCAGGGGGTGTACCCTCAACTCGCAGCCTCGACTAGTGTTGTAGGGAAATGCTAATCACTAGCTCTGCTCAGAGCTCCAAGAACCTTCTACACTTCCAGGGATATCGGTAGTTGCTGAAGTGGGCTCTTTTACCGCTCTCCCAGCTCAGGGACAAGGACATCCAGGCAATCCAACCCTCAGCTAGCCTGGGGCAACCGTAACACTCAGCAGTACAGGAGATCAGGCAAAACATTTAACAGTATACACACACATTATAAACAATTACATTATACACACCCTGCACCTATAATGTGTACAGGGTGACTAAAACATAAGAAAATTCCAACAACCTACATAAAGAGTCTGTCTGAAGGTCCAGGTGACGGTCACAATTAATAATATTTTACCTATCTTTTACCTATCTCAAACCTCATTTGTCCTAGCTTGGCAACCTCCTTCTACAATTCCACCCTCTCCTCTCAACTAGACATCATGGCACCTCCTACATTTAAACGCAGCAAGCACCCCCATCAACAACTTTGGCACACCAAGCTGACCTGATACCTCCAAAAATGATCCACAACTGCTGAACGCTGCTTAAATTACTTAAATACCTTCATAACCACACTCTCCCGCGAACCCAAATGACTATTTCACACATTTAACTCTCTTCTTCACCCTATTGTTCCTCCTCCACCTACTAACTTGACCGCCTCAGACTTTGCAACTCACTTCACTGACAAGATCTCTACAATCAGGGAAGAGATCTCTCATCTTTCTTCTTGCCCTTACAATACTTCCCCTAACCTCACTCCCTCTGCTGTTCTATGTTCATTCACACCCACTACAGCGGAAGATGTTTCTGCTCTGCTCCAGTCCTCCCGCCCCACCACCTGCTCCCTAGATCCAATTCCCTTGCATCTCATCTGTACTCTGTCGTCTTCTTCTCTTTCTCTACCTCTCACTAAAATTCTCAATCTCTCTCTCTCCTCTGGCATATTTCCATCACCCTTCAAACATGCAACTGTAACCCCAATTCTAAAGAAGCCCAGCTTTATACCCTTTCTCGTTACTGCCTTTTGCATCTAAGATCCATGAAAGAGTTGTGTATGCGAGATTGACAGACTTCCTCGAGTCCAACTCTCCGCTAGACCTACTTCAGTCTGGTTTTCGCGCTAAGCACTCTGTGGAAACGGCACTGACCAAAGTATCCATTGATCTTCTCGCTGCAAAATCTCATGGT